>CM035412.1:178087556-178397556 GCA_020310875.1 Ceratopteris richardii
CACAAGATTACGATACTAGTCCCTATGAAAAGAAGTTAAAGTACTTGTGCCCTCTTTTACATGAAAAAGAGGAATAGGTTATCTACTACACACTTGGACTGGCTCATATATTGCAACAACAACTTGCACCTTCTAGAGACCGAAGGTTACATAGCATACGTGTGACAAGTCAACATTGACCATATCGACATAGAAAAGGTTTCCGACATGCTTAGTATACAGATTTCGTCAAATATTGAGTCTGATTCTAATGACTGCCTCTTGACATTATTTTGATTTGTAATTGTATATTTCTTTGGACATGACTCATTAGTCTTGACTCTTTGTAATCATTGATTATGGATATGTATTTATAACATTTGGATGATTTGTAATTTGATGTCAGATGATCATTCATCTAATGGATTATGGATCATGGATCTATGTGGTTTACGGCATATGATGGTGTGATTCTATCTACGAATGGTGAATTTATTTATTTGAGCTTGTGAATGTGAGCTTTAATTTGACCTATCTTCTAAAAATCCAAGCCACGATCAACAATCTAAATGTGATATGTATAAAGACTGATATATAATGTTTTTATGTGGTTTTTTAATGATATTTAGGCGTCTATATAAGGATTTATACACATGGATACTTATAATCAAAAAATAAAATAAAAATTTGAATAAAAAAATGATTTATATGCAACTCTATCGCAACTTAAAGTTTGCAACTTCATCACATTGCTAACCTGTTGCCCAGGACGTTGCCATCCCATTGCTAACCACATTAAACATATCAACATTAGATTGTGATAAGCTCTTTACTGAGCTGCATACGTACAAGGATGCATTTGCTTGAGATGGATTTTTCTCTCTTTTGCAGCACAAAAGATCATCATTTTGACTCCACTCGAGCATGAAGAGCATTGTATGCACAAGCACATTGTATGTTTGCATAAATTTAATGATCTTCAATTAAAAAAAATGCATGCATGCTGATATGATCATGCTACATACCAATATCAATTGCTCATTGAAGCAATTCTTTACTCAAGTGCTTAGACACTTTGACAATGATCCCATTGCTTTATGTGTTGATGATGCTTCGGTGTCTACTATTATCAAAGAGCAAGATATGTACCATTCTCACTATAATATTTTGTGTATTCCACATCCTTTCTCTTCTCATGAGCAACATCCTATAGATTATATTCTCTCTCATGTGTAGCCCTACTCTTTTCTAATAACTAACCCTAAGCGGGCCTTTAGTGATGGAAAATTAACATACGCTTTTCATCAGTTAGGCAATAACACGACTCCTAGCAAAAGTGCTTTGGCTAAGGAATTCATGCTCTTCTTGAGAGCCTAAGGCCTTTAAAAGTTCTTGTTATTTTTATCGCTACGAAAATTGTTCTAACTTCTAGATGCTTTCTAAAGTCACAGAAGAATCAACATCAAGGTTCCTAAGGTGATGGAGCCAATCTTTTCATAGATTGCCAACATATTACATTGCTTGTTATTTGTCTATAAGACTATTGGTCAAATCTAGACCCTCTGCACAAAGAAAAGGTGGCACAAGTTTAGGACTAGCATCAGGATAGGTGCTTCAATTGACACTAGACCAACCACTTCGATTGCGATTAGTCTTGTTCAAGAAAAAAGCGGAAGCCATAAATTCCAAATACTCCTATGGAAGATACTAGATAGGCATCCCATGTTCTTATTCAGAGATATTTGACATGCACGGGTACAAGTTGTCGTGCACATAAGATTGTGTCTGGTCCACATGATCTTCTCTACATCTAAGTTTTCCATATCTCCTGTATATATCATCCTCTTCCATTCACCATCCGAAAGTGGGTATGAGTATGTATCGTCATGTAAAGGTGGTCGAAGATTGTCCATATCTAGTCCATGCTATGAGACATAGTAGTATCTAACTATCCATGAGTCTTCATCTCCAACCTCATATAGTGCATACAAACCCTCAAACACTCTACAAGATAATCTCTCTTGTGGTAAACTAAGTATCCAATTTGTAGAAGGACCTCAACTAACTTGGAAGTTGGGAGAAGCAAAAACTTTGATATAATCATGTAATGTAACGAAGTATTCACTTTTTACCTCAAAGCAACTAAGAGAACATCATATTCAAGTGTGTCAAGGTAGCCAAGGTGCCCAAATAACAAAATAATACATCAATCATGGTCCTAAATGTTTAACATAGTGTTATGTCCCATTTATTATTGGTTCCCTTTCCACATTCAAAAGTGGACCTTCTCTCCCTCTCCTTTCTTATCCTTATATTAGCAATGAGTCTAGGGCCTAAACCATTGGAAAGGGTGCAAACGTAAAACACTTAAATGGAAAGAATAATTACACAATGTGTGTCGTATATACATGAATGTAATAGGCTACAAGTTGAGTGGTTCTAAGTACAAAATATGAGAGAAAAATGCCTAAATGTTTAGAATAGATGTGTTTGTGTGTAAGAAAAGGGATGTATGATAGGCTTATTATGGAAAATACTGCCTATGTGTTGTGTGTGTGTGTGTTTTGTGTGTGTGTGTGTGTGTGTGTGTGTGTGTGTGTGTGTGTGTATGTGAAACAACATGGTAAAGCTGTATTAACTCCTCTTGTGTGACGAGTTGCAAACACTTCTCTACTTGAAGTGCAAGGCTTGAAAAAACTGTATACTGCAAGTAGACACGTATGGAACAAAGATTCAGCACCTAACTTACACGAGAACACACTTGGAGTGTGTAGGAGAGGTAAGAGCAGCTCCACAACACCAAAAAGAAGCACTCACACTTGGGAGAGTGTGAGTGCTTCTTTTTGGTGTGATAAAGTGTGCACCCCATATGGTTCTTATTTAGACTAATGCAGTCCTTGCAAAAAAATCGCTTTGAATCAGCTAAAAGCTGAATATAGACGATAGATTTTTCATGGGCAGCTTACCATGGTGATGTGGAAGTCGATAAAGCACCTAAAATAGGCGCATGTATTTGAGACCCTTGGATCTTCTCCCTTTATGAACTTTTATCCTGGCCACAAATTAAAATTATCTTATGTTGACTTTTTTTGAAGGTTTGATCAAAATTAGGGTTTGACTTTTGAGGGCTTTTTAGTGACCAAAAGTGCAAGTTTTATATATGGTTTGATAGCTCTCATCAAGTACTCCAAGAATATGCAATAAAGACTTTTGACTGATTTTCAGCCTTCGATCAAGTTTGACTAGATTAGGGTATGTTGGAAATTAGGATTTTCTACACAAAATGACATTGTTTCCAACAATCACCCCCTCGATGTCATATTGGGGTGAGATTCAATAATCTACATAACTTGTGATGTCTTTCTCTTCGATGCTTTCCAATGAACCTTGAGAGGTTTATGCATGAACCTGGATGCCTAAGAAGCCACAAATTGTATATCTCGACATGTGTTACAAAGATAGATCAAGCATCCCACCGGTTGGCTACATATTGTGGCATCAAAAGGTTTTGGATATGGTTCATGTAAAGAAACACTACAGCATCTATGAGACTTTGCATAGGTTTCGAATCTTGCATTCCAAACCTTTCAAGTAGTTTCTTGATGTATTTCTATCATGTCTACAATTATCCCTGTGAATAAATTCAATGTCAAGATAATAATAAAGCTTAACAACGTCATTAATATCGAAAACTTTCTTGAATTCTATTCTATATAACTAAAGATCTAAGTCTTTGGGCCTGTCATGACCATATCATCAGCATAAATGATGATAATAGTCAAAACATCTTCCTCTGACTTAACATAGAATATTGAAGAGATGGAAATTAGATACAAGTGTATCTTCTCATACCATGCTCTTGGTGCTAGCTTCAAAGTATAAAGTGCTTTGATCAATTTGGAAAAAGATGCTCTTTACCTTTGACTTTCAAACCTTCAAGTTGATGTATGTAAACATCCTCATGTAGATCTCCATCGAGAAAAGTTGTCTTGACATCTAATTGATATACATTCCAACCAAAGCATGCAGCTAAAGAAATAACTTTGACTACAATCATCTAAGATGTAGTTGCAAAAGTTTCATCATAGTCAACTCCTTTCTTTTGTGGATATCTTTTTGACTACTAAACTTGCCTTGTACCTGTAAATAGTGACGTCAACTTTCCTTTTGATCTTGAATATCCACTTAACACCAATAGCTTTGTTTCCTTTTGGTAACTCAAAAACCTTACAAGTTTAATTCTTGTTTCACAAGTCTTACGTGTTTCTTCCATGTCTTTTCCAAAACTTGCCCAAAACTTCTTTATCTCTTCACACCTGACCTCGTAATAAATTGGTTAATCCCCTTACAATGGAAAGTAAGATTAACAACCATTTCATATGCCCCAAGACAGAGATACATATTGAATGGCAATCAATTGTATCTTCAAAAAAACAAAAAACTAGAGACTTCAAGGATGAAATTCTTTTCCTGTGGCAGCAGAAGTTAGTGAAGTTTGTGAAAATAACAGAAATTCTGATGTGCAAAATACATGTTCATCCCCATAATACTGATCTAAATGCAAAAAGATACATCCATTTTTTTGTTTGATCAGACTTTAACTCAAAAATAAGAATGAAGATTACTCACACATGAATGCAAAATTGAAAAATGGACTATCAGATGGAAGAAAACGAGAATACATCCATACCTGGTGCTCCTCGAAGCTTGGATTGAATGAGCACCCAGCAATATCTACCTCCACAGCTGCAGCTGGGCATTCAGTGCTTCTAACCTTCTTCATGTTCAGCTTCTATTATTATGAAAATGAATTTTAAGATTTGTCAAAATAATAGCTGACAAGCTTTTAAAGTACAAACCAGAACAAGCCTTCAACAATACTAGTGCTTTGAGAAAACACAACGCACACATACAATGAGATATACTACTCTTTGACATACCTTTTTACTGCCATCAGATTCATGATGTACATCATCTGAGAAAGAATTAAAAGGAAACCAATATGATTAAGCTACAGCCAAACGAAGGGGAAAAAAGGCTAGCAAATATAGACAGTAGAATCTTCACCTGCCCAAATGTCAAAAGTTTCCTGGGCATTCCCTTGTTTGACCTGCTGAATAGACTGTTAGAAGGAAGGAAACAGCTCATAATCCATGTGATGGAAAAGTAAATACCTTTTCACCAACATACGCCAGGACTTTTGTCTTTGGAGTCTTTCCCCTTTTTGATTTTGTCTTTGTTGAAATAAGGGGAGGGACAAGTGATTGTCTTTCAAGGATTGCATCAGATTTAAGAACCTTGCCTCTGCATCTGGCTGTCTTTTTTATGAGAGACACATCTGGAAAATGGAGTACATGTCAAAACGTGAAGATATGAGGCATAAAGATTTGAATAATTATTCCAAGACAGACAGAAATGAATGCATGACCGAGTTTCTATGGCTCTCTCTCAAAACGTCCATTCTACCGAAAGAAAAAGAAAAGGGCCATGCAAAACTGGCATGTCATATCATCAATGTTATGAAGAAGAAGATCCATTCAAAATCCTAGAATGACAAATAGAAGTGAAATCTTTGCAATTGGATGAAAAATTAAAATTCAAGATGTTTCTAAGCAACAAAAAGATCAGAAGGGCTCAACCTGCTGTTCTTTTAAAGCTCCAAGCACAACATTTCAAGATGGAGTCCTTGGTTACATCAACACTTACACAACTGCATGAATAAATCAAGCTGCCCCCGAATCAATCACAACATAAGTATGAGTGCAAGTGTTGCCCTTGATCACCTTCGAGTACCAATGTTTCCAGTATCATTAACCAGGGTAGTTATTGGAATGCCTTCTACTTCTCCATCCTATTTCCAAATGTGAATGTTTCTCCACTTCCAAAGAACTACTAATTTTAATCTTGCAGTCACCAATGTTTCATCATACCATATGGTGTACAGGCTACCATATGCCTTTAAAATGCTCCCCTATTTCAAAAGTCTACATTTTTTACCTATTTCGTGGAGCCTTTTGGACAGCCAGTAGCACATAGAACATGTAAACAACAGGAGTTTTCACTGGGCTTCTGCAAGTGTTCAATATAGTCCATACATAACCATCATATCTGGATTGTACACTTCTAATCTTTTCTTGCATAGAAGTTTACCTGAACAGACTGTTGCGACTGACTGTAATAGTATTTAGAAGACCACATTAAGCAGATAATATGCATAAAATTTTGGCTGAATAACTTCAAGTGGAATTAGTGAAAAATTGAACTTAAAAGACCTGACTGGACAGAGAACTGGCAGTAGGAGTCCATAGGTCTTTATGCAAGAGGAGAGCCGAGAATGCTACAGATAATGGACAGATGCAATCATCATGGTTATACCGACTTCAACCTGAATTTCAAGGTGTAATTCATCCAGGAAAAACAGTGAGCTCAAGCTATAGACAATGAAACAACACCACTTCTACGCTTTCAAATTTCTTTAAATTTATGTACAGATCCCTCCTATATAATTAGCACTCAATCAAATTATCAACAGCTGTCACTGGTCAGCTACCAAAGAGACTAAATCCTTTGACTTGAGATGTGTGCACTAGTTAGAGGAGCCATCAGTTATGATGCAGTGATAGATAATTCAAATCGAGCATTCAGCTCCACGTGATATTATCAGAGTTAACTCTATTATACTACCCAAAATCATTAAGGCTCTTTTCAGACAGTGGGTCTCATCCTGCAGCTCTATAAGATATCACCTGAGAAACTATGATATATAGCATTTGATAGACTGACCGCTTTATCAAAGATGAGGGTGTTGAGAGTAAAGGCCCCAGGGAACATCTTTTCTACAGATTGACCACTTCACATGATAGCTCTCTTTGAGAGATTTCCAAAGATATTTTTACTTTATTTTTTAATCCACTTATGAGGCCCTTATAAGCATTTATATTCATTCATCGCAGTACAATGCATGAAGTGTGCTCAATTTGGTGCATATAAGGTGCATGAACGAAATGCCTCACCCTGAGAAAAGAAGAAGAAGGAAGAAAAAAGGGGGGGGGGGGGGGGGGGGGGGGGGGGGTTTTGCAAATGGTACATCGTTGTGTAATTAATTAATTAAATAATTAATTCAGTCATTCATTATATATATATATATATATATATATATATATATATATATATCTATATATCTATATATCTATATCTATATCTATATCTATATCTATATCTATATCTATATCTATATCTATATCTATATATATCTATATATATATATATATATATATATATATATATATATATATATATATATATATATATATATATATATATATATATATATATATAGTTGTTACTGACGGGATTCTGATTTCTGACTTCTGAAGAGTCCGCCAAAACATGTTGATTGACAATGTTGAGTCTTGACAATGGACATTGCAATCTGCACATGTTATGTTGCTAAGACTAAAGCACTTATGCACATGTGATAGAGCTTAAGCTTTGTCACGTGTGCATAAATGCATAACATGCAATGTGCATTATGCAAATTTCAAACATGAATGATGAATTTCATACATGGATACTTATTACTGTGTACAAAATGGTAAATAGTGAATACACTCATAATTCATTTCTAAATTTTGCATATGCAAGGTCCTCACTATTATATGCAATGTGTACACAATCTTTGTGTTAGGAGGTGTAGTTGTCTTCCCATAAAGGGAGCAACTTGACTTCAGCAAGTGGGGGAGTGTGTTGACAACATGATTTCTTCTACTCCATTTCCGTTTGTTTCCGCATGAGTGCATCTCCATTTTGTATCTAGAAGATACTCCATTTCCATTTTATACTGTATCTCATTGTATTTGTATACCTTGCCATTTGCTTCTACCAGTGTATTCATTTTCCTTAAGGGGAATTATCTCAAACATGATGTACTTTGGAGAGCCCCCTCCAACTCGATATAAGGAGGGCCTCTCCCCCAATTTGTATTTGGTTACAAGCTTGAAGAGCCTACTCCCTGCTCTTGGCAAGCTCACTCTAATCCATGTGTGTTTTCCCATTTCATGGTCTACTCACTTTTGAGTCTCAAACTCTTTCATTTTGAGAGTACTCTTTTTTTCATTTTGTTTCCACGTCTATACTCTCTACATGATATTAGAGCATTAGGTGGAAGTCTTGGTGGTTCTTTTGGTGGTGGTACTGCTTGAGTTTGGTGGTGTTGCTCTAAACTCATTTGGAAAGCTCTTTTTACCATCAATTTTATGCTTTTTGGGTCATACTTTGCCCATTTTCCCACCCTCGAGGCTCGCACCCTATCATTCATCTTGTTTCCATCCCTTACCATAGTTGCTTGCTCGGCTTACTGACTCAACAATTTTGAACGGGACCCACAGAATAGGCATGCACCACGTATCTTGGGAAACAAGAGGCCACTGAGGATTGTCGAATGCCTCTAAGCTAGCTCTTGATGGTGCAAAACACTACAATGATAGAGACATTGCTCTATACACACGGAAAAAGGCTTGGGCGTATATCAGAAGTGTATTTCCGAAATCTTGTCTATTGTAGTCAAAGAGCACAATCTAGTGCTCCCCTGACATTTTGGCAAGACTAGCTTCTATCCAAGACCAGCCATCATGGAGAACGCTTATTAACAGATTGTAGCATCACTTCAAAGTCTCCAACAACAAGTTGAGGATCTAACTCATCGACAGACACAAGTCGAGATGGGACATCCAGTGCATGTAGGTGCACTCTTCCAAGAATTATAAGAACGAATGGGGAGTCTTCAAGCAAATCAAGGGGGTATTCAAGTGAATCAACCACCTAGGAAGACCTCGCCAATGGAAACCTTTCCAGCCCACTACTAAAGATGAGTTTATGCTTGAACCTATGCAAATAGATGTAACTAGGTTTCAGCCTCTAACACTAGAAGAGAAACAGAGAAGGAGAGTTAATAAGTTATGTCTCTATTGTGAAAATCCTAGACATATTGCAATTAATTGTCCGAACAAGAGAACAAACTCCAGATTCGCAGCCACCCTTGTAGAGTAGGAAAACGAAGAAGTCCAGTTGTAAAAGAGACCCTGCTACCGGACCATGATATAAGAAAGGGTCTCATAATTCCAGCTACACCCATAGAAACATGTCTTGCACCTGTCAAGTTAATCATGCCCAAGAAGACCCTTTCCCTTACAGCCCTAGTAGATTCAGGAGCCTCCTCATGTTTCATCGATGAAGGATTGATTAAGAAACATGGAATTCCTGTACTTTGGAAGAACAAACCAGTAGTAGCTGAAGTAGTAGATGGACGACCTCTAGCATATGGGAATATTACCATGGAAACCCCACCATTAAGAGTACACCTTGGTGACCATGAATCCCACATATGTTTCAATGTAATATCGAGCCCAATACATCTAGTTATCATTGGAATGCCCTAGTTAAAGAAGCATAATCCAGACATTAATTGGGAAAAGAATAAAATCACCCGTCGAAATATCCAAAAGAACCCAACATATGTCGGAGCCAAAGCCTTCATACATGCAGTAAGGAAGGAACCTACATATATGATCTATGCCATACCAGCTCAAGAATCCAAGAAAGATGATCCACTGCAGCTATCCAATCAATACAAAGGCTTTGAAGATGTTTTTGAAAAGAAGAATGCAAATATCCTCCCAGAGCATAGACCTTACGATTGCCCAATCGATCTTCAAGAGGGAGCACAACCACCCTTTGGACCAATCGATAGACTATCCCCACAGGAACTTACAGATTTCCGCAAGAACATTGATGAGAATCTAGCAAAGGGGTTTATCAAACACTCGAAGTCTCGAGAAGGAGCTCCTATTTTATTTGTAAAGAAGAAGGATGGGACTCTCCGGATGTGTGTAGCCTATCGTGGATTGAATAAAGTCACTATAAAGAACAGATACCCACTACCACTTATATCAGAGCTCTTGGAACGCCTTGGAAAAGCAAAATTCTTCACGAAGATTGATCTTCGAGGAGCTTACAACCTTGTCAGGGTGAGAGAAGGAGATGAATGGAAGACAGCATTTCGAACAAGGTATGGCCATTTTGAATATGTAGTTATGCCATTCGGACTTACAAATGCTCCTTCTGTCTTCCAACATATGATGAATGATATCTATCGAGAATATTTAGATGATTTTGTTGTAATATACCTCGACAATATCTTGATATTCTCCAAAAATCTAGAGGATCATGAATGTCATGTAAAGATAGTCCTAGAGAAACTAAGAGAAAAAGGATTATATGCGAAATTGGAGAGAAGTGCTCTTTCCATAAGACAAAAGTGGAATTTTTAGGGTACATTGTATCAGATAAAGGAATTTTTATGGACCCTAAGAAGATCCAGACAATCCTTGATTGGCAACCACCTCCATGTGTTCGAGATGTACAATGTTTTCTGGGGTTTGCCAACTTCTATAGGATATTCATTAGAGGTTACTCCAAGATAGTGACACCTCTTACCAAGCTTACAAGGAACTCCAAATTCTCATGGACCGAAGAAGCAAAAAAAGCATTTCAGACCTTGAAATCAGCATTCACTACTACTCCAATTCTAGTTCATCCTGATTCTAGTAAGCCCTTCTTCCTAGAGACGGATGCATCAGACTTTGCCCTAGGAACCATTCTTTCCCAATATAGAGACGATGGACACCTACATCCAGTTGCATATCATTCAAGGAAATTTTCTCCTCCATAAATTAATTATGAAATTCATGATAAAGAACTTCTTGCCATAGTGGATGCGTTTGATACCTTGCGTCACCATCTAGAAGGAGAAGCTCATAAAGTTATCGTGTATACAAATCACAAGAACCTAGAGTATTTTATGACCACCCGCATCCTCAACAGAAGGCAATCTCGATGGAGTAACTTTTTATCCAGGTTCGACTTTGTCATCACATATTGTCAAGGACAGCAACAGTGTCAGTCAAATGCCTTGTCAAGAAGATCTTACCTTGCACCAAAGAAGGGTGAAGAGGCCTTTGATCTACAGGAGAGCATATTACTCAAGCCTGAGCATCTCGAGTTAGCAGCTATCTCTTCAAGCCATCATGAAGATTCAGCCTTGAATCATTTGATCCATGAGACTCTACCACGAGATGAATTGTTTTGTAATGTTGAGCAAAAAACTCAAGAAGGAAGAATTCAAGAAGTAAATGAATTCCAAGAAAAGGATGGGTTATTATTCTATAAGAACCTATTGTATGTCCCTCCACGAACTCCTAGGATCCAAGTACTTCAACAACCTCATGATAACCTTGCAGCAAGACATTTTGGAGTGAATAAAACAATAGAACTTATATCAAGGGATTTTTGGTGGCCTCAAGTGGAAGAAAGTCAAAGAATATATCCGAACCTGTGACACTTGCAATAGATCTAAAGTACCACGACATAAACCTCATGGCCTCTTGCAACCTTCACCTATTCCAGAAAAGCCATGGGCTTTATTATCTATGGACTTCATCACAAACCTGTCAAAGTCAGACAAGTATGATGCCATTCTTGTTTTAGTGGATAGATTTACAAAGATGGCACACTTCATTCCAACTACCAAGGCAATCACAGGTGCAGCCACTGCTAGGCTTTTCCTGAGATACATCTTTCAGCTTCATGGATTCATGGATTGCCTGATGATATTGTCAGTGATCGAGGTCCACAGTTCATATCCAGCTTTTGGAATAGTCTTTGCAAGCTCCTTGGTGTTCAAGTTAAACCATCTACAGCCAATCATCCACAGACTGATGGACAATCAGAACGGGTGAATCGAGTCCTAGAACAATATCTCCGTTGCACCATCAACTATCATAAAAATGATTGGTTTGAGCTTTTACCCTTTGCAGAGTTTGCCTATAACAATAGTGTTCATACATCTACCAAGCTGACTCCCTTCTTTGCAAATTATGGACAACATCCAAGGATGGACATACAACTCGCAAATCATGTCAAGAACCCAGCTGCCAGAGACAAGGCTCAGTACCTCATGAAAATTCACAAAGAACTCAAGGAAAAGATCCATAAAGCTCAAGAACATTATAAGTACTATGCATATCAACATCATGTTCAAAATCCATCATATCGAATTGGAGATAAAGTATGGTTACTGAGAAACAATTTGCAAACTTCAAGGCCCTGTGCAAAGTTAGATCATCAAAGATTTGGTCCATTCACCATCTTCGCCAAGATCAATCTAGTCACCTTCAAGCTCCAGCTACCAAGCACCATGAGAATACATCCAGTTTTCCATGTATCCATGTTGGAGCCATATCAGATTTCACCATTGAGGGGGGAGAGACCTAGTCCTTCACCACCTATCGAGATTGATGATCATGACGAATTTGAAGTCGAGCATGTCATAGATTCCAAAATATCCCGAGGAAGATTGGAATACCTTATTCATTGGAAAGAGTATGACATCAGTGACCGTACTTGGCGACCTATAGAAAACCTTTAGAGAGCACCAATCAAGGTTCGAGAATTCCATAAGAGAAATCCAATGAAGCCGAGACCAGATAACATTACTGCTCCTCGCGGAACTCGTCGCTTGAGGGGGAGGTGATGTCATGGACAAAGGAAACCATCCTGAACCTTAGATTCCATGTGAATCCTATATCTCATGATTGGTTCAGAATTAGGAGAAACCAATGCTTCCAATGCGTCCGGAACATGCCAAAACCCTAAGATCGACTGTCTATTTGCTAAATTCTGACATTCTGAGGTCCTGATCGATTTGCTGACATCATTGATGACATCATCAACTCGCAACCGTCCTTGGGAACCGCCCTTGAAAACCTATATAAGGAGGGGTTGGCCACATTCATAATCAGTCTTGCCAATACCAGTCTTCGGAGCTCAAGGAGTGGTGATTGCCAAGTAAGTACTCTCCAAGTTCCAGCTCCAGTTCTTCTCTTGTTCCTTCTTCTAGTCTTGTCTAGTCTAGTTCTTGGACATCTTGTATTGTCCTCTTGTAATCTCATAGTACGAGATCCTGTCGAGTTCTTTCTTGTATCTACTTCATCTCCCAAAAGGGAGTTCTTATAATCCAGATATCTTGTTTCATACTTACGATCTCGGGTTGTGGGATCTCCTGTATCATCTCTAGTCGAGTTATTCATACCTATCAATCCCGGGTTGTGGGACATCTTGTATCAGTCATGTATTCTTGTATCGTTTTCCTTTCGTGGGTGTTCTTGTAATCAGAAGTGTATATCCGAAATCTTGTCTATTGTAGTCAGAGAGCACAATCTAGTGCTCCCCTTACAGAGAGATTAAATGACACAAACTATAATTTATGGAAAGATACAATTAACGCATATCTACATACAAACTTACTATAAATTTATATGAAGTAGTTGATGCTACAGAAGCCAGACAAGGATAGTGATTTAGCGCCTTAGAACATTTGGAATATCAAACATAAAAGAGCTTTAGGACAGTTATTGCTAAACTGTGACGAGTTGACGAAAGGTCACATTAGTTCTTACAAAACCCTAACACGAGGCTTGGAAAATCTTGTAGGATCTTTACGAGGATAAAACTCCTAATATCTATGCCTTAGAAGCCGAGTTTCACAACCTCTCCATTAGGTCCATTCCATTACCAAAGTCATCGCCACCTTTAAAGATTACCAAGGCAAGCTCGCATTGTGCGGAAGACAAGTTTTGAGCGAGGACATAGCCAGTAGACTTCTTAATAAGCTTCCTAGGTCTTAAGAAACCTTTGTCACAACCCTTTACAACCATGAGTATTGACCTAAGAGAAAGTAGGACGACTTTTGCTCCTCCATGACTCTCGAGCGAAGTCATCATCCTCACAAGAAACCACGATGAAAGCTAAGGGACCATTCAACAAGGCCAAGAACGCTAGTCACAATACTTTGAAACAAGGCTCTAGCAATTCATCAAACTAGTTCAATTGGAACTATTGTGGTACAACAAGGTATCTCAAGAAGTGTTATTATAAAAAGAAGAATAACTCTAAAGCCTCTACCTCTTGGCACCAAACTAAGTCCTCTCAACATAGGTCTCACCGTTCCAGTGAAGAGCTATTTATCTCCACACAAGTCAATGCCCTAATTACTTCTAGCTCCTCACAAGAGTGGATCTTTGGGAGTGGAGTCACCTCTCATATGTGCAAGGGAAAAGTTCAAATTACCAATCACCGAGGGGGGTATAAAGCTTTATCAAATGTACTATTTGTGCCCAAATTGTAAATGAACCTCCTCTCTATTAAGGCAATCACCGACCATCACAAACAAGTGCTATTTGACAACACATCAGATGAAGGTGATTGACCCTAGCACCAAGGATATGATAGCCCCACGAATTGAAGATAAAGGCTTATACAAGCTTTCATGCTTTCTTAACCATGCCCTCAACTGAGCTCCCTCACCTTCTCGCTGTCGAATGAAGTCAATTATCTCATCAATGTGAATCCCAAAAAGGGTGGGTGAGAGGGGGCACCCTTGCTTCACATCAATGGTTCTAACAACGGGATCAAAGAGACATCATGGGCATCTCACTTTGCCTGACACTCACTCATACCACATGCCGAATAGAGAGGTTGCTCACGATGAGTTACTTCATAAAGAGTGACTGAGATGAAAAGTTGGGTCATCTTCCGAAGCCATGTCTCTCTCTAGAGAAGGAAAGATACACAAATAATGACATTGAATTGAAGTGCATGACTAATATACGACATGCAAGTTATCCAAAGAATTAGATCATGAAATATAGAGTTTGCCATTCTCACTTAATACAACAAGCAAGTTATCCAAAAGATTAGACCATAAAATATAGAGCTTGCCATGTTCACTAGAGACCCTTCTATGCATCTTACTTATATGATTATGCTAGAAGAGACCCCTTCTTTTTGGCATGGTTGTACTCAACGTTAGCATATAGTTAGCCAGCCATCCATCCAGACTAAATGATATTCCAAAGTCAAGTAGATCCCTTTAAGAGACATTATTGTATCAAATATGCCGCATCACTATTGCTCACATTTACCTTTTAAAGTTAATTCTCAGATATTTTATTCCTTTGCACTTTATAATGATTGAAAAGAAATCCAACAAGAACTATAAATTTTGTCTCATGGGCAGATTTTGCCCTCATATAACGTTAAAATAATTTGTTGTTTTTCTTGATCTCTCCCATTGACAAAAAGAAAGGTTGATCTTCTTTCGTCTTGCTGTTAAAAAATTCATTGTTGCATAAGCAATAATGCAGGATAATTTTGAAGTTCAGAAAAAACCAAAAAAAAAGAAAAAGATAAAATTGTCAAATATGAAGTATCTCAAGTGAAGAAGAAGAACATTAGTTCACATGAAAACATCAGCAAGGAAATATTGAAAGGGATAGCAACTAAAGGGTAAGTGGAAAGAGAAGATCTTAATCCCAAAACAAACACATAATCCTATGTGATATTATCCATATATAGGCAAATCAATAAAGAACACCATATTTGAAACCAAGCAATTGAGAACAATCTGAACGACAATATTAATTTTGTTGTTTAAAGAACAAAAAAAAGAGGATAGCATATAACACCTAATATGCAATCCAAAATATCCTAAATCACTGGTTTTAAATAAAGAAATATGTGTCTACCACAATCAGTGTGCAAAACAATGTTCTAATCTAGAGATTACTTACTATGAATAAGGACAGAGAGATTAAAATAAGAAGAAAGACAGAGACCTCTAAGAAATACAAAGAGCCATCCAGAGCAATCTGTACTTCTCCCATTGTCTAAAAACAAAAGCCTAGTTCTGAACATAGAAAGTCATGCCATCTCTACTTATACAGATTTGCATAAACACACCATCACATCTTCTATATAGTACATGCTCATAAGTACGCATGCACTTCACACATTCATGCATATGACTGCACACATTGCAATTATATGTGCACATCCATGTACCTTAAAAATCTGATTATGAATGTAGAGCTTGGGCAAGAAGTCATGCCGTTTCTACACAGAGTTGCATACACGCACCTTAACAAGTTCTATATAGTAAATACTCGTAAGTACACATGAATGCATGCACTTCAACACCTGCACGTTTATGACAGCACAGCTATATACGCATCCATGTACCTGACGACTTGTCTACAAAAAAGAGATCTTCATCTGGTACAGAATCAAGAGGACCTCCACTTCTTTCCTCACGTGCTACTTTTTCTATATAATAATCAAGCTCTTTATTGCTAATGTTTTTTCTCCATGCCTTCGTCCCTTTTCTAGAGGTCTTCTTCTTGCCTTTGCCCATCACAATGCTGAAGCTCTGATCTCTATCTGGAAAGACAAACAATAAATTTTAAAAAAAAACAATAAATTTTAAAAATAAACCAAAAAAAACATAAGTTAAGAGACAACTTATCAAAAAATGAACATTTATATCAAATTCAAAAGAAACGCTATATCAAGAGTCATATCATATAGTGATGGCTCTTGACAGTGAAACAGGTTTCCTATTTATTTCTAAGCCTGACCACCCCATTTAAGCCCAAGCACCTCCTCCACACAATCGATTATTCCACACCAATACCATGATTTTCAGTACTAAACATAGAAGATTGCAATGAGTTACCATTGACGAGACAAGGACATGGAAGTATTCTATATATATTGCAAAAATGTTGATCACAGGAATTCAATTTTGTTGTTCATTTGCAATAGTCATACTCAGTCCAAATATCTTGTGATCATGCAGATATATTCAATTGTTCTCTTCCTCTCGCACCTTCCCTTATCCACTCTCTCTCCCACCATTCTTTCCTCACTACAACTCCTTTCACTCTCTCAACAAACATGGCTTAGCTCTCCTCAATCCAATACCCATAATCATCCTTACATTCTCTCTAGAAACCATGGTCCAATGATGTGTTTAGTATGGTGCGTCGAGTTTGGTACAAGTTCATGAACCAAACAAGATCAAGGATTGATACTTTCTTCTGTAAAATTATTTACATATCTACTTATTTTCTTATTTTATTGATTAATGTCGTGTGTGTGTGGCTGCCTGTCTGTATGTCTGTGTGTGTTTACGTACGTACGTATGTATGTATGTTCAGAGTTATCCAAACTTACTGACTCAAAAATAAAGAGCACAAACACAAACTTGTAAGAAAAAACAGACACCTGAAGCAAGAGACTACACAAAAAATAAGATCAATAAAAGTCATGAAAAGAACAAGTGAATAGGAAAGCAAATACAAAAAGGAAAAAAATAAATTAATACCAAACAAATAAAAATCCAAAAAGAATGAATGAACATTCAATATATTATCAAGCACAACATAAAAGATATACGTATATGTAAATAAAGTTTAATTCTATAACTAATCAAAATAAATGAATAAATCAAAATGATAAATTTTAAAAAGAAAGAGAATATTATATAAAAATGGAAAAAAATAAAAAATAAATAAATGAGTTTAAAAAATATAAATGTATGAATGTATGTATGCATGCAAATATGTATATATGTATATATGTATATTTGTATATATGTATATATGTATGTCTGTACGTAGATACGCACGCACGTATGTGAGTATGTATGTACGTACGTACTACATATGTGTGCACGTATGAATGTACGTACATTTGTATGTGTGTACATGTGCATTTATATGTATTTATGTATGTGTCTACATGATTATTTATGTATGCATGCATACATGCATGCATGCATGTGTGTATGTACGTACGTATGTATGTACATATGTATTGTGTGTGTGTACATTCACACTTATATGTATTTATGTATATATGAAGTATCTTCATAATCATTTACATATGTACTATGTATGTATGTATGTATGTATGTATGTATGTATGTATGTTTGTAAATATGTATGTATGTATGTATGCATGTGTATGTATGTATGTAATACGTATGTGTGTACATATATTTGTAAATATGCATGTATGTGTGTGTATGTATGTTTGTGTATGTATGTATGTATGTGTATGTATGTATGTAATATGTATGTATGTATGTATGTTTGTGTGTATGTATGTATGTATGTAAGTATTATAAGAAATATGGACAAATACTTTCTTCCATGCTTGTTTGTGTTTTTTTCCCTGTGCATGTATGAAGTATGTATGTCTGTATGTATGCATGCATGCATGTATATGCATGTGCACGCATACATGCGTACACATGTACGTGCATATGTATGTACATACACATGTATATATGTACATACATTGTTACATACGCATTTTCTTTCATGTGTGTGTGTGTGTGTTAAAGGGGGTGGGGGGTTCCCGAATGCAATATTGGATGTGCATGTATACATGTATTATTGTACATAATATGTAAGACACATCTATTATTTATGTAATCTACATGTATTTGTTATCTATGTACTATGTACCATGTATAAATGGTGCATTTGGTACAAACAACATATTGGGTAAGTATGCTTACTTTCAATGCATACAATGCACTTGAAGAGTATGCTTCATGCACCTTTTGTGATTTGTGCTCGCACTTATCCAACCTTACTGAAGACAATTTTTTTATTATTTTAGATATATGTAAAAAACATGTATACCTATAAAAATGTTAACATTTTAAATATTAAATGCACTCAATAATAGATAGTAACCCATGATAGATAGATATATAAATGTATGTATGTAATGTTTGTATGTAATCTATGTATGTATTATGTAATATCGGTAATTTATATGCATGTAATTTATATGCATGTATGTAATATGCATAATGCATGTATGTCAAAGTAACATGGGTACGCGTCCCTGGTCCTAGGGACACTGGAACGCCGTCCCCAATGATGGAGGAGGCAGGACCCTTATGCAAGATGGGGGAGGGTGATATGGCTTTGTGGGGACGACAGCCGATCGACGGGAGATTTGGATGGAGGTTTAAAAAATTTTGAATTCGAATTTCACTTCCAATTTTCAAATTTGGGCTCTTGCGCCTTTTGTGGGGAGTTCTAGAGTGTTCCTTTGGGCCATACACAAGCATAAGTACCTCTCATTTCAGCTCTTCAAGCCACAAACTCACTTAGAGCCTTTATTGCAAGCATATTGTGTGTGAAGGCTTGAGTTATTTTCACCCTTGCATATTCAAGGGCTGAGCTCTATCTTCTCAACCCTCTCTTCACCCTTCTCTTTTTTGCTCCTCTCCTCATAGTGTTCTCTTCTCATATGCCTTCTTCATCGCGAACAAGTGGGTCAAACACCAAGAGGCGGCATGCTATAAGCAAATGGACATGGTGGGAGGAGGTGGACTCTCCCGTATCCACCGGAGAAGGAGGTGGTGCAAGACCATGGAGTTGCAAGCTATGTGGCTACAAAAGAACCGATGAAGCAAAAAGGTGCATGCACACTTACTTCATGAGCATGGACATGAAGTACGATTTTGTTCCGCAATCACTTCCGAGAAGAAGATAGAATTACTCAACAAACTTGCTATTTGTGATTCTCAAGCCCATGTTCATCATGCTTCACAAGCTCTTATCAACCCAACATTGTTTGTGAGGTCTTCTATGCCATCCTCTTCAAAAGAATCATCTTGATTGGCTCCGGTTTGTGCTCCTACCGCTACTCCTACTTCCACTCCTCATCCTACTCCTAGATCATCCACACCATCGGGAATACCCTATGTACGTCAATCACATCAACAAAAACTCCATGAGAATTGGAATCCCATATTGAAGGAGGAGATGGACATTGCAGTGGCACATTTTTTCACCATGATCAAATAGCTTTCAATGCGGCTCAGTAAGAATTGAATCTTCATTATATTTCAATACTTGGTGATTTACTGTTCAAACTTCACTAGACACTTCCATAACCCCTTACTTATAAATCTCACTTGTTTAACTTTTTCCATAGGTCACTATATTTCAAAGTTATGGTAAAGAAGATTGGTGAATATGGGGCACACTACGTGCCTTCATCTTCCTACAGCTTGCACACCACTTTACTGGAGAAAGAGAAGAAGCTTGTGGAAGCTGCATGATAGACCATTAAAAAATCATGGGAAAAAAATGGAGTATCATTTCTTGTGGATGGACGAAATGATCTCCAACGATGCTCTATCCATGGACTAGTGGCTTATTCTTGTGGGGAGATGTACTTTAATTCATCACATGATGCATCCGAAACAAGAAAGTCAGCTGATGTACTTGCTATAGAGTGGGCAAGTGCCATAGAGATTATGGGGGCATCCATGGTTGTTCCATACACGAACCATACGTCCATACCATACAGGTATGGAAACATGGAATGAGTATGGTTCGATCCTCAATCATTCCAAATGTGACCAAATTTAGAACAAAAGAATCTGAAAGAAAAATTCAAGACATTGTCCAAAATCATAAGAGTTGTGTATACAGTCCACAAATGCTTCAGCATTCAACATGCCTTCATACGAGCACTATGCACATATATGCTATATCATATACCCGCATCCCAGCACACGTCACAAATTGTATATGCTTCAAAATACATGGTTATCATTTATGTGCATGCATATATGCTTATATCATATAACATGTATGATATATCATATAACATATATGGTATATCATATATCATCTATATATAGTCTACAAGCTATAAGTGCATAAACATGGTCCAAACTCCATGCAATCTACAGGTACATTATACCACATAACAGATGCTTCCACATGTACATAATTAAATGAAAGATGTATAGAGTCTACATGTACTCTGTACATAACCATATTATCTATAGGTACATTAACATATGTTACATCAACTTGTATTCAGTCTACAACTACTTAAACATATGCTACATCAACCTATGTACAATCTATAGGTACATAACTGTGCAGTTACAAGATTGGATGTGCAACTGCAATTGCCAATATATTATTACATACTATCATCATTCATGCATATAGGCTGCAGCCAAGGCCCAAGAACGTTTGCCCCTTTGAATGCATGTGTTGGAACCCGGTTATTATTACCTCAAGGCTTAGAATGTTTGTGTGTTCAACAACATTCAGGGGGGAAAAAAGGCAAAGTATGATTCATTTTCTTAGCCAGACGTCTGAAACCATATAACCCACGTCTGCCAAATGAACCATACGCGTCTAATAACAACACTGGGGCCATCAAATGTGGTTTGCATTGTAGCATATGAGAGCCCGCAAATAGAGCTACAAGTGCAATTATTGAAAATTTGTACCCTCACATCATTGTTTGCTTTTGCATGGATCATTCTTTAAATAATATAAAAAATATTCTCAAAGACAATGGGAATTCCGATTGGATTTTGCCTCAATCAATGAGGCAAATTCATTGGTTAGCTTCATTAACAACCATAATCATGTGAAGAAGGAGTTGGGCAAGAGATCCACTCTTCCTTTACTCAAGTACTCAAACACAAGGTTTGCATATGACTTTACCATGTTACATCGAGTAGTGAAATGTAGTGGTGTCTTGAGAGGCATTTTATTGAGTGATGATGCAACATGGTGGGAGAATATTTCTCACATCGTGGATATTGTTCATCCACTTGTGCACTAATTGAAAATTATGGATTCCATGGACCCATGCATTGATAAAGTGTATGAAGCTATGGATCACACAATTGAAGCACTAAAAACATTGGTGAAAGACAATGATAGGTATAAAGAAATTTCAGCTATTTGTGTTAGCATATGGGATGCATATTACTCCCCGCTTCATGGGGCAGCATACATGTGTTAGCATATGGGATGCATATTACTCTCCGCTTCATGGGGAAGCATACATGTTGGATCCAAAATTCCAAGATAAAAGCAATATGCAGATCCAAAGGTGGCTAATGGATGGAGGATCATATTAGAGAGATTTGTCCCAGATAGTGTAGCAAGATGACTTATCAAAGATCACCTATCCAAATATAGAATAGGGAAAGATGCTCCATATGCATGTGCAGAATCCCAAGAGGATAGGTTATGTGTTGGTGCTTCCCTATAGTGGGAGGATTTTGGTTTCAATGGTTCAGAGCTTCAACAATTGGCCATGCAGGTACTTAGTCAGACTTGCACACGTTTCCTTGAGCAACTATGGAGTGTGTACGGACATGTAGCCTTTAAGAAGAGGAACAGGCTTGATGTGCAACATGCTAGTGATCTTGTGTTTGTTGGTGTAAATTTGAGGATGGTTCGACAAACGCAATGCATGGAGGGAGATCTTTTCAGAGACTGGGCGGTAAAGCAAGGATCTAACCAAATGGCAAATGAAGAACATGAAGATGAAGCAACCACCGATTGTGTTGCAAAAATTGAGTCTTTCATCGTGACTCCCCACTTGGATTCTCCATAGTCATTACATTTATGTTGTAATCTTTTACATTTGTCATTTATGTTCCCATCATATGTAGTCTTTTTCTCGATCAATCGTATGATGTAAGATCTTTTTATTCTCACAATGTAACATCTTTTCGATGTGATAGAATCTTTTTTTTGACATGATAAAATACATATGACTTATCGATTGTGAGTTACCACTCTTGGAGTAACTCTGAAAGTTCAACTACTCAACGTGCTTCCTATATGTTCATTGTTTATACTTAAAAAACACCTTTTTCTATGGTTTTTTTCTTATTGGTCATTTCATATGTTGAAAAAATATTTGTTCATGAATTTCATGAACAGGGCACCCTAGGCTCCGGCCTTGTCTCGAGGACCCCACTGTTCTCGAGACCTGTCCCCGTCCCCCAGTGAATTTGCTGTATATACTATGCCACATGGTGGATGTATGTAATATGTATGTATGGAGCATGTATGTATGTACTATATAGTATGTATATATGTAATAATGTATGTATATATGTAATAATGTATGTATGTAATATGTGTGTGTATGTGTGTATGTTGGATGCAGCATGCATTATCATTCATGATATGCATTATGTGGTATGATCATTGGTGACTAATTTACTATCACTATGTAATATATATGTAATATATATGTAATATGTTACAAACTTAAATGTATGTGTTACATACATACATACATACATACATACATACATACACACACACACACACATATATATATATATATATATATATATATATATATATATATATATATATATATATATATATATATATATATATATATATATATATATATATATATATGGCATATGCATGTATGTAACATGAATAAATTATAATGCATGTATGTACTAGGCAAGCTGCAGCATGCTGCATGAATGTATATATCAGTAAGCACAGCTGCTAGCATGCCTCATGAATACTGCAACATGACTTCACTTATGATGCACATCAGAGAAACTTCAAACAAGTCGAAGTAGAGTCTAGACTGTCATGATGCAGAGTAGGCTGTAGTAGTACATACAAAAGTCCAAGGGCTTGAGCCTTGAAGGGATCGGAAGGCAGCCTTGCTACAGCCAGCACTCATAATTGAAGGCAATGGAAGTCAAAAAATGAACGTGGATAACTCTCTCTTACTCAGAGATGCACGAAATTGCAGGTAAAATGAGCCAGATTTAGCCCATTTCCATAAAATGGGATGGCTGGGATTCCAGAAACGGCCGTGCCATTTTGGGGGCCTAGAAACGCCATTTTTGGGCACTATGGCAGCTTCAGATGGGAAGATCGCCCGAGTTCAATTCATAGTGAGCAAATCTTTTTATTTTTTTGAGAGAGAGTACAAGAAAATTAAAAACCTACACTAGCAACCCACACACACGTACATTTGGGTATTCCCGAAGGCTGAACATGTCCTGCTAGTGGGAGTTCAACCGAAGCACTCTGCCCCATGGCATTCAAAACTTACCACTACACCACACCCGTTTGGACATAGTGAGCAAACCATTGTGATGAGATGTCACCTCAAAACTAAACACATGCAAAAAATCTGCTTTGAGAGCATGCTATAAGTCTAGCGAGAACTTCATTATGAGGAGAACGCAGATGACTAAGCCACATATATCATTACAACAAGCCCAACAGAAACCCGGCCTTCTACAAGTATACTCCTTAATTCATTTATGAAATAGTATGAAGATTATTATAATGTGGTGCACGTAATCCTCAAGAACATATATAAAATAAACATCTTTTGGCAAGGATCCCCCGAGGCGTGCACGATCTCTCTTAAAGCGACAAAAAAACACAGGCGAATGAACAACAAGTGAAAACAAAGGGAACAGACAGAAGCGTACGTGTGGTGAGAAAGTCGTCCCTGCACCTTATAAGGACTAGAACTTACGGGGATTATTCGCAGCGTTAGCTAGTTGAATTGAAAAAGTTCCATGCATACCGTCTTACACCACAGTTGTGTGCAGTTCCCTGCCTTCAGAGGAAAAACGCACGTCAATTTTAAGTCTTGACCTTGAAGGACGAATCCTTGCCCTATGGCCCTCTCTTTACGTTAGTTGGCACCAGTTCAAGCGAGCTGGCTTCACCATGTAATATCTGTAGCTGAGCGATGTTTCGTCAACACACTGCCCGACTTTGACGAAGAATGGCCTTCGCGTGCATCTCCTTAATCACACTCAGTTCAACTACGCTCCCAGCGTGCGCTCTGGCGACTCCCTCGTATTTTTGAGTTCTCCATAGGAATACTCTTCCTGAGAAGTTTCTTCTAGCCGTGCTTTCTCTTAAGGGACAGGTGTATATATTTGGATTTACTTTCACATATTTGGAGATATCATAAAGAAAAGCTTAATGATTGAATTGAATTTTAAGCTAAGAAGGGCAGCCCATGAAAAATAAGTGTCCTTCTTGACATGGTATCTAAGCTTAGTTGTGATTGGAAAGAGTAGGTATCTTAGTTGTGATTGGATAGAGGAAATGGTTGAGAGGAGAGCAAGAGAGAGAGAGAGAGATGTATCCATATCAAAGATAAAAAGTATTTAAGTGCCTTGAGGCATTATAGAAGCTACATATAAGTTAACTTCCAACTTTTTGGTATTTGTAGCAAGAAAGTATAGTATCCCAAAAGTTGTGATCTATCCTTGTACTCGATAAGATTTCTTCCTTATAATGAGCAAACCTAGAAATCATCACTATTCGAGCTCTTAAGAAAGCAGTTACTAGTCATCTTGAGTACCAATTCCACATTGATAATTATGCAAGCGAGTATTATTGCAAGCAATCTAATGGATCCTAGGGCGGTAACATTTCCATTTCCTTACAAAAATTATAGATATGGTAATTATCTACATGAGTTTCTTGTCTAAAGACTTCAAGCAAGATAATAAAATATAATGCTACGAGGAATGTCATAGGTAAGCGCAAAAGAGTATTATTTATATGAGATTGGAGGGCATACCACCTAAAAGTCTATACTATGAGATTCTCCATCAATGAGTTTCATCTTTGATTAAAAGCGACCTTAAGGTCCATACATATCTAAGCAAATCGGAATTTTTACCTTCCTATATTTTTTTTCATACACTAGAATGTACCCATTCCAACCTTTGAAACATGTTCTCTCTCTCTCTCTCTCTCTCTCTCTCTCTCTCTCTCTCTCTCTCTCTCTCTCTCTCTCTCTCTCTCTCTCTCTCTCTCTCTCTCTCTCTCCCTCCCTCCCTCCCTCCCTCCCTCCCTCCCTCCCTCCCTCCCTCCCTCCCTCCCTCCCTCCCTCCCTCCCTCCCTCCCTCCCTCCCTCCCTCCCTCCCTCCCTCCCTCCCTCCCTCCCTCCCTCCCTCCCTCCCTCCCTCCCTCCCTCCCTCCCTCCCTCCCTCCCTCCCTCCCTCCCTCCCTCCCTCCCTCTCTCTCTCTCTCTCTCTCTCTCTCTCTCTCTCTCTCTCTCTCTCTCTCTCTCTCTCTCTCTCTCTCTCTCTCTCTCTCTCTCTCTCTCTCTCTCTCTCTCTCTCTCTCTCTCTCTCTCTCGCTCTCTCTCTCGCTCTCGCTCTCTCGCTCTCTCTCTCGCTCTCTCTCTCTCTCTCTCTCTCTCTCTCTCTCTCTCTCTCTCTCTCTCTCTCTCTCTCTCTCTCTCTCTCTCTCTCTCTCTCTCTCTCTCTCTCTCTCTCTCTCTCTCTCTCTCTCTCTCTCTCTCTCTCTCTCTCTCTCTCTCTCTCTCTCTCTCTCTCTCTCTCTCTCTCTCTCTCTCTCTCTCTCTCTCTCTCTCTCTCTCTCTCTGCTTGCGCAACAACCCTTGCCTTGCCACCCTCACTGCGTCCATGTGCCCTACTTTTGCCGCCACCTTCACCGCCTTCAACCTTAGCAAACATCAAACTTCACACATTTATCAATCAATAGAAGGTTCCGAGTGTCCCTGGAATTCACTTCTTTTGTATTCAGATAGAAGTTTTTGAGTGTCCCTGGAAGTCATGGAAGCAAAGTGTCCCTGCCCCAGACTAACAATTGTTGCCTACAGCTAGCCACTCCCACCCTTGCTCCATCGCACATCGGGTGGGCTCCCGTCTTCATCGCAAGTCTTTGGGCTCAGCACACTGAGCATTTTCCCATCTTCTAACACCATGACCGCTATGGCTAAGAAGGAGGACTTGATGAAAATGGAGGACAGGCTAACCATAGCTATTGAAGAAGACAAGAAGATGGTGGACTCCATTATCATGACCATCATCAATCGCCTCTCAAAGCTCAAGAAAGAAGTAGAAACATATCATAAGGAGAGGGAAACATGGAAGAAAGAGAAAGAAGAGCGGGAGAGGGAGAGCAAGAAAGAAAAAGAAGAATGGAATAAGGAGAGAGCAAACATGAAAGAGGAATTGGATCTCCTCAAAGCTTCGATGGTCTCTCTCGCACCCAAAGAGGGAGAGATTAATATGAGCAAGACAAAAGCTCTCAAAGAAGAACTCACCAAAGCCTTGACCGCGAGCATGGAAAACAAGCTAGAAGCTACCAAAGAAGGGTGAATCCACATAGTGAAGAAGAACATCAAAAAAGAAGCCAAAGAGGAAGCACAAAAGGAAGAAGCCCTCATCGTGCACACCACCATCAAGGAAGAAAGGATGAGACAAGCTTATCGTCTCAATGTATGCATCACAAGCATTGTAGAAAAGAGGGCTCTACCCTCGAGTCCAATGGGAAAACATTGTGCAAGATCCTCGGCTACAAAGAGGAGTCCCCCCCCATTCATCAAGTCTTGGAGAACGGGGCGAGACCCCACGAAGAAGAGAGCTCTCATTCTACACTTCCCCTCCGAAAATGTAAGATCTAATTTCCTTCACACGAGGGTGATTTTGAGGGCACTTGACGGCCCCCCATCTACCTTGATGATGATCTCACACCCATGCAAGTAGCACATCGTCGTGCATGCATGCCGAGAGAACACCAAGCTCGCAAAGAAGGAAAGAAGGTTTCATACAAAGATGGTCATGTCATCATTGATGGCAGAGCCATCCCGTAGGGATTCGGGGCATGTGAGACACTCAAGGATATACACCTTGCAGTTTGGAACTGCAATGGAGATCTATGGACACACCCAAAGAGGTTAGGAGAGGTGCACAGAGGTAGAGACATCATTATGCTGACAGAGATACATGAGATCCCAGACGGAAGCCTACCTCGAGTCCACGGTTTCTAGTGGGAGCCTACATACAAAGAGTGTACACATCAACACACCACTAGAGGATCAAGAGGAGTATCCATACACTTCAAAGATGGACTTTAGAGCAGGATACAGATAGCCGCATGTGATTCATAGGTCAAATACCTTTGGATTCGACTCAAGCTCTCACAAGAGCAGATCATCTACATAGTGTTATGCTACTTTTCTCCTTCTAGCATGAGGTTCTCTATCATTGATTGAGAGGAAGACTCACCATACACCTCCTTGTCAGAAGAGATTACAGAGTACTCTGCATTAAGGGAATTCTTCCTTATCGGAGACTTCAATGCCAGGGCAGGCCATGATTAGTGTGAGATATTTGACCCAAAAGACCCATCGATACTACATACCATAGAGGATGAGTCTACAGCTCGAGCTTCAGCTGACTCTACACACACTCACTATGGCACTCATCTACTCAGACTAGGCTCTCGACATAATCTCATTATCTATAACAAGATGGCTCAGTGGCCTACCTCAATAGGATTGACATGCATACCACACTCAATCACAGATGGTGGGGGAAGTATAGTAGATTACGTCATGGGACCCAGAGAGGCCATCCACCTACTTACCTCATTCACCATCCCACCCATACCCATTGGGGTCGATCACACATACCTCGTGCTCTCCCTCAAGGGAGACACCCCTACATGCACACCTGCAACACGCACCCTACACACCATCATCTAGCTCACACACGAGCTAGCTCACATATATGCAGCTCAAGTCGAGAAGGATCTTCTCTTGCTCCATCATGACAATCTACTATCCCTACTCACCTCACAGATAGCATCAGTTCTTCATAAATCAACCATCAGCTCCTTCCCACACACCATCCATTTTGGTCACACACCTCCTCTTGGGACTATGCCACAACATCGTTGGTATGATAAGGAATGCAAAGATCTTTATCGCCGTCTACGAGCTCAGTGAGCATCGGGAGATATAACAGAGAGAGAGAGAGAGGAAAGGGGACGGATGGAGACCCTCACACATCAGAAGAGGCGAGCCTTTCAGGAGGCACAGGAGCTTGAGCTATACCATCTCTTTGTGAGTATGGACAGTGTTGCAGCATGGTGTACCCTACGAGAGCCACGCTCGACCACACCTATTGGGGACCTACACACATGGCATGATTATGCTGAGAGATTATATGAGGTACTTGCGTAGCCTCCCATTACCCAGCCACTTGAGCCTCACCCTACTAGTTCTTCTCTCTTCAAAGTAAAGATTCCCACAATCTTATTACATGTAGCTTACTTGTTTTCTCAGTACAACTTTGGAGGCTCTTAAGCCTATTCAATTCACTAACTTTATTGAATTACTCTTTGCATAGCTACAAGTGGATCAAATTCTTCCATTCCTTTCATTTAAAGGTCCTCATGACTACACAATTCTCAAATAAGAAGTATGTAGGATATTTCCATCCAAACATATTATCTTATGTTGTTCTTATTGTTGGAGAATTCCTCCTATTCATAGCGAAAAGTGTAGAAGACCTTCCCAAGATCAAGACTTTTACCTACAACTGAACCTTAAAATGAAAATTTGTATCAACTGAAGAATGCAATGAGGTTGAGAATCTGGTCACTCAAACTAGACACTAATATCTTTCGAATGAGCTATCAAACACTCAATTTGGAGTAGTTTTGGTATGGCAACTCTTTTCCTCAAAACAGGCTACTTGTCCACTCAATTATGCTAAAAACTAAATTTCACTAAAAACTGAATAGCTTATAGATCATAAATAATTCGATAAAATTCCTCTAGATAGAAAAAGTAATCAAGATAAGCTTTCCAACGAGTATTTAAACTCTAAAAATGGATACATATGTTGAGAGATATGACTCTCACAATTAGGCTACCCATAAATTGCTATGCGACTAGACATAGTCTATGAGACTGAAGAGAAGGAAATGATTGAAACCAAATGAACTCCTTACAAGGGAACTTCAACACCTTCTTCCTCTCTTCTTGAGTGTCCTCCTTTGCCTCTTTTGTAGCCAAATGACCACGAGCTCTCATGATGAGTTTGAAAGCTCTTCTCCATAACTCCTCCACTACTTTGAGTAGCCACTCTTCTCTTTGGATTTGATTCTCTTTTGATTGATTCTCTTTTGGCCTCCACTACTTTATGAAGTAAATGATTTCATTTTTCATTTTTCTATTTGCCTTCTTTTTTAAGAAAATCCTTTTTGTGAAATATATATGATCTTGCTTCTTTATTTGTAACACTCCCCCTCAAGCTCACATGTGATCTTGCACCTTCAACCATATCCTACAAGTTGATTTCATCCTTGAACCTCTTTAGCACAGAAGCATCTAAGGACTTTGTAAACATGTCTACAACCTGGTCATTAGTTCTAATGAACTTTATATCCACATCCTTGATAAAAACTTTTTCTCGAACATAATGATAATGCACTTCTATGTGTTTACTTCGTGCATGAAACATTGGATTGTTTGTCAAGTGAATGCTTGACACATTGTCACCATAAATTGGAATGGTCCCTACCTCCACATCAAGATCAGCCAAGAGCTTCTTAATACACATAGCTTCACAAGTTGCAAAGGCTAATCCTCTATATTTAGCTTTTGTAGATGATAGTGCAATAGTAGGTTGCTTCTTTGATCTCCATGTGATAGGTTTGCTAGCTATCATGAATACATAACCTAAATTGGACCTTCTATCTTCCTTCGAACCAACCCAATCGGCATCACGGAAGCCCTTTACCTGTAATTCTTCATCATATCTATAAAACAAGGCATGATTGATTGTGTGCTTCACATATCTTAGCACTCATTTGGCTGAATTTAAATGTTCACTTGTTGGAGCTTGCATAAATTGAGAAAGAACTCCAATGATATAACAGAAATTTGATCTTGTGATCATTGCATAGATCAATGAACCTATGATACTCCTGTATGTAGTTACATCATGTAACTTCTCTCCATCATTTGAGCATAGCTTCACATTTGTGTCCATAGGTTCAATGAGTGGTTTGCATTCACTCATTCCAAATCTGAAAAGAACATCCAACAAGTACTTTCTTTGCATCAAGTAGATGTCATCTTTCCCATAGACTATCTCAATGCCTAAAAAGTATTTTAGCTCACCAAGATCTGAAATTTTAAACTCCTTTTGCTTGAATCCTTTTGCTACTAGTCTAGCTTTATGCCTAACTAGAGAACCATCAGTATTTCTCTTTATTTTAAACACCCATTTATTTAAAACAATCTTCATACCTTCAACCTTTGGAACTAGCTCCCATGTGTGGTTGTCTTTGAGAGCTTTTATCTCTTCTTGCATAGCTTGTTGCCATTCTTTTTGTGTACATGCTTTTTCATATGCATCCGATTCTTTGTCTTTGACCACCTGTGTCATATACTTGCAAAATGCTTTGCAATAAAACTATCATAGTGCAGCCTTTGAATTGGATACCTTGCTCTTGAAGACCTCCTTTCATTTTCTTTTGAATATTGCTTCTTCAACCGGTTCAACTTTACCTTTGGTGTAATCACCTCTTTATACTCTTCTTCACTTGCAATTTTGGGTAGCACTTTCAGCTTCAAATCTCCCATAACCTGATGTTGGTGATGAGGAATGACTCCTTAGTCTCCCCTTCCATCTTGAACTTTCTTCATGTGATGTAGAAGCTTCTGGACCTGACATTTGAGTGCTTGTTTGTTGAAATCATCAGTCAATACCTCCTTGTTCCCAAGCTTGATATCTCCAACATGCTCAATTGTGTGTTGAGTTTCATCATCGGTCTCCACACATCCTTTTCCACTTGGAGCTTGTAGATTTGTGAATAGATATCATTGGCATGTCATATGATTGTTGCAACCTGAATCTATAAACCATTTTTGGTCATCACTTCTCGGGCTGTTGTACTCATGCTTCATGGCAAGCATGGTTTGCTTGTCTCCTTCACTTGATGTACTCGCATAGTTATTTTTGCTCCATTGGTTGCCTCCATTCAACCTTCCATTCTTTTGCCAACAATCATTTGCATAATGTCCTACTTTACCACAATGATAACATGTTATACCTTTATGAGGATTGTATGAACCTTGATTTCTTCCTTTATTTCTTCCTCAACTGCTTCCACGTGTGTTGTTATTTGAGTTGTTCTTGTTGTCTTCCAAGTTGTCTTGGGTGGAATTTGTGTTGTAGCTTCTTCCTCTTCCTTGTGAGCCTCCTCTTGAGTTCCTTCCTCTACCTCCACCTACATATAACATTTGGCTATGGTTCTCCTTACCTTTGTTGCCTTATCCTTGTTGAGCAACCTCTTCAACCACAAGATTTGGTATAATCTCATCAAATGTTGGTAGAGGGTCTCTATAGAGAATGTTTGTGATGAGGGGCTTCCACTTATCTTCACTCCTCAAGCCATTGAGGGCTATTTGGATGATTTCTTCCTCTTCTATCTTGCATCCAACTAATGCTAGTTGATCTCAAAACTCCTTGATCTTCAACATATACTCACTAATGCTTTGGTTTGATTTTTTTTCATGTTGTTAAGGTTGTTCTTGAGTTGCATCTTCCGAGACTTCATTTAGGTAGAATACGCCTTCTCCAATGCTTCCCAAACTTCCTTGGTTGTCTCTAAGCTTTGCACATGACCAATCACAGTTTTAGAAATAACTTGGTGAAATGAGGAACATCACCCTTCGATTTCTCTCTTCCCAATCAACAAATTGTCTCCTTTGTGCTAGAGTAATGTTGGAATCTTAAAGGTGCACTAGTTGTGGATCATCTCCAGTAACTAGACTCCATTAACCTTTACGTTTAAGGTAATTTGTCATTCTATACCTCCAAGATTGAAAATTATCTTTATCTAACTTCTCAACTTGTTGTCCTAAATCAGCCATTGAATACTTCCAAGTTTGAAGTTTACCTCAATATGTCATGGCGCTCTATCTTGACTTTACGAAGCTCCCCCTTGATTTGTAGCTTCTCCTTTGCTTTATTTCAGTTCCAATGCTTTGCCTCTTCAAGCTCCAATACTCTGATATCAATTGTTGGAGAATTCCTCTCCTATTCGCAGCAGAAAGTGTAGAAGACCTTCTCAAGATCAAGACTTTTACTTATAATTGAACCTTAAAATGAAAACTAGTATCAAATGAAGAATGCAATGAACTTGAGACTTTGGTCACTCAAATTAGACACTAATATCTTTCAAATGAGCTATCAAACACTCAATTTGGAATCGTTTTGGCTTGGCATCTCTTTGCCTCAAAATAGGCTACATGTCCACTCAGTTAAGCTGAAAACTGGACTTCACTAAAAACTGAATAACTCACAGAACATAATGAATTTGGTAAAACTCTTCTAAATAGAGGAAATAAGCTTTCCAGTGAATATTTAAAATCTAAAAATGGATACATAAATCAAGAGATATGACTCTCACAACCAGGCTACCCAGAAATTGGTATGCGGCTGGACATAGTCTATGAGACTAAAACCAAATGAACTACTTACAAGGGAACTTCAACACCTTCTTCCTCTGTTCTTGAGTTTCCTCCCTTGCCTCTTTTGTAGACAAATGACCACGAGCTCTCATGATGAGTTTGAGAACTCTTCTCCATAACTCCTCCACTACTTTGAGTAGCCACTCTTCTCTTTGGATTTGATTCTCTTTTGGCCTGCACTACTTGCTGAAGTAAATGCTTTCATTTTTCATTTTTGTATTTGCCTTCTTTTTGAAGAAAGTCCTTTTTGTGAAATATATATGATCTTGCTTCTTTATTCTTAACACTTATCAATATATGACATCCTCACAATATTTTTGTATTTTCCTCTCTCATATTCCATGCCAACTGATGCGTTACTAGTTCCTTTAGTAGCCAAATGAATACTTGTATGGAGAGCAAGCATTATACGATACATAGAGATGTTAAAAGCCCCCATTGAATCGTTCTATTTTTCAGATAAAGTGTTTTGCATTATCCTTCCTCAATTAAGCTACAAAAATGAGCACAACATGAGAAAGTGAAGGAATAAAGAAATTATCGAATATGATCATTCCTACTATGCCAAATGTACAATGATGTCGAGTGAGGGGAGAAAGAAAGTGTCGATCATACTAATTCCTAATACCCCAAATGTAAAAAAGATGTCAATCCTTGAAGCTATCATTGATATCTGAGAAGTCAAACCCTTATCTTTCTGAAGATTGACTTTAATAATGCTTATGAGAGGCTATAATAGGATTTCATCCTTCAATTCCTCAAGGGTTCAAGCATTGATGTTAAGTTTATCAAACTGGTTTCCATGTTGTAGGGAAATGATTCAATTTGAATCAGCTATCCATGGCCTCAATTGCTTGGTGAATGACCATGTTCAGTCAGGCCAAATAGGAGGATTACCTCTTCCTTGAGGACAAAATCAGATGGTGCCTAGGATGTTTGCATATGACAATAATGTAATATGGCACCTACTAGTCGAATACAAAAGAACATTCCTCCTTTGGCAACTCCTCCACTTGGGAATATGGAAAAATAACAAAATATGCAATGTCTCCCCATGGTGCAAAAGATGTACTAGGGGAAAATAAGACATTGGCACCTCTTTTTCTCTTGCCTTAAAAGCATCATTAAGTGGAAGGATGTTTACAAAATCCTAAAGCTCGATCTTCCAATCAATTGGAATCAAGCACTCATTGGTGAGGTGATCAGTTTCTCTTTGGAATGTGACCAAAGTTGAGGCTCTATGGAAGATTTGGGAAGAAACATGTGTGATTAACTTTGGAGATTCTCCCAAATAGTGGTCCATAGAGATGTCCCTAGACTACTCAAGTAGAAGAATTAGAAACCATAAGATTATTTCTTCATTTATGCACAGGAGTGTGTTTGTATTTTAGAATAACAAGCCAAAAATTAGATTGCTCTATTTATCAAGGAAAACACTTCATCTGTAGACTTAGTGTATTCTCACTCACACCACTAATAAAGTACTAATGAATTTTCTCTCAAGGGTGATTATCAACAAGATTCAACAAACATGTATAGAGAAGTGTCTTATTTGAAATTATTTTGAAACATCACGAAGATCAAATCAAAACACTTCAACTTTTTTGCACAAAGAAATTTGTTAATCACACTACATAATTAAAAAATCTTGAATAATGATGAGGATCCCTAAAATGAATTTTCAAATCTTGCTTTGATTTGGAAATTGTAATACCAATGAAGTAGCATGTCATCAATTTGAAGCATGATAATTAAAAATATGTTACTATGATTGGACACCCTGGGATGCCACAATGGTGAGGGTTCTTGCCTTGGGATGAGGTTTCCATTTGTGGAAGGAGTGGGGTTATGCACTAGGTTAGGATGTCTACCTACAAATATGGCATCACATACAATCTTGGCTACTGCTCCAATAAATCTACTGTACAAAATTCTACAAGTAGAGGGTTGAGAAAATACAAAATGAATGGACAAAACAAATAAAAATAAGTGACTACAATAGCTATGTACCAAGAAGCTTCTTTGCTACACAATTTGCACAAAGTATTAGTATATGATAATTGAGAAGGTTTTCCCACAGATTAGTCACGTTTCTAAGTCCATCTTACTCCACTACATGGTTTACTTTCTAGTCCCATAGTAGTCAATTGTCCAATCGATGCTCCTAGACCAAGTTCCAACATGTAGTCTAGTAGAGAAGTCCTCCTTCTTCCTGACTAGAGAAAATGAATTGTACAAATGAGAAAAAAAGAGCCTACTACTTGCATAAAGAAGGCACAAGTTGTTTGCTTCCACTGGCTTCACACATGCCACCAATAGAACCTACCCCTTGAGAACATGCTTTAGCTCTAAAATAACAATTTGCACAGTGGGGATACCTCCTAGCTTAACCTAACTTCACTTACTTGCTCTTAGAACTTCCTTGAGTCACTTACCCTCTTTATATAGAAGTGTGAATGGCCTCTCTACAAGATGTTTAGTCCAATCTTATGGCTCTACATATGGCAATGAGGGAGTGGAAGAAAGGGACTAGAATATGCGTGGCTCTACATATGAAAATGGAGAAATTGTGGTTGAGCATTTGTACAATCCATCAAAAAAGTAGTCCAAAAAGTACCCTGGTCACACCAGAATCAACTTGAAGTGTGTACATAGGTGGAATGCCATTTCCTAGCTCCATTGGACCATGAAACATGGTCCACTCACTAAGCTTAAGTGGATCATGGTGTAAAGAGTACATGCATGAAAGCAAAATGAAAAGAAGCATGCACTCACAAAATGAAAGAGTATGAGAGACTCAAAGTGAGTAGACCAAGAAATGGGTTAACTCACATGGATAAGAAATGAGATTTCCAAGAGCATGAAGTAGGCTCTACAAGCTTCTAACCAAGTACAAAGTGGGCAAGAGACCTTCCTTATATGGAGATGGAGGAGGCTCTCCAAAGTACATCATATGTGGGATAATTCCCCTTGAAGGAGAATGAATACAATGGTAGAGCAAATGGCAAGGTGCCCAAATACAACGAGATACAACTAAAATAATATGAAATGGAGTGTCTCCTGGATATAAAATGGAGATGCACTCATGTGGATGCACTTATGGAATCCATTTTGGAGCACATGAATGTTGCAAAGGTCCACCAATTGTTGGAGCAAAACTAGAGTCAGAGCCTTCATGAACATGTATGCCAAGTTCTCTTGGGAGGTACATTGCTCCAAAGTAATTTCTTGAGAGACAAGCTTCTCACAAATGAAATGGTACTAGATCTCAATGTGCTCGGTTCGACCTTAGAACATTGGATTCTTGGCAATGGCCAAGGTTGATTGGCTATCAGTGCTAATGCAAGTCGGAGTATCTTGCAAAATATGAATTTCAGATAATAAATGTCAAAGTCAAATGGGCTCACATGCTACAAAGTTGGCGGCTCAATACTCGGCCTCAATGGATGATAGAGCAATTGTAGGTTTCTTCTTACTTGCCCAAGAGATAGGTCATGGGCCAACCAAGAATATGTATCCATAATAGACTATCAAGAATCACGATCACTAGCCTAATCTAAATTTGAATATACTATGAGATCAATGCCTCCTTTGTACCAAAGACAATGATGTCAAGTGAAGACAAGGTATTGAAGTAATCTCTGTGAAGCACCCCAATGTGTCCAATGAGGCCGATGTGAAAATTGACTAAGAATGCCAACTTCATAGGCAATATATAGTCTCTTGTTGGCTAGGTAAAGTAAGAGTCAACTAGCTAAGTGATGCACATCCACAAGTGATGATGAGTCCTTTAGTTACAACTTGATGTTTGGATCAAGTGGTGTGGATACTTAGTGACATTCGTCCATGTTATACCTGGAAAGGAGATAAGAGCAATACTACTCATGTGAGAGAAACATACCTTCTTTCATCTACCAAACTCTCATGCTTAAGAAGTAGTGAAGTAGGCCAAGATCTATCATGGAGAACTCAAGATGAAGCTATGTGATGATGAATTGGATGCATTCATCATCTGATCCTCTCAAAATCAACTCACCAACATAAAGGATGATTATTGCAACTAAGGACTCTTTCTTATGTATAATATAGCATCAACAGTGTTCCTTTGAAAGCCTTTATTTTCAAAGAACTTATGGATCTTTTCATACTAGGCCTTGGGAGCTTGCTTAAATTCATAAGGTGGTTTGTGAAGTTTGTATACACAATCTTCCTTGCATTTGATCTTGAAACCTTCAGGCTATTCAACATTTACCTCTTCTTGAAGATCACCGTTGAGGAAAGCACTTTTGATGTCGAGTTGGTAGATGGGACACTTGAATCGTGCACTTAATTCAAGAATGATTCTTATAGTTGTAAACCTTGCAGCAGAGGCAAATGTTTCTTCATAATCAATGTCATGGTTTTGCTTATAACCCTTAGCTACAAGTCTTGTTTTGTACTTGTCTAAGGTACCATTTGATTTGTACTTACCTTTGATAACCACTTAACTCCAATAAATCAATGATTTGTAGGCATATGAACAAGTTTCCAAGTATTTTTCTTTTGGATTGCATCCATATATGTGTGCATAGCTTCTTCCCACTCAGCTTGACCTTGAGCTTCTTTAAAGTTTGAAGGCTTTGCAATTTGCTTGAGTTGGTGCATAAGTGCATAATTGACATAGTGGCTTTGTTCACATTGTTGCTTCTCAATGAGCCTTTGAGATCTCCAAGGTTGGTGAGAAGTACTTGCTTCTTATTTTTGCTTAGAAATAAATGTCTCTCCTCTGAAGAGTAGATGGGTGGACTCAAACTTGAACTTGGATCTTTGATTGAGTACTTTGCAACTTGATCAAAGATGAGATATTTTGAAATGGTGATGGAGTGATTCTCAAGATCGTGCAATCTATAAGGTTTAAACTATTCACTATAGTCAATGAATAGATGTTTCTTGGACTTAGATGCCAACTTTTCTCTATGTTCGTTTGGCACATGTATGAATGCTTCACTTTCAAACACTCAAAAGTAGCTAACATTGGACTGGTGTCCATAGTAGGCTTCAAATGGAGTCTTGTTATTTAGTGCACTTGTGAAAGCCTCTATTGATGAAGTGAATTATGGTGTGTACGATTTCCAAGGGGGGCACTTAATGCCAAATGGAGTGCCAAATTTGAGGGTTTATAACCTTGGAGAAGACAAACAATAACGTCATAGTGATTACAAAGGTGGGCACTTAGTGCTTGGAGTTCCGAAAAAGGGACTTATGGAGAGTACAATTTTTGAGGAGCAAAGATGGGTACTTGTATAAAATAAGTGTGCCAAAATTTAATGGTCATATGGAGAGAGGTGTTACAAAAATAGCCAGGCAATACAAAAGGTAAGAACTTGAGCCACTACCAAGATATGTGTTTGAATATGGGTTACAATAGATCTTCAAAGGGCGTGTTCCTTTTGCAAAGGCAACATGATCGAAGATCTTAATTGACCAAAGTACATGAGATGCCGGCTTTGAAGTGTATGATTAGAGTAATAAGGAATTCTTGGATTTAATGCCCTTAAAAGAAGGCAAGCCATGCATGTCTTTTTTTAATTTCTAAATTTTATTATTATTTTTTAAATGGAGGCTCGGCAAGCGTCTACTCCCGGAGCTTTAACTTTAAAAGAAAAGTTGTCCAGATGAATGGGATAGTACCCACAAGACCCCTCATATCCCACAAAGTAGGGATTAGACAAGTTAGAAAAGGTTACAAATGGTTTAGACTGGCCAAAGCCATTACATATCCTGCCCGAGGGTTGAACACAGGACCTCCACCTCAAGAGGCTAGTGCCAAACCAACCCACCTATGGGACGTGGACTGGCCATGCATGTTGCACATCACTCGATGAGAATGCTTATTATTTTCTTAAAGTGAATGCCACAATGCCTTAATAAAATGAGCCAAGCCACATAGAAAATTGGTGACTCTTAAGAAAAATTGGTTGAATCTCTTTGACATCAAGTGATGATGTCAAAGTGACGTTTTGCCAAAATTTTTTGTTTCTAAATGAAGGTTCGGCCATGATGTCAAAGTGACATTTTGCCAAAGATTTTTTTTTTTATAGAGGTTCGACAGAAGGCATTTTGGTCGTCAACAGTGAAACATAAATAAACATATAAGTTAAAGTAAACAAAAAAAAAACAGAAACATTATGTCAATCACGTAACATTATAAACAAAAACATAAAAGAAATCCAAAATGTTACCAAATATGGCCACAAAAATTAGTATCATCGAGAGAATTAGTATGGACTTCATCATGGTTGGGAGTGGGACGTATATCATCCAAATTGGTTCCTTCACAACAAAGAAATCTCAAATTATTTGCACCATTTTTAAAGCATCACTTCATATGCTCTAAGTTTGGTGATGCTCTAAGTTTGGTGATGAAAAATCAGGTGACCAATCATACATGTGCCCTTTATTCGGGTGATTGGGTTTGCCAGATCCATGATACATATTCTACATATTCCCTTAAAACTCTTTCCAATGCCCGAAAAGTACAATCTGATCACTCGAAAAAGTATGCATGTGCCCCTCCTCTCTCTCTCTTTTCATGTAAGAGGAGATGCAAGCAATTGGTTTTTTTTTTTTAAATGGAGGTTCGGCCGACTCCTACTTCCCCGAGCTTTAACTTTGAAATTGCAAGTGTACAAGAGAGGCGATTGATTTGTAGCAAGAGCAGATGCACACATTCACTCTTGTGTTGATTACATGCACAAAGAGGATGACTTTCTCTCTGTCATCGTCAATGTGTATTCTACTGCGTCAAAGAGAGAAGGACTAGCTGCAATGCTCTCTCTCTCTCTCTCTCTCTCCGTTTCTCTCTGTCACATACGCACATGCGTATTCTTGCTTTCTCTCTCTCACACACACATGCGCATTCTTGCTTTGAGAGAAATGGCGCATAAGGTCCGAGTACACGCGCATTTTCTGGCTATGGAAGGCTTTGGACAGATCCGTCTTGTAACTACAACACTGAAGCTAGTACTCTGACGGCAACCGTCTGCTAGAAGTGTACAATTGTGCTCTGTTTGCAACAGAATCAAAAGCATCATTTCCTGAAGATTGGAGGATGTATGCAACCAAACAGAGATTGAGTCTTGCATGTAGAGTAAGTACTAAGGACAATGACCTGCCTTTCTTCTCCAAGAACTGGCTAGGCGCAGTGATCTGCCTTTCTTCTCCAAGAACTGGCTTCAGTAGAACCTCCACCAATAGCCAAACACCTCTGTACCTTACTTTTTGTGTCAAGCGCTATGTAATCCGAGCCTCCGGACACTGGCTTGGAGTGTAGCAGAATCGAATACTATGGTACCTTCTGCCTTCGCTTGCGCTTGGAGCTTCTCTAATCGGTTTTGGATTTGGACATGGAGAAGAGAGAGGACAATAAAAGAGGTGTGTGTAGATCAAATTCACATACGGTGCAGAGAGACAAATATAGAGAGAGACTATGCTCTTCCTTGTACAGTTGCAATTTCAAAGTTAAAGTCCGGGGGAGTAGGCCTCGGTCGAACCTCCATTTAAAAAAATATATATATATAGAGAGAGAGAGACGTGTTTGCTACTCATATAGTGATTGAAGAGTAAAGAATAAGTGCATCACAATCTCCAGAAAAGAATTCCACCAAAAGAGTCCATGTCTTGTAGGGCAGTTGGTTGAGCTTTGGCCTCTTGAGGTGGAGGTTCAGGGTTTAAGCCCGAGACTGGACATGTATGGTTTTGGCCAGTTAAACCAGTTGCAATGTTGTAAGTTGTAACTTTGACTAACCCCTTCTTTATGGGATACGGGGGGTCCTGCGAGTACTAGCCCATTCATTTGTACAATTACACTTTCAAAGTTAAAGCTCGGGGGAGTAGGCTTCGGCTGAACCTTCATAAAAAAAAAAATCCACCAAAAGGATGAGATTACACTAAATTGAATGTCAAAATGAAGGAGGAATGGTCACACTCTTATTAGTCAAAAGAGCAAGAAATAGCAGTTATATCCACTTTAAAACAGAGATGCATTACAATTGCTATCAAATCGCACCAAAGATGACTTAGAAAACTATCAAATATAATCGATGCGAGTCCAAATCCATCAAGCGAAAGGTGGCGGTGGGAAAATGGGCAACATGGGGCCCTATAGGCATAAAAATGATGGCAAAGGACTTCTTCCAAAGAGTGGAGAGTGACACCACCTATCCCTGATACCATGTAGAAAGTACATTCCCAGAAGCAAAATGAAAAGAAGATCTCACAAAATGAAAGAGTGTGAGAGACTTAAAGTGAGTAGACCAAGCAATGGATAAAATCACATGGATTAAAAATGAGATTGCCAAGAGTAAGAAGTAGGCTACGCTCTACAAGCTTCTAACCAAGTACAAAATGGGGGAGAGGCCCTCATTATATAGATTTGGAGGAGGCTCTCCAAAGTACTTCATATGTGGGATAATTGAGTACCCCACTCAATACATTTTTCATGCATCACTAAAAAAGGGGAGGAGAGCAATTGTATGTGCATCATTTGTCAATTAGCATTTATGTTGAGTTAGTTTCTTTTATAGCATTCTTTTAGCATTTTTATTTCACCCTTGTAATGCTAGCGATGCGTGGGTATTTTTAGTGCATTTTTTATCAAGAAAAAAGACAGAAAAAGAAAAAAATGAGCAAAAACAAAAAAGAAAAAGAAAAACACCATATTTATTCATAAGTCTATGATTGTTCTTCACCATAATCCATTGACTAGCATACCACTATTGATGTGGAAAACCAATCAACCTACATGCTTTCTTATGGAGACGACGATGCAAAAGGGTGGATGACCACTTCACATATGTTTTCTTACACCTTACCTACTAGTTTAGGTATCCTCTTCAACAACATACCCTTGGGAATCCAATTCAAATCGATCTTTTGCACCATTATTTTATTTGTGTAGTATGCATGCATAAAGCTACAATACATGGCCATGCACAAGACACATACTTTATATGACCTAGACACATGGAGGAAGTTTGAAGTCATCTAGAAGCATACAAAAGACCACAAAACATCATCCATTATGTAGAAATATCCACACCGTTTGCAAAGCTTAACACACTAGAGATAAAGATAAGCACTTGGATTATCCGACTTTGCAGATTCTCCCACCTAGTTTATGCAGAGGCCTTGTCAAGGACAATAAGATCTAAGAGAGAGGAGTGTTACATGGCAACATTGAGGCCCACAAAAATTTCTTCAATTTTTCTTTTACATCCATTTTATTTAGAAAACCCTTGAATTATTAGCAACCATTGTAAAAATGCCACCAAGGGTTTTAATGAGGAGGAGTTGTACATAGATGTGGCTTTGATATATTTTTATACCTTGTAATAAAGGGAAGAGTCCTCCCTCAAAAGACCTACAAAAGAGAAGCACGTTAGAGTAGTTTTTTTCTTAGAAATTCATCGCAATAAAAAAGGAAAGATCATGAGAAACACTTATAAAAAATGTGCTGGCCTCACTTGTAAAGAACTTTTTGGTTGAGTAAAGAGTGATCTCTCTCTTCTTGCAAAATTTGTGTTTGTGATTTTCCTTGAATTTTCAATGAGATTATTGCTTTATTGTGGGTGTGTGATACTTGTTTGAAGGTTGACGATTTCTTACAAGTTTGTGAGCATAGTTAACCTAGTTCTTTTACATTTTTGCCCATTGCATATTGTAGCATTCATTGAGAGCTTCAAAAGAGTCATAGCATCCAAAAAACGGATCATTAAAGAGGGAGATACAAGGATTTTGGTGACTCAGACCTGTTCCAAACATTGAATATGCATTAACCATGGAAGCATCAAATATACATGTGCATCTGATAGAAATTGGTGTGGAAGCATCAAATATGCATGTACCCAAGCCTCTCATGTATATGCTACCTTGTTCTTGGGGAAGATCATGCTTGTTATTGTGTTCCAACCATCTAGCAAAGGAGTGTACTTCATTATCCGTGTATGCCACCAATTGCAACTAGGTTAAGATCTAGTCTTTTTGGGTTGATTGAATAAAAGTGTGTAAGTGTGCCCTACACTACAAGCTAACAACCCACAATGAAAATATGAAATATATGCTTCATTAGGGTTTATCCCTAGAGAGAATAGCATTCCTTTTTTCTTCCTTTTGTCACGAGTTTGTAACCCTCCTTGGGGTTCTCCACAAAGAAGCCTTTTGCATTCAACTTGATTTGGTATCCTCTTTCTACCATCTATCCAAGAGGTACAAGGTTCTTGGTAATACTTGGTACATGTAGTACATCTTTGAGGTAGCTACTCTTTATTATTTATATATTCCTTTGATCTTGAGTTTGTGATGATACTCCCCCCTGATTTGTAGCTCCTCTTTTGCTTTCTATCAACTGCAACCTTGTTGATGAAGCTCTTGCACCACTTTTGCTTTGATACCAACTTTGGAGATTGAACTCTCTTATGCACAACAAGAAGTGTGTAGTGAGCCCTTGTAGGTGTAGCACTTTGATAGACACTTGCACATTCGATTGCTTATTTCTCTCAACTCAAAACTCGAATAGGCATATGGCTTCAACAAATGCCACTAGACAAAGAGAGTTTTCCAAAAAACTATAAATAAAAAACTTTTGAAGGAAATAATTAAGATTAAAAAAGTATGCAAGATAAATGAGTATTTGAATGCAAGAAATGGTTACATATACATTGAAATATGAACCTCACAATATAATTGTGTACAAAATGATTGATTGCTAGAAATAGTCTACAAGAAGGCAAAATGATGAAATGACTTCCAATATCAAATCCGAGTGCTAGTGGATCTTGTCTCTTTCTCTCCTTATTGAAAATGTGCTCCCACTCCATTTTTATAGATGATGATCATGTGAAGAAGCTTGTTAACTCACCACCTTCATTTGATTGCCCACTACATGCCACTCACTCCAAGGCATATATTGTATCTTTTATTCATCATGACTTTTGACTAAATTTCTTCATCCCTAGACTTATATTTACCTTTAACTTTACGTTCGGATAAATATCATCCTCTTATCTCTCTCATTTCATTTGATAAAAGCTCTTGATTCATCATGAGTTGGATGATCTCCTAACTCTATATTTGGTTGAGTTAAACTCACTAATCCCCATAAGCTCTTGCCCACGAGAAATCTTGATACCCAAAATCTCCAAGGTTGATACTTATTCTGTCCAATTTCTCTATTTGGTTGCTAAAACATTCCATCTTCTTCTCTAGATGTTTGTTGACCCTCTACGACTCCTCGTTGAAGTGTTTCTTATAGTAATTTATGAGAGTTTTACCTTTGATTATGCTTTCTCCTAAATAAGACTTGTATGGTGCCTTCCGTTGCTTCAAATGTTGTTTCCCCTTGTTGTAAATGTTGCTTTGTTGAGTCTTCTGTAGCCTCAAGTGTTTAATGATGTGCGTGGCCTATTCCTTGAGACTTTCCATGCATGTTGAGTTCTTAGAAATATTACATAGATTTTCAATGAGACTTGGTTTGCATATATAAAACTCTTATGCGTGCACAAACTAAGTTATCTCACTAATTCTAAGTTATCCTTCATGACTAGCTCTCTTAACGCAAATAACAGGAACCCCTTCTCACTATTTCAAAATTTTCCTCACATTACGTATTGAATTAATATGAGACTTTCACAAAATAAAGAGGAATATATTATGAAGCCAATTAAAAAAACAATCAATACAAATGGTTTTTGAATATAGGAGAACCACCACCAACACTATAGGGCTAGACATGTTTATTCATTGTTTGCCTCACACAAGCTATGGTGAATGTAACTTGAAAAAATCAAGCAAGGAAGGGGATAACTAAAAGAGAGATCTTGCTTCTTGGGGTTAACACTATAGAAAAAATGACCTAAATGAAATAAATATGAAGAGAACCATCAAATGGTGGATTTTTTCATGTAAAAAGTGCATCCCCTAATTTAGGAGTTAGTTGGATGATCAACTTTCAGCAAAAAGTGAAAGGCTGATTGAAAGGAAGTTTGAATTTGAAGTGGCTGATAGTTTTTTCACTTAGTAAGACCAAATAAATAATCATCTTCATTCAACTTCTTGCCAACCGTTAGTGATATATTGTCTATCATGCTTTTTTTGGGTTCAAGTTTTTTCAATTATCTTTTGTAAATGTTTCCCAATATTCAAGTCCCTTGTGTATCATTCTATCACCTCTACCTCAACTATACCACACTCTCATCATGCTCTTTGTTGGAGTTAGACGTCTGCGGAAGCACGCGAACAACACAAGGAAGAAGAAGATGCTTGGAGCACAACACACAATACTGACTGTATTACTAGAGAATGTACAAAGATAAGTAGCCCATTAGGGCAATAGGCGTATATACAATTCGGGGGGAAAAAACCTCCTAAAGAGGGAAAAAAGTGCCCTGACGGTCTTAGTGTGTTCACACACATCACTACCTAAATATATCAACGAATCCCCCCTCGAAGTGATGCGATGAACAAAAAGCTAGCACTCATGTATAAGGAAGTGCCAAGCTATGTGGAAATCACTCCACGAAAGGAAGTAAGCCCAAAGCTTTGCGGAAAGCTTCAAACTTCTCCCTAGGCAGAGCCTTCGTGAAAAGGTCTCCAATGTTCTCCTGCGTGGGCACATATGCCAAGTTGATCTCCCTAGCAGAGAACCTCTCCCTGACATAGTGATAATGCACCTCAATGTGCTTAGTGCGAGCATGGAACATAGGGTTCCTCGCAACTACCAATGTGCTCTGACTGTCAGTGAAGATGGTGGTGGCAGAAGTCTGACCAACACCCAAATCAGCCATAAGGCGTCTGAGCCACACATACTCAATAGTCGCTGTGAAAGTTTCCCTATGCTCAACCTCACAACTGGAAGTGGCCACAGTAGGCTGCTTCTTGATCAACCAAGATATACATGAGGTACCAAGCATGAAGCAAAAGCCACTAGTGGACACACGAGTGTCCTAGCAACCAACCCAATCAGAGTCAGAAAAGCATGCAAATTTGGCGGTATTGATCCCCCCTTGGGATAAAAGAACTCAAGTAGCCGAGTACCACTCAAATAGTGAAAGATGCGCTTAACTGCCTGCCAATGCTTGACTCCTGGGCAATGCATAAACCTACTCATCTGTGAGACAGCAAACTGAATATCTGGCCGAGTAATGCATAAGTAAATCAAGCATCCAATAGCCTGCTGATAGAGAACAACATCAAATGCATCTCCAGCATCATGAAGACTCAATCATAAACCTGTCTCCTTAGGAGTGGCGATAGGCTTATAGTCTTCAAGGCCAAAACGGTGCAATAATGTGTCAATATATTTCGTTTGACACAAAGCCATTCCACCATCAACTGGCATAAACCGAATGCCCAAATAGTGATGCAAATGCCCCAAATCAGACATCTCAAACGAGGCATGCAAATCAGCCTTAAAATCAGCAATATGCTTCTCAATAGGACCAGTGAGCAACATGTCGTCAACATAGAAAACAATGATCACAAGCAAATCTTTAGCACACTTAACATATAAGGTGCTTTCAGTTGGACTATTCTCAAAACCATGTGCAATCAGATAGGCATGTATCTTCTTATACCAAGCACGTGGTGCTTGCTTTAAACCATATAATGCCTTCTTTAACCTGCACACTTGGTTTTCATGCCCCTTCTGCACAAAGCCACGGGGCTGAAAAACATACACTTCTTCATGCAAGTCACCATTCAGAAATGCTATTTTAATGTCCAATTGATGTAGATTCCAACCATGATGAGCTGCAAGTGCACATATGCTCCGAATAGTAGTCATACGGCATGTAGGTGCAAAGGTCTCATCAAAATCAATACCTCTTTCCTGTGCATAACCCTTTGCAACAAGCCTAGCCTTATACCTATCAACTGTACCATCCGGTTTATGCTTCAGCTTGTACACCCACTTAGTGCCAATGGCCTTCTTGCTTGGAGGCAATTCACATAAAGACCGATTACCATTCTTCTTTATAGCATCATATTCAGATTGCATAGTAGCCATCCAATTTTTTGAATTTTGTGCTTCATCAAACGAAACAGACTCACTCTCATTAGAGAGACTAGATGCAGCCATAGCATAGCAATCTGATGCAAAAGAGGCACTATGAGACCCTGAACGAGTATGATATGACAAAGGTGCATCTAATTTGCTATCACACAAAGTCTGCACTAGCCATTTTGACATAGTGTTTGCCTGCTCAATATCAGCTCTCTTGTCAACTAGTGCATCATGTAAATTTGCATCAGAAATGGAATAATTTGCATCATCACACGAAACCTGCAAAGGCTGAGAAGTTGCCTCATTGGGACCAGCACTAGACTATCCACCTGTAAAAAGAGGCAACAAAGTATCATACATGTCTTTGGAGCTAACAAATGTCTCCTTAGTACATGAAAGCAATGGCTGAATAGCATCTTCCACAAAAACAACATCACGGCTAACCAGAATGTGTTTAGTATGTGGATGATACAGACGATAGCCTTTACTTTCAGAACTATACCCAACAAAAATACATTTTACTGCCTTATCATCCAATTTTCTACGATGTTGTTCATGCACTAATGCATATGCCAAACAACCAAAAACACGCAGATGAGCAACAGATGGCTTGCGATCATGCCAAGCCTCATATGGAGTGATAGACTGCAGTGCTTTAGTGGGACACCTGTTTAGTATATATGCTGCACACATGACAACCTCAAGCCAGAAACTATGTGGTAAAGCCTAACTCTTGACCATACACCTCGCCATCTCCATGAGTGACCTGTTCTTTCGTTCAGCAACTCCATTCTGTTGAGGTGTATATGGCACTGTACACTGGTGTTTTATCCCACGTTCAGCCAAAAATGCAATAAAATCAGACGACATATATTCCCCCCCCGATCAAAATGAAGGGTGCCGATTTTTTACATGCTGATAGATTTTCAGCCAAAAGCAAAAACTTTTTGAAGCACATGAACACTTCGGACTTTGCCTTCAATGGATATACCCATGCATGCCTGGATAAATCATCAATGAAAGTCACGAAGTAAAGATAATTCTCAAAAGAAGGTGTCTGCATAGGACCATAAACATCACTATGTACAAGCTGCAACTTCTGAGTAGCCTGAACTGAACCATCTTTTGGAAAGGACAAACACTGCATTTTGCCCAAAATACAGCCTTCACAAACATGTTTTCCAGGTGCCTCAAGTTTGGGCAAAGAGGACACCATTTTAGATTTCTACAGGCATATCAAACTAGCAAAATTCAGATGACCAAAGCGTGCATGCTAAAGCTTTGCATCTGACATTGCCTGAGAATCATTTACTGCACATGCCAAATCATTTACAGATCTTCCACAGTATATGAGCTTATACAACCCACGACATAAAATGTTAGAAGCAATAATCACATTGCCATTTGATAGATCATGAACTGTACACTTGTCATCAACAAATTTCATAACCAAGCCAATCTTGGCTAATGCAGAAACTGATAACAGGTTCTTCTTGATCCCTGGCACAAATAAAGCATCTAACAAAGTGAAAGAACTACCATCAGCAGTATTCAAAATGCTCTTACCAACTTCCATAATAGGATAAGAGGAGTTGTTGGCACATGTAATAGTATTCCCTGTAGGGGCAGGCTCGAGTGAAGAGAAGAAACTGCGCTGCGAGGTAATATGTTTGGTCGCTCCATTGTCAAAATACCAAACATCTGAGTCTATTGGAGACATGCATTGCTCATGAGAAGATGGGTCAAAACTGAAGACAGTAGTAAACGCCCATTCTTCTTCCTGCACAAGATTAGCAGAATCTGTTTTTGGTGTAGAGGCCTCTGCAACAACCATTCCAGCCTCTTTCTTCTTTGCCTCTTTAGCAGCCAGTTTTGGATAGTTCTTTATGATATGATCATTCCCTTTACAATACTTACAAAACAATTTCTACTTTTCTGATTTCTTCTCATCTTTATCTTCCTTCTTCGAATGTGCAGAATTAACAGATTTCTGCTTACTAGTTGAAGAGCTCCATTTTCCTTTGCCCTTCAGACTAGCCAGGAAAGCTTGATCTGCAACTCGCATAATGGACCTATTCTGCTTGGACTAATCTTCCTGCAACAGAAGAGAGACTAACTCCTCAAATGATAAGGCATTTGGATTGCCTTTCATCATCAACCGAAGAGTAGAAGCAAAACTCTGATATGAAATAGGAGGATCATTGAGAATGGTCTGCACAAGTGAGCTATATGGTATAACCTCATCAACACAAATCAACTGTTCCTTTAAATCTTTTATGTTCATTAGGAAAATGTCCATAGAATCACCTTCATTCTTGTGCTCACTCTCCAACTGTTTTCGGAGGTAAGCAACACGAGCCTCATTCCTAGCTTGGTACAATGTGGTAAGTGTATCCCAAGCATCTTTAGCTGTTCTGCAAGAAGGAATGTGAGGAATAATGGCATGTTTGACAGACAAAGCTATCAATGCATGTTCCTGGGCATCTCTACCATCCCAATGAATCTGCTCTACAATAGGTGCAACAAAAACCGTAAACAAACAGGAATATGCATAATATCACCATCTTTGACACCTTCTGCATCAACTTTAGTACCTACAGTTGTAACAGTTGCAGGTGTGATAGGACGTTTTTCGACACCTTGCACAATGTTCCATAGTCCTTTTGCAAGCAACACATGTTGCATCATACAAGCCAATAACGGGTAGTTGGTACCATCCAACTTATCCTCAACAACCAACATACGGAATACATCACTGCTTTCAGCCATGGTCGGTGACTAAAATACCTTGATGCAAAAAATTTCAAAAAGTTGAACAAAACTGCCCAGGCAAATTGCACTAGACCTATAGCAGACTTTGAGATGCTTATACTAGCAAACACAAACTGGTATATACCTTTGGCACAAAAAGACAAAATAGCCTGCACAAGCACTGCGATAGTGCATTTGGAGGCCGAAACGAGCTCATATCGCGATTTCAGCACCATAGAGCAAAGCCGTTTTGATCTTAAAAACACACTGAGTATGCTCACCAAAATTCGTGCGAGTCTGAGACTGCACATGGAGGTGTGTCGATGGCGCCCTAGATGAAGCGAGGACCTTCTCTGATACCAATTGTTGGAGTTAGATGTCTGCGAAAGCACGCGAACAACACAAGGAAGAAGAAGAAGCTTGGAGCACAACACACAATACTGAATGTATTACTAGAGAATTGTTAAACGCTATTATTCTAACTGTCAGAAGTGCGTTTAAGCAATTCTTGGGTTCTTGGGAGTGGAAGGGGTCTATTAGACAGAGGCCCTATACTTAGTTCCCAAACTAACTACTTACACACAACAATATACTGATGTTGAGAGCTCTATCAAGAATCTGTTGTACTTAGACATTACAGTTCACAGTTTAGCTCAACCACGTGTACCGAATACGCTAAGATGCTATATTGCATCTGCACATAACTTACTGAAAATACCAGAAACAAGAGTAATCACCAACCTTTACCGAATGGATACCACAATCCGACCAATGCCCGAAGACACAGAGAATCCTAGTGTTCAGATACACTGTACTGAAGATTCAGTATGCAACCCAGGAAATCCGACTGTAGCTTAAACTTTGCCGTATGAACCTGGACCTCGATACTACAGACAACTTAATACAACCCGAATACCAGAAGAGCTACCACAACTGCACAGACTTCGCCACACATTTGCAGAACATTTCAAGAAAAGAAACAACCCGATACACGAACTAACTGAGACTCACACCCACAATGAATACCAACAGACAACAGACAAGACGAAACACAGATACACACAGAATACTCAGAAATTCGACAAGATACTCTGAATTAATCAACTCAACACACAATAACGCTATAGACAAAATCACCCAGACAGACAGTCTGGTGATCTCTCCAACGTCACTGAGCATCTCTTTTCATTGCTTTATAAAAGAATACATCGTGTCTGCATAACAACCTTTTGCACGTGTGAAACAAGATTTCAGTTATACATTTCCAATCCGGCGGCCGCTAACACTCTGGCACGCATGGTGGACTCGAACCCGAAGGTTTTACAAAACTACTGCTCATCTATAATGCCTTCTAAGTACATATTTCTGGCTAATCTAAAGGTGCGGGCGATCTTTTTCTTTAGAGTTTCTAACAATTGTTTGAGTGTGTCCGGTTCTATTAACTGTGCATCTATTCTTACAGAACTTAAGGCTATGGCTTCGGTGAGCAAAATTTCTGCTTGTGTCTGCAGAAAGGCTTCCTGTAAATAAAATTCATTCGCGAGTGCCGCATCTCTGGATACCTTCATATCTCCAACTTGTTGCTCCATCTTGTTTACTCTTTCCTTCTGATTTTCCAGCTGATTCTCCCTTCTTTTGATTTCTTGAATCTGAAAATTTACGATTCTGGAGTATGACTCCTTTTCGTGTCGGAGATCTGATATTAACTTTTGTGTTTGAGCTTCCTTGGTTAAATAGTGTTTGAGCATGTTGTTGACATCTGATAAATTTTCTTTTGTTATTTGAAGTTCTTCTTCTGTTATCCTAGCTTGCCTCTGCTGTTCTTGGCTTTGCTGCACCACTTCATCGAGTTGAACTCTGGTCTCTTCTAATAAATTACCTAGGGCTACTCTGACATCTTCTTTATCTTGTAGATCTAACTTCAACTAACTGATTTCGGCCTGTGCTTCGCTTAGTAATTTGTCCTTTTGGTTGAGATCTGCCAGTGCGGTATCTCTTTGATCGGCAATTGTTTGTTGTTGTGCAAGCTGGGCTTGGAGATGGGTAATTTGGGCGTGCAGCTGATGGTTTTCTGCTCTGACCACATCTATTTCTTCTTGCAGAGGCGTGATATCTGCTTCTAGTATGTCCACCTTGTGTTGTAGCTCATTCCGAATATTATCGGTGACTTCTCTCATTTGGATTGGCAATTGCTGTGATAATTGAATTAATAGTTGGCCCATGTTTGCAAGTTCAGAGATTGTCGGGATTGAAGGAAGTGGCAGCTGAGGTCGTGGTTGGGATGAGGAGGCGGTGAGCAGTTGCTGGGAGTTCGGTGTAGAGTAGTTGGGGGATGAGGATGAAGAGTCAGTGGGTTCGGTGGGTTGGATGGGGATAATGGGATCGAGTGGCGGCTCCGGTGGGGGAGTGGGAAGGACAGTATGAGATTGCGTTACCTTATCTACGTTTTGTTGTGTAGTGTCGGCGGTCTCAACAATGGTGGATTCTACTGCTCTGAGCAGTTCATCGAAAATATCCTTAGCAACCTGTTCTTCATCTTTTTCCGGCTCCGATTGTTGTTGTGATGCCTCTTTTGACGAGCTTGTGTTGGTTTTAGTGTGATCTTCCTGTTCTTGTTGCCCTTGTGAAGATGATTGCGCAGAGGATTCATGTTGCATCGATGTGGCGGTGTCGTGGAAGGTCTCTTCGTCATGTTTTTCTGCTTCCTTGTCGTCATCTTTGTTTCCTTCGGCGGATCCCTGTGCTTCACTCTAACTAATTCTGATTCTCTTCCGGCGGAATAGTTGGCTTAGCTCCTCTTCATCTTCTTCATCATCGTCCCATAATTGCACAGATTCTTCATGTCGTAGGACCGGGCCTCTGGGTGGTGGTTGTGCTGCAAGGATGGCCGGAAACAGGAAGGATATGATATGAGGGAGTCTCGATCTTGGCATTCCTCCCTTGTTTACCTATTTGATGATTGCTACGCATTCTTTGTGAATGCGGTGAAAGAAATAGGATGCGAAATTTATTGGAAAGAATTGGAGGGCTGATCTTTCAGGTTCTGGTTGACAAAGGATCGCGTATTCGTTTGACGAATACCTAGGAAATAATTGGGTCATTGTTGCTACGGGGAGGTTCCGGCCATTTTCCTTACCTTGCGAAGGGAGTCGGAATGACTCAGCGAATGTTTGGAAGGTGATCAGTGTACAGGATGGTAGGGAGGTGATCGGCCAACTCTGCTCGGTGGCAGGTGTGTTGGCGCTGGCGGAGATGATCTGGGCAAAGAATGGGTGGGATTCTAACTGTCAGAAGTGCGTTTAAGCGATTCTTGGGTTCTTGGGAGTGGAAGGGGTCTGTTAGACAGAGGCCCTATACTTAGTTCCCAAACTAACTACTTACACACAACAATATACTGATGCTGAGAGCTCTATCAAGAATCTATTGTACTTAGACATTACAGTTCACAGTTTAGCTCAACCACGTGTATCGAATACGCTAAGATGCTATATTGCATCTGCACATAACTTACTGAAAATACCAGAAACAAGAGTAATCGTCAACCTTTACTGAATGGATACCACAATCCGACCAATGCCCGAAGACACAGAGAATCCCAGTGTTCAGATACACCGTACTGAAGATTCAGTACGCAACCCAGGAAATCCGACTGTAGCTTAAACTTTGCCGTATGAACCTGGACCTTGATACTACAGACAACTTAATACAACCCGAATACCAGAAGAGCTACCACAACTGCACAGACTTCGCCACACATTTGCAGAACATTTCAAGAAAAGAAACAACCCGATACGCGAACTAACTGAGACTCACACCCGCAATGAATACCAACAGACAACAGACAAGACGAAACACAGATACACACAGAATACTAAAAAATTCGACAAGATACTCTGAATTAATCAACTGGACACACAGTAATGCTACAGACAAAATCACCCAGACAGACAGTCTGATGATCTCTCCAACGTCACTGAGCATCTCTTTTCATTGCTTTATAAAAGAATACATCGTGTCTGCGTAACAACCTTTTGCACGTGTGAAACAAGATTTCAATTATACATTTCCAATCCGGTGGCCGCTAACAGAATGTACAAAGATAAGTAGCCCATTAGGGCAATAGGCGTATATACAAGCTGGGGGAAAAAACCTCCTAAAGAGGGAAAAAAGTGCCCTGGTGGTCCTAGTGCGTTCACACACATCACTACCTAGATATATCAACACTCTTCTCTTGAGTTCAAGTTCACTTTTAAATTTTTTTTGGTGATTTTTTTATATTTTGGTATTATTTTTCTTTGTTTTAATCTCAATCAATTATCTTTTGTAAATGTTTCCTAATATTCAAATCCATCGTGTATCATTCTCTCACCTCTACCTCAACTAGACCACACCCTTGTGACTCCTAGAAAATAATTGCTAGAGCTTCCAAAGAAAAATATTAATATTAAAATCATCATAAAATCATTATTAACATATCATATCATAATCCACTGATCATATAGTCATAAACACTATGCATCTCTACAATAGTAGTAAAAAATGTATGCATCTATAGTAGGAGGGCCACATATGCATATATTCCTTTTATTTCTATATCAAAATTTCTTTGTACATTCTTCACTTTTATCTTCCACCTATATCACTAGCTGCATCTACAAATTAGAATGCTCCAATCAAAAAGCTCACGATGACCTTTGATTTTTTTTAGTTAAATGTTTATGAGAGATATATGACTATCACAATACATGTGTTGTCCATAAATCGATGTATAGATTCATACATCACATATCACATACAAATGAGTCCATACATGGAACCAAATATGTCTACATTTCCTTGCCTACTCATAAATGCATAAAAGAAAAAACAAATTCAAATATATACATGAGGTGAAGAAATCAAGAAAAAAAGTAGTATGCATGCGATTGAATACTTATATCATTGATTGCTTCCTATACTTGATCCTCATAGTTCATTGAATTGTTTCTTTTCTTGATTGTCATGTCACTTATTGTAGATTGCATTGAGTATGAACACAACTCAATGAAGCGATATTGGATGGAATAAGCTGATTATTAATGTCTGATCTATGCACATCCTATAGTTCTTATTCTTCTTTTCCACTAAAAGAAGAGGAGCTCCAAAGGAAGAAGAACTAGGCCTTGTATTAAGTACTCTTTCAAGTAAGTACCTAATCCAAGGCCTAGTTTGTATTAATGTCCGACCTATGCACATCCTATAGGTCTTATTCTTCTTTTTCACTAAAAGAAGAGGAGATCCAAAGGAAGAAGAACTAGGCCTTGTATTAAGTACTTATCTTTCTACATATTTTTTATGCAATTGTCCATGCCTATAGGGGTCCTTATATGGAAGAGTGATATTAGGAATATGGCCAATGCTATGGTCTAAGTATCCTCTAAAAGATGCTAATTGTGTTGGATAACTAGAAATAAAACAATCAGTATAAGAAGTCATGGATTCTTTATATGCATCTCATAGTGTAGTGTTATGTCCCTCAATGTTATTAAAGATACAATATAAGAATTGTGGCCTTTACAAAGTGCACACTTTGCTTGTGTATGACTTAGTAATGAAAATAATTGGGCAACATATTTAGTACATAAAGAGGTGCATTGTCCTTCATAGTCAAAACATATAGTGTGTGTGTTATAGTCAATGCATGAACTATACTTATGAAAAAAATTCATTCCTAGTAAGACATAATATGATTTTATATCTCTTATTTCTTCTTTAGGCTTGGCCCTTCCATTGGGCCCTTATTTTCTCCTTTTTCTTTCTTTGCCCATTTTCATGGTTGAAGAAGAGAGCCTTCCTTGATCAGGCTTTCAATCTATCTATTTTCACTTTGTAAAATGGATCATTCCCTTAATCTATTATTCCAAACCTTATCTCCTCTTTTTCTATGACTCAAAAACTAAATCTTTTCCTTCTATGTAATAATTTATTTTTTTATCTTGTTTACTCATAGTTTTTTTATCCTGAATGGAAAATATTTTGACCATGCGATCGTTTCCTTCTTTTCTTGCAATGAAAGCAAGGATTCTATGTACTATTATAATGGTCTATTGAGGATTTTTCTTCATTCATCACATTAGCTTATACCATGTCAAAGCTCATTAGCTGCTATTTTTGTATATAGTCTTCCTTGCTTTGCAATGAGAATGCACTTCGGAGAGACAATTATATCAGTGAAGAAGTGAAGAAATATACGGGAAAGTAGTTTGGGAGTTCTACCATCAACAAATAAGCTATACAATAATTTTTAAATGTGTGAACTATAGAACACTTGCAAAGCCATGTCTTTATTCTAATATGCTAAATGCAAGAATTGTGCCAAGCTAACTTGATACATCTTCACTACCAATCCATGTTTAGCATGTTTCTCTTTTAGATGATAAATGATACATCTTCATTACCAATCCAATAAGGTGCATGCTCAAGAAATGATAAATAAATATTTATAAATATTTACATTTTATACCTCAGTTGGCTAGAGCACCTGTTTAGTAAAAGAGAGATCGTGAGGTCAGCTCTCACTGGAAGCAACATATTTCTAACTGCATAATAATTCTTGGAGCGAATGCTCTTAATTAGATTTGTTTTGGGAATGCGGGAAGCAAACTCTCACGAAAAGAGATATCAAGATTTTACTAGTGGTAAATCAAAGGTCAGAAGAGAGCATAACTATCCAAAGAAATTTTTAAGTTACAAAAGCCTTCATTGAAATGTCCAATGGGAATGTCTCAGACAAGTGATAACTTGGGAAGTGTCCAATCCCAAGGGAATTTATTTTTAAATTGTATCTCTTTGTTTTTAGATGGATGATTAAATGGAGGATTAAGAACTTTGGTATACATTAAGAGGATTGAGAACATTGATGCATGTCTAAATGAGTGTATAGACTTAGATGACCACTTGGCTAAGGACTTGAAGTGCCCCCAAATTTCACCAAAGTCAAAAGATTTCTCCAGTGTAGCCTCCTCTCATGAACCATCTATGGATGATTTGGGAGGATTAATGAATAAAAGGATTGGGATACAGACTCAAAACCCTTTGAGACCATATCCTTCTCAACCTATGATGATGCCTATGTTGATAACATGTATGTATTGTGAAGGGGACTACCCAACCCAAGCTTGTCCTTGGGGTGGAATCTCCAACATACCCCCTTTTACTTATGGGAAACCATATATGTTGGAAGCTTCCTTGTATTGCTATATTGAACAAAAGTTCACTAATCACATGACCTATAATTATCCTTACAATAGAAAACGATTGAGGCACTCTCTACAAGATCCATACCTACCATATGCTTATCCTATAAGAGATCAAGCAAAGAGGGTTCCAAAGTATCCCCAATATTAAGGAATCCCTTTTGCTAAAAGAAAAGGGACCAATAGAACTATCCTCCACCTCAACGTGTCCCAAGACACCAACCTCCTCATTCTTAGGAATATACTTGACTTGAACATAACATGAAGTGAGCTGCAGTGCCAACTTTCAATACGGACTCATTCAATCAACACTATGAAGAATTGAAATACATTGTATAGTTGAGGTGGTAATTCACTTCATATTGGAAATGCAAGTATGCCAATGAAATTTCTTGTGTGTGATGATGAAGATCTTCTACAAGAAGTTATCCTAGGCCAATAGTGGCTTTATAATCATTTAGTTAGATTGGACATTGTCTAAGAAGATTTTTTTGCTAGAATGAATGGAAAAGAAATATTCACTTTCTTAGAAGAAACATCTCTTGCCCAAAGAGACTATTCAAATCTATTCACTCACAATTCTCAAGAGCTAATGTTTGATTCTGAGTACACATCAAATTTACAAAAAGAGAAATGAGAAGAAAGCACCATGATGGGCAATAACTTATGGGCTCACTTCATTATAGATCACTTAGTAGAAGATTAAGAAACTTTGGGCCTTGATGATCCAGGACTTGATATTGACTTTGAATTTGAGGACCGATTAGCCAAGAATTTATAAGAATTTGATGCATCACAAGAAAAGCACTCAAAAAATCTAGAGGTTGAACTAAAGTAAGTGCAAATAGTGGTTCCCAAAGAGGAAGATAACCTCCTTTAGGTTACAAAGATAGATAATGATCAAAGTAGGAGGGGAAGAATTCAAATTCTCATAGTCAAATACCCATCATGGTACAAACTCCCCTAGATGCATCTTAAAGTTTTCTTGGACCACTCAAGGAGCCTTCTTATGAATATCAAGCCAAACTAGAAGAAATCCTAGGAAACTACCAAAAGCAAGGTCCAAATCTAAGTGGAGGACAACTAGAAGAAATAAGAACTTGTAGACTTATCAATCTTTGGTTAGAATCAATCCTAGTACAATAATGCACAGTTGAGTATAGAAGAAGGTGTCTCGATCCCAAACATGAGGAAGATTCAAGTGGATACCAAAGACCCATTTACCTCAAGCAATTCAAGTTAGCCAATCTTCAAGAAAAACATCACGATAGATCTAAAGCTCATCAAGAGTCTCTCAAGCACAAGGATCCAACATTCCTAGATGAACAATATTGGAAAGGTCCCAATACATGTCATATTTGGGTACCAAAACCATTAACTATGGCTCAATGCAATTATGCTCGAAATTGGATTCCCAAAATCTATGGTTCCATGTTAGCTAAGGGCAATCAATCATCTGGTAGGCAAAAATACAATAAGAATCGAAGGAAGCATCTAGATCCTATTAAGAAGCATAAAGAAATGGCACATACTACAAAGTGAAGATGGAAAACAAAGCAACTAAGAAAAACAAAGCAAATCTAGAATCCCAAATTCAATAATCTACTTTGTCCTATGAGGACTAACCATGGGCTCACAAGACCAACCAGAAGCTTAAAGAACAAAAAACAAGGAGCACACAAAGCCCAAATGGTATTGGAGGCCTAAGCAACAAAAATTTGAGTCTAAAATGGTTAGGGCTTCTAATCATTTTCAAAAGAAAGGATTTCCTCAAAGACAACGGACTCCTATGCTAAAGCAGTGTTTCGGTGGCAATAAAAAAGTCAAGTGATCAATTATAAAACAAAGAACAAATTCATTAAAAAAAAAGCAAATATGAGTTCTCAAGCCAATGTCTAAAAAAATACCAAATACTCCAAAATTTTCTATGGAAATAGAATTTATGTCCTACTTCGAGAAAGTTTAGTTGAAAAAGGCAAAGTATCGTTGTGGAAGAACCATGTGCTCATTGCAAAACCATGTCTTTCACACAATTTTTGAGTTTTTTGCACATCAAGTATGCATTCAATCTAGGGCCACATTACAAGGCCATGCATTAGACAATTGTTATATAACATGCACACCAGAGAAATGTTTTAAAGAGAGGCCAAAAGTCACTTCTATACTTTGTTTTCTCTACTTATGTTTTCTTTTCAATTATTTAACAATACATGTTAAAGAATTGCGACACATACATAGTTGTTGAAGGACATCAATGAGTAAGAGGAATCATGACTTCAAAGTGCACACTTTTGAGGTTCTAAAGGGAAAGATGAAGATAAAGCCCATACAACTCTTCACCAAATCGAATAATTTAGGAGGATCAATGCTCTTATGAACCTCAATCCCTAGACTCACTGCCCCCATGTGGATCATTAGAAGAAAAAGGGATGTGGAGATTAAATAACTTTCTTGATGCACCAATGTATTCTTGTGCACCTAAAGTATGCATCCGGCCACATCACTAGTCTCTTTAGGAGTAGTGTACTTTTTTCTTTTTGTATACCACCAATCATCACAATTTTTTTAGTTGAGATGCAAGTTCATATATTCTAGCTTTGCTTAACCTAGGACAAAAATGAAAATACAAAAAAAAAAAAGCAAAAAGAAAAGATAAAGAAGTCATGTTGAGTCAATATAGACAGTAGATTTGGAAGTCTACGACATCAATGGCTTCGAGTGTATTGGACTTGACAACATGGTTCAATTAATCAAGAACAAACTAAAACAACATTATCAAGGTATCTCGAAGCACTTCTACAAAGAATGGGCAAAAACAGGCTAAAGTTCTTGCAATCGGACATCACAAAGAAGTTTCATCATTCAACTATGTAAAGGTCAAATATGAAGTCTAAAATTTCAACTTTCTTAGATCTAGGAAACTTCACCATCGACATGCCCTTGAGCGATTTGCTCAAGATCCAAATTATGCATGCATAAGACAAATTCTTAGAAGTCCCATGCATTGCACCCTTACTCCATCCTTTCATTTGGATTAAGGTATACAAAGTATGTTGTTACATATTGTTAACTCATGTCTCATGTTGAACCACACACATGGATACACTAAGTAAAATCAATGGATCAATTTTTGAGACCAAGCATGGAAGAATATAAGAAATGGATAGGAGGAAGTAAAAACAGAAGGAGCCTTCATACACTAAGCCAATGCAGCACATTGAAGGACTAATGATAATCACTTGCAAAGTCATCTTAAGGAAGCTCTCTCGCAATGGTACATACAACTCACACCCATGGCACATATCGAAAGGGTCTATCAAGGATGACAGACAATAGGAGGGGGAGATTATTACATGGAGCATTGAAGTGAGGTAAAAGAGAAGCAAAGGAGAAGCAAAAAGGAGCTACAAAGTGGAGAAGGAGCTTAAAGGCAAATCAACTTTTTCAAGGAACTGCTCATTTCTTATTAACAAATCCCATTTTGATGTATAAAAAGCCTTGTAAATCACTAGAGCAATCCTCTAGTTGCACAATCCCAACCATATATAGTAGTTTTGTAATATTTGAGCTCTAGGATCAACTTTTAGAACTGTGTAGTGCATTTATGTGAAAGGAGCTATTGAAAGGCACATGTTTATAAGTGAAATTATTCTCATTTTGTGGAGGTTCTTGTCATTTTTAATAGACAACTAACTTGAAGAAGTCCAACCCAGTAAGTCCTCTTGCTTGGTCTGTTCTCCTTTTTCACAAGCTCTTATGCATGTTTATGGCATGGAATACATGCCTAGATAATTTTTCTACTCTCTTGCCCCTATTTTTTCATCATTCTCTAGCATATTATATGCATTAGGAATGTCAAAGTCTATTTTGGTTATTCTTGACACTTGGTTTTTTTGCCATAACTTCTTTACACAGGAGAGCCAACTTGCTTGCATTGCTAGAAGAAGCATCTCATCGACAACTTCAAAACAAACTTGGTATTGAATATATTTCAATATCAGAGATAGGAGATATGGTCATTTTCAAAGCCACAAATGTAGACAATAACATCATATCCTTATGTGGCAACATACAAAAGCAGATGTCTGCGAAAGAGACGTATCCTATTCTCTTCTATTCGATCATAGGTCTCCCTGACAAACTACTTCAATTGGGAGTGTTGATTTCAACATAGAGGAGATGATGAGACAAATATGGGACACATACCTAAATGTGGATTTTATTGCATTGATACATAACACAAACAAATGATGAGGGAGAAGAGGAAACACCATGATGGAATTCTAGCCTCTTGATGGAAGATACATAGAGAAAGAGAGAGATAGTGAAGTAAGAGGTTTTCATACTCTCACTACCATGGAGTAAAGCATGGAAACAATTCATCCTCATGCAATAGATGTGCAAAAAAAACAATGAAAACAACATAGAACAAAGTGAAGCTCCAAAGATGAAACAACATGCACAAACAAATTCAAGAGTTGATAACCCCCAACTTGGAAAAGCCCGTATAGTAGGCAAAAAACTCACTACAACATTTGCATGCCACAACGAGCAAAGTGAGAGAGAGATAGAGAGAGAAAGAGAGATTCCAACTATGGTGGGATTTTTTCCCCACTATGTACATGCAAGAGAGGGGAAATCAAATAACACTACCAAAAATTATGTATATAAAAACAATATCCAACATCATATTCTATTAATAGAAAATTTATGCTATGCATAAAGGAGGAGAAGAATAAAGTTCTTGATTTAATCCTTGAAATTTGATATTCGAAATCCTTCACCTTCATCAACTATCAGCTTTTACACATGATCTTATCAGTTATCATATATACTTGCAAGACATATATCACCATATTCTTGACCATATATGCTTTGATATGTATCCTGTCAAGATCCACTAAGGTTGAAGAGGTTATTTCACATTCAATCACATTAATGGCTCCTTTTAAGGGATTAGATACCATCGTGCATTAACATGGTGGGAGTTTCCCAATGCCATCAAACAGACTTATGAGTAACATTCTCAATGATTTCTATGTCACATTTCCACTTCTACACAACTAAGGGTCAATGCAAAGAAGGAAATAATGCCCTCGAAATTTAATCAAAGTTGCACCATCCAAAAAAAGAAGCAAACAAGAAAATACCCACTCAATTTTATAAATCCAAGAGAAGGAGGAAAATTGCTATTATGAACCTCCTATGATCCTTTCCATCTTTTCCTATAGGGTCTGCGATTCAAAACTCCACAATGCAATGACTTTCTTGACAAGAGAGATGCATGCATACATTTTCACCCCGCCATGGAGTCCTATATCACAATGGACACTCTATATCTTAATACAATCTCCACATGGTTTGTCACATGGGTTCCATGTGGCACTCATGTGAGAGCCCATGTATACATGTCATATTCCCACATCACATTTCTTTCTGCTTAAGTCCAATTTTGTCCTAAAAAATGGTGTTGGAAGGCATATGTTTATAAGAGAAAGAGTCTTGTGATTGCTCCCATTGAACGCCATGTACTCTTTGTACATGATCATCTATCTCGGATGTTTCCTCATATGCTTCCCATTAAGAAGAATCTTAGGAAGGAAAAACAAAGGTAGGAAACCATCTATAAAGGGTGCTAACTTGTCCCATGTAGGACTATCTATGAGCTATCTTTCCACTTTTCTAAGCACTCTTTATATAGGCGACTCTTCATTCGTCTCTCTTGAATGTGTAGTACCCTTTTAGGCTTATGTGGGATAGATTGAATAGAGATAAGCTTTACTACCTCACTTTCAAGTGTGAAGTTATCAAATTCAGCCAACCTTCTTTTAAGCCAGCTCACTGAAAAGTTGGATTGATTTGGTTATCTTATGGAAGTTGGAACTAGTAAGCCATCTTTATTATTTTCTTTAATATTGTGAATGTTCCAAGACGCCCACGACATAGTTTGGTCAAGGTCATGTCTTCATGGTTTTTGAGCTACAAGGAACTCTAATAGAGACTTACCATCTTACCTCAAAGTTGATTTCTCTCCTTTGAGGTTCATCATGGGATCTAGCTCTATCCTAAGCTCTCTTAATGTTGTAATTAAGAAGACTAAGCATATTGTTCATCTCTTCTAAGAAATCCTTTCTATCTTGGACTTCTTCATGCTATATTCCTACTACATAAGGATCTCTTGGTTGAAATCCGTAGATAATCATATATGGACTATGCCTAGCGGAAGAGTGCTTGGTACTATTATATGTAAAATCCACTAGAGTTAAGTATTCTTTACAATTAGTTTTCCATTCATTAACATATGCTCGTAGCATTTCTTGAAGGATTCGGTTAACCCTATCTATCTAACCATCTACATATGGGCATTGAGTTTTATTCAATCTAGGATTCATGTCCAACCTTTTGAAGATTGCTCTCCAAAAAGGGCTAGCAATCTCCCTATTCCCTATTCCGATCTAAGAATATATCGAAAGACAAACCATATAATCAATATAGGTTCTCAAATAGTCTACATAATTTTGGTGTATTCACTATACTACGTGTTGAATAAACATAACCATCTTGGTTAACCTACCCAAAATTACCTAAATTGAGTTATTCCGTCTCTATGTCTTAGGTGGAGACACTCTCTCACTTGCCATTGGGTATATTCGATGGGTGTAGAAGACCTTCAATCCTTAATCTCTTAACTTTATTGAATTCACACATATACCTTTCCCTTATATAATAAATATCCATCATGGAAGCTATACTTTGTCCACTTGAATCCTTGTTGAGTAACGATCGATACTCCATTATCATTGGAAATCTATATGGGTGGACCCCTTTCTCAACGGCTTCTCATATCTCATAATATGCAAGATCAAGCCTATGCTTGACTCTAATGGACTCAAATGACTCACTAGCTTGACCCTTTTTCATCGATACTCATTCTCATTGGAAATCTATATGGATGGACCCCCTTTCTCAATGGCTTCTCATATCTCTTAATATGTAAGATCAAGCCTACACTTGACTCTAATGGACTCAAGTAGCTCATTAGTGATCTAAATAAAACTTAGTGCATTGAGCATAGGCATGCAACTAAGTGATTCAACCACCACATTGAACTTTCCCTCACTATACCTAAGGTCATAATGAAAAATTCATGAAGGGTCTCTACCCATCAAGAATTGTGGGCTTTAAGGTATGATTGATTAGAGAGCCATCTACTATGCTCTTGATCAAATATTATTGTAACTTTGACACCATATAAATAATGATGTCACTTTCTCAAAGCATGGAAAATTTCATAGATGGAGTAAATCTTTTGAGCAAGGTCTACTTTCTTGCCCTCAAAATCTAGTTGTCAACCATCATGTAGTAGATCTACTCCTATCGCAATACCAATCACATCAATCTCAACCACAAAAGGTTTATTGGGGTCTCTCATATGCAATAGAGGAGATATGGTAATTGCTACTTTCAACTTTTCTATACTTTGCTTCTTCTCCTCTCCCCAATGAAAGGATTTCCCATTCCTGTTGCCTTTAAGCTATTTTGTCATTGAGATAGCTACCTTGGCATAATTTCTAATCAATCTCCAAAAAATCCTGACAAACCTAGGAAAATATGGAGATCTTCTAGTTTTTTGGGATGTGGTCATTCCATAGTAGCCCGTACTTTATCAAGATCCATTTGGATTTTGTGTTGGGAGACAATATGGCAAGATACTTAACTTTTGTTTTGAAAAACTAACTAAGGCAAAGATTGAGTTTTTGTGTTTATGTAAATGTTCCAATTGTTCTTGCTCTAATCTATTGTGGATCATAATACATCTAGAAATTCAACAACAAACTATTCTAGATACGACCATAAAACACTATTCATCATGAGCTTCATGAATTTAATAGAAGCATTAATGAGATCAAATGGGATCACCAAAAAGACATAGTGCCATGTATATTCCTAAAGGTAGTTTTAGGGAAATCCTCCTCCCTAAGCCTAATTTGGTGATATCCTAACCTAAGATTAATCTTGGTAAATTATCAAGCATGACATAATTGATTGATTAAGTTATCCAATCTAGACATTATAAAATTCTCCTTTATTATTACCTAATTTAATACTATATAATCTATAAAAAGTCTCATAAATCCATCGTTTTCCTTTGCGAGGAGGATTGAGGATGCCCTAGCGAATAATCTTGATCTTATTTTTCTCATTCATAAATGCCCTCACAAAGGGGATGTAGCTCAAATGGTAGAGCGATCGCTTTGCATGCGATAGGCAGCGGGATCGATGCCCGTCATCTCCATGAAACAGCTTTGAATATAATTTGTATGCGTAATAGGCTGACTCAGTGCATACTCTTCTTTCATTAACGCAACCATATTTTATTTTATGTGTTGCGCTTTCTTTTTTTTAGTGTACCTAATAGCGGAATCATAGTTTATTCTTTATCTGTTGCGCTTTATCCGTAAAACATTCCTTTTCTTTAATTTATCGGGTTTTTGCATTATCGTCCCTCTTTTACAAATCATTGCATTGCTTGTTCTTTTATCTTTTTGGAGAGAGATACTTTCAAAGCAAGACCGTTCAATATTCAATATTATCGAAACAAACAAAAGAAAACATCTGCGCATTTCTTTTGACCATGGTTTTGTGTAGCGACAAGCACCATGTGTGTAATTTACCACCGTGTAGCATTGTTAAAGCTTGCAACATGGACCATTGTTATTGTTAAAGTTTGCAACATGGAACATTGTTCTTGTTAAGGTTTGCAACATGGAGCATTGTTGCGGATTACATAGATGGACCACTGTTAGTGATAAACTTTCCTATTAGTTCCGCACAAACATTATGACAACATGGAATTTTGTTACTGGCTACAAACATGGAGCATTGTTAGTGATAAATGTTCATACTAGTTTAGCACGAACATTGTTACAACATGGAAAATTGTTAGGGACTACAAACAAGGAACATTCTTAGTGATAACCTAACATGGAAAATCGTTAGGGACAACACACAAGGAGCATTCTTAGGACAAGACAAAGAGCATTCTTAGGACAAGTTAAATACAAGAAGCAATCACCAAATAGATACACTTAGCTCACATTGAAACATTGCCTCATAAGAATAATGCTTTAGTGCTAGGAATTCTTGATGTTATTGTTACTATCTATGTGGAGATCTAAATGGTTGTTAGACGCTGTTATATAGATGTCCTAATAACACAATAGGTGGCATGATCAATCTCAAATTTTATTTTGATAATCTTTTATGAAATCTTTATAGTTATGTACTCCAATTCAAGTCACTAATTTGTGTGTATGAAGAGGGGCTTCCAAGCTCCTTATAGTCTAGACTCTCTTTCTCGGTAATAAAATAGATGGTTTGTGTACATGCTCCTTATATTCTAGACTCTCTTTTTGGTTAATAAAATAGATGGTACGTGCATGTATACAAACCATCTATTTTATTACCCAAAAAGAGAGTCTAGACTATAAGGATCTTGGAAGCCCCCCTTCATTGATATTAGATCAACTCTACTCTACATGTGTATACATAGATCATTAACAATATACACAATCTAGTCAAAATTTGCAACACCATGCAACTTCACTATTGAAAAACTCGTTGCAGGTTGAAAACATACATGATGCCGAGAGGAGATATGTAGAAGTCTAAGAAAGTGTGAAGATTTTTGGTCCTTCGATTTTGATTACAACATCAAAGTACAACCACACATCTGCATGGAAAGAGAGATTAAAAAGCAAGCCTAACTCAAGTGAAGAACATTCTACAAGAAGAAAAGGAAAGGAGGAAGAAGATGATCTAGGCAATCCGGTGGTAGAGATGAATAACAGCAATGAAGGAGAGTTTGAAAAGATAGAAACTCTAGGTGTAAAGACATAAAAAGCAAGAATAAAGAGATCCATTCCATTCCCTCAAGAGAGAAGAAGCTCAACAAGAGAAAGGTATCCAATTCAATGATTAACTTATGACTCTTTCATTGCCAAACATTATGTGTACATGAGTCGAGTAGTTGCATGTGAAGAGACTAATTGTTTTGAGGATGCAAGCAAGCATGAAGAATGGAACCAATCCATGTAAGAAGAAGTAAAAGCACTCAAGGAGAACCAATCTTGGTCATTGGTGCCTAAGGCCAAGGACATGAAGGTGACATGTAACAAATGGGTATACAAGGTAAAGAGGAATTCAAATGGTAGCATATCTAGATATAAAGTGGGGTTGCCAAGGGTTTTGCACAAACCTATGGCATTGAATTTTAGAAGAATTTCAGCCCTGTAGCAAGGATGACTATGGTAATAACTCTCATTGCAATTAGTTTGAAGATTCACCAACTAAATGTGAAGAATGATTTCCTCACTAGTGACCTAGAGGAGACTATTTTCATGGAGCAACCAAAAGGCTTTGAAGATTAGAGGTGTCCCCATCATGTGTGTCCCCACCCACCCAAGGCCTTCTCCAAGGCTTATGACTAAGGTGGTGACCAATTCATAGACCTTGGCATACCTTGTCATACGATTCACCGAAGTCATTGTTGGTGCCATTGGCTACACGCAATGGAGGACCTCAACGATCAAGGAAGATAGAGGTTCCTGGTACTTCAGGAGGTCACCCATCCCAATACTGTTCCCCCCAAACCTCGCTTAACCATGGCAATCTCTTGCCACTACGCTACACTCTTGTGGTGTCTGAAGAAGGGGAAAGACTAAGGTTAAATTACCTTGAACATGTTTTGGTCCCTCAAAGCTTCATTCTTTGCTTTCAAAGCCTATTTTTGAAGCATTTTTGGGGTGTCTTTTGGAGCCATTTTGGAGTACTTTCGCACATAGTTCTCTTCACACAGGTCCAAGAACATCAAGAAGAATGTTCTTTGTACTTCTCTGACAATAAATATCAACCTTTGGGGCTATGTTTTCAGCCACAATAGTAAAACTATAGGTTTCTCAAAAGGTTTTTAGTTTTGGTGGGAGCAGCCGCTGCAATTTTATGTAGGTTTTTGAGCCTAAAACATCAGAGTTGACAAACACTTGCAGGTATCGTTTGCTAGTTTTTGGGCTGTGCATTCAGCCTTTTAGTGTCATTTCATTGCATATATTGAGCACATACACACCATGTAGGTTTTTGTGGATACTGCTTATGTATGTCCATGTGGTCATTGATATAGTGGTTATGTTTTTTGCATAGAACCTTTTATGTTTGATAAAGAGGTCGTGGTGAGGTTTTCTTAAGTGCAAGACACCCAGATGTCGGGGTCTCTTTGGTGATGTAGGTGGAAGAATTACCCAGCCTCGCCATAGGCGATGTATGATAGTTGTTCATTGTGAACACATACAAGGAGTGAAATATCAAACCTCCATAAGGTAATTAGCCTAAAGCTTTGCAAAAAGCTCCAAAATTTTCCTGTGGAAGAGCTTTGGTAAATATGCCGGTCACGTTATCTTGTGTGGACACACATACATAAACAATATCTTGAGCATGAAGGTGCTCTCTAACATAATGATAATGAACCTCAATATGCTTTGTGCAAACATGCAACATGATATTTATTGCAATCACCAATGCACCCTGACAGTTCTTGAGAATATGTGTAGGTGCATCAAACTCCATGCGGAGATCCATCAATAAGCATCTCAACCATATAGACTCAATTGTAGTTGTGAAAGTTGCCTTATGCTTAGCTTCACAACTCAATGTGAACACAATGGTTTTCTTCTTACTTAGTCAAGATATGCATGATGACTACCACGTGGACACTCATGTATCATAACAACCAACCCAATCACTATCTATACATGAAAGCATGCAAACATCGATGTGCATCTCTACCATAAAAGAGAACCAAACTCAATGTTTCTTTGTCATGTCTAAACACATGTTTTACCACTTTCCAATGCTTAGTGCCATGGCTATGTAGAAATCAACTCAACTTGAAAACTACACACTTAGACATCTCAAATGAGGCATGCAAATCAGCCTTAAAATATGCCTCTCATGAGGACCAGTGAGCAGCATGTCATCAACATAAACCACAATGATCAGAAGTACATCATTAGCACACTTAACATATAAGGTGCTTTCAGTTGGACTGTTCTCAAAACCATGTGCAATCAGATAGGCATGTATCTTTTCATACCAAGCACGTGGTGCTTGCTTTAAACCATATAATGCCTTCTTTAACTTGCACACCTGGTTCTCAGGCCCTTTCTGCACAAAGCCACGAGGCTGAAAAACATACACTTCTTCAAGCAATTCACCATTCAGAAATGCACTTTTAATGTCCAACTGATGTACATTCCAACCATGATGAGCTGCAAGTGCACATATACTCCGAATAGTAGTCATACCGCATGTAGGTGCAAAGGTCTCATCAAAATCAATGCCTCTTTCCTGTGCATAGCCCTTTGCAACAAGCCTAGCCTTATACCTATCAACTGTACCATCAGGTTTACACTTCAGCTTGTATATCCACTTAGTGCCAATGGCCTTCTTGCCAGGAGGCAAGTCACATAAAGACCAAGTACCATTCTTCATTATTGCATCATATTCAGATTGCATAGCAGCCATCCAATTTTCTGAATTTTGTGCTTCATCAAATGAAACAGGCTCAGTCTCATCACAGAGACTAGATGCAACCATAGCATAGCAATCTGATGCAAAAGAGGCACTATGAGAGCCTGATCGAGTACGATATGATAGAGGTGCATCTAATTTGCTGTCACGCAAGGTCTGCACCAACCATTTTGGCATAGTTCTTGCCTGCTCAATATCAGCTCTCTCATCAATAAGTGCATCATGTAAAGTTGCATCAGAAATGGAATGATCTGCATCATCACATGGAACCTGGAAAGGCTGAGACGTTGCCTCACTAGGACCAGCACTAGACTGTCCACCTGTAAAAAGAGGCAACAAAGTATCATACATGTCTTTGGAGATAAAAAATGTCTCCTTAGTACATGAAAGCAATGGCTGAATAGCATCCTACACAAAAACAACATCACGGCTAACTAGAATGTGTTTAGTTTGTGGATGATACAGATGATAGCCTTTACTTTCTGAACTGTACCCAATAAAAGTACATTTTACTGCTTTATCATCCAATTTTCTGTGATGTTGTTCGGGCACTAATGCATATGCCAAACAACAAAAAACGTGCAGATGAGCAACAGATGGCTTGCGATCATGCCAAGCCTCATATGGAGTGATAGACTATAGCGCTTTAGTGGGACACCTATTTAGTACATATGCTGCACACATGATAGCCTCAAGCCAGAAACTATGTGGTAAAGCCTGACTCTTGACCATACACCTCGCCATCTCCATGAGAGACCTGTTCTTTTGTTCAGCAACTCCATTTTGTTGAGGTGTATACGTCACTCTACACTGGTGTTTTATCCCACGTTCAACCAGAAATGCATTAAAATCAAAAGACATATATTCCCCCCCTCGATCAGAACAGAGGGTGCCCATTTTACATGCTGACAGATTTTCAGCCAAAACCAAAAAGTGTTTGCACATGAACACTTCAGACTTTGCCTTCAATGGATATACCCGTGCATGCCCGGAAAGATCATCGATGAAAGTCACAAAGTAAAGATAATTCCCAAAAGAAGGTGTCTATATAGGACCATAGACATCATTATGTACAAACTGCAATTTTTGTGTAGCCCGAACTGAACCATCTTTTGGAAAGGATGAACACTGCATTTTGCCCAAAATACAGCCTTCACAAACATGTTTTCCAGGTGCCTCAAGTTTGGGCAAAGAGGACACCATTTCAGGTTTTTGCAGGCGTAGCAAACTAGCAAAATTCAGATGACCAAAGCGTGCATGCCAAAGCTTTGCATCTGACATAGCTTGAGAATCATTTACTGCACATGCCGAATCATTTACAGATCTTTCATAGTTTATGAGATTATACAGCCCACGACATAAAATGCCAGAAGCAATAATCACATCGCCATTTGACAGATCATGAATTGTACACTTGTCATCAACAAATTGCACAACCAAGCCAATCTTGGCTAATGTAGAAACTGATAACAGGTTCTTCTTGATCCCTGGCACAAATAAAGCATCTGACAAAGTGAAAGAACTACCATCAGCAGTAGTCAAAATGATCTTACCAACTCCCATAACAGGATAAGAGGAGTTGTTGGCACATGTAATAGTATTCCCTATAGGGGCAGGCTCGAGTGAAGAGAAGAAACTATGCTGTGAGGTAATATGTTTGGTCGCCGCACTGTCAAAATACCAAACATCTGAGTCTATTGCAGACATGCACTGCTCATGAGAGGATGGGTCAAAACTGCAAACAATAGTAAATGCCCATTCTTCTTCCTGCACAAGATTAGTAGACTCCATTTTTGGTGTAGAGGCTTTTGCAGCAACCATTCCAACCTCTTTCTTCTTTGCCTCTTTTGCAGCCAATTTTGGACAGTTCTTTATGATATGATCATTCCCTTTACAGTACTTACAAAACAATTTCTGTTTTTCTGATTTTAGCATTTGCAGATTTCTGCTTACTAGTAGAAGAGCTCCATTTTCCTTTGCCCTTCTGACTAGCCAGGAAAGCTTGATCTGCAACATGCATAATGGACCTGTTCTGCCTGGATTGATCTTCTTGCAACAGAACATAGACTAACTCTTCAAATGATAAGGCATTTGGATTGCCTTTCATCATCAAGCGAAGAGTAGAAGCAAAACTCTGATTTGAATAAGGAAGACCATTCAGAACGGTCTGCACAAGTGAGCTATCTGGTATAACCTCATCAGCAGAAATCAACTGTTCCTTCTAGTCTTTGATCTTCGTTAGGAAACTGTCCATAGAATCATCCTCATTCATGTGCTCACTCTCCAATTGTTTTCGGAGGTAAGCAACACAAGCCTCATTCCTAGCTTGGTACAATGTGGTAAGTGTATCCCAAGCATCCTTAGTTGTTCTGCAAGAGCGTATATGAGGAATAATGGCACGTTTGACAGACAAGTCTATCAATGCATGTACCTCGGCATCTCCGCCATCCCAACTAATCTGCTCTGCAGTAGGCGCAGTAGAAACCGCAGTACGAACAGGAATATGCAGAATATCATAATCTTCGACACCTTCTACATCAACTTCAGTACCTGCAGTTGTAACAGTTGCAGGTGTGATAGGACGTTTTTCGACACCCTGCACAATGTTCCACAGTCCTTTTGCAACCAACACATGTTGCATCATATAAGCCCATAATGGGTAGTTGGCACCATCCAACTTATCCTCAACAACCAACATACGAAATACATCACTACTTTCAGGCATGGCCGATGACTAAAATACCTTGATGCAGAAAATTAACTGTATCTCAAAAAGTTGAACAAAATTGCCTAGACGAATTCTGCTAGACCTGTAGTAGACTTTGAGATGCTTATACTGGCGAACAGAAACTGGTATATACCTTTGGCACAAAAAGATGAAATAGCCTGCACAAGCACTGCGATAGTGTGTTCGGAGGCCGAAATGATTCTGAGACTGCAAACGGAGGAGTGTCAACAACGCCTTATATGAAGCGACGACCTGCTCTGATATCAATTGTTGGAGATAGATGTCTACGGAAGCACACGAACATCACAAGGAAGGAGAAGAACCTTGGAGCACAACACACAATACTGAATGTATTACTAGAGAATGTACAAAGATAAGTAGCCCATTAGGGCAATAGGCGTATATACAAGTCGGGGGAAAAAAACCTCCTAAAGAGGGAAAAAAGTGCCCCGACGGTCTTAGAGTGTTCACACACATCACTACCTAAATATATCAACAAATTCGCTATCTTGCAATATCTTTTGTAGCCACTTTGATGTAGATTATGCATTATTGATAGAAATGTGTTCCTCATGTAATACATCATCAAAATGTACAACATTGGTGGGCTGAATATGATGTTGATTTAAAACCATAATTGACTATGAATTGTACAAAATTTCAGCCATTTTCTGATGGAATTTTGTAGCCATATTTGCTTCAACGTTTGTAATTTTTAAACCATGTTTGGTTGGAATTTTTCAACCATGCTTGGCTTGAGATTTTCATCCATGTTTGCCTAAATATTTTTAGCTCTTTGAACCTCATTTGGATGGCGTAAATGGCCATAGTAAAGAACACCAATTTGAAACAAAGGCTCGACTATATCAAATGTTGGAGTTAGACGTCTACGGAAGCACACGAACAGCACAAGGAAGAAGAAGAAGCTTGGAGCACAACACACAAGACTGAATGTATTACTAGAGAATGTACAAAGATAAGTAGCCCATTAGGGCAATAGGCATATATACAAGTCGGGGGAAACAAACCTCCTAAAGAGGGAAAAAAGTGCCCGGACGGTCCTAGAGTGTTCACACACATCACTACCTAAATATATCAACAAATCCCCCCTGGGAGTGATGCGGTGAACAAGTAGCTAGCACTCATGTATAAGGAAGTGCCAAGCTATGTGGAAATCACTCCACAAAAGGAAGTAAGCCCAAAGCTTTGCGGAAAGCTTCAAACTTCTCCCTAGGTAGAACCTTCGGAAAGGTCTGCAATGTTCTCCTGCGTGGGCACATATGCCAAGCTGATCTCCCCACCAGAGAACCTCTCCCTGACATAGTGATAATGCACCTCAATGTGCTTAACGCGAGCATGGAACACAGGGTTCCTCGCAACTGCCAATGCACTCTGACTGTCAGTGAAGATGGTGGTGGGAGAAGACTGACCAACACCCAAATCAGCCATAAGGCGTCTGAGCCACACACACTCAATAGTAGCTGTGAAAGCTGCCCTATACTCATCCTCACAACTGGAAGTGGCCACAGTAGGCTGCTTCTTGCTCAACCAAGATATACATGAGCTACCAAGCATGAAGCAAAAGCCACTAGTGGACACACGAGTATCATAGCAACCAGCCCAATCTGAGTCAGAAAAAGCATGCAAATCTGGCGGTAGTGATCCACCCTTGGGATAAAACAACCCAAGTAGCCGAGTACCACTCAAGTAGCGAAAGATGTGCTTAACCGCCTTCCAATGCTTGACTTCTGGGCAATGCATAAACCTGCTCATCTGTGAGACAGCAAACTGAATATCTGGCCGAGTAATGCATAAATAAATCAAGCATCCAATAGCCTGCTGATAGAGAACAACATCAAATGCATCTCCAGCATCATGAAGACTCAATCGTAAACCTGTCTCCATAGGAATGGCAATAGGCTTACAGTCTTCAAGGCCAATACGCTGCAATAATGTGTCAATATATTTCGTTTGACACAAAGCCATTCCACCATCAACATGCATAAACTGAATGCCCAAATAGTGATGCAAAATCCCCAAATCAGACATCTCAAATGAGGCATGCAAATCAACCTTGAAATCAGCAATATGCTTCTCAATAGGACCAGTGAGCAGCATGTCATCAACATAGACAACAATGATCAGAAGCACATCATTAGCACGCTTAACATATAAGGTGCTTTCAGTTGGACTGTTCTCAAAACCATGTGCAACCAGATAGGCATGTATCTTCTCATACCAAGCACGTGGTGCTTGCTTTAAACCATAGAATGCCTTCTTTAACCTGCACACCTGGTTTTCATGCCCTTTCTGCACAAAGCCACGGGGCTGAAAAACATACACTTCTTCATGCAAGTCACCATTTAGAAATGCTGTTTTAATGTCCAACTGATGTACATTCCAACCATGATGGGCTGCAAGTGCACAAATGCTCCGAACAGTAGTCATATGTCATGTAGGTGCAAAGGTCTCATCAAAATCAATGCCTCTTTCCTGCGCATAACCCTTTGCAACAAGCCTAGCCTTATACCTGTCAACTATACCATCAGGTTTACGCTTCAGCTTGTATACCCACTTAGTGCCAATGGCCTTCTTGCCAGGAGGCAAGTCACATAAAGACCATGTACCATTCTTCATTATAGCATCATATTCAGATTGCATAGCAGCCATCCAATTTTCTGAATTCTGTGCTTCATCAAAAGAAACAGGCTCATTCTCATCACAGAGACTAGACACAGCCATAGCATAGTAATCTGATGCAAAGGAGGCACTATGAGAGCCTGAACGAGTACAATATGACAAAGGTGCATCTAATTTGCTGTCACGCAAAGTCTGCACCAGCCATTTTGGCATAGTTTTTGCCTGCTCAATATCAGCTCTCTCATCAACAAGTGCATCATGTAAATCTGCATCAGAAATGGAATGATCTACATCATCATATGAAACCTGCAGAGGCTGAGAAGTTGCCTCATTAGGACCAGCACTAGACTGTCCACCTGTAAAAAGAGGCATCAAAGTATCATACATGTCTTTGGAGCTAACAAATGTCTCCTTAGTACATGAAAGTAATGGCTGAATAGCATCTTCCACAAATACAACATCACGACTAACCAGAGTGCGTTTAGTCTGTGGATGATACAGATGATAGCCTTTACTTTCAAAACTGTATCCAACAAAAATACATTTTACTGCTTTATCATCCAATTTTTTGCGATGTTGTTCAGGCACTAATGCATATGCCAAACAACCAAAAACACGCAGATGAGCAACAGATGGCTTGCGGTCATGCCAAGCCTCATATGGAGTGATAGACTGTAGTGCTTTAGTGGGACACCTCTTAAGTACATATGCTACACAGATGACAGCCTCAAGCCAGAAACTATGTGGTAAAGCCTCACTCTTCACCATACACCTCGCCATTTCCATGAGTGACCTGTTCTTCCGTTCAACAACTCCATTCTGTTGAGGTGTATACGGCACTATACACTGGTGTTTTATCCCACATTCAGCTAGAAATGCATTAAAATCAGAAGACATATATTCCCCCCCTCGATCAGAACGGAGGGTGCCCATTTTAGATGCTGACAGATTTTCAGCCAAAACCAAAATTGTTTGAAGCACAAAAACACTTCGGACTTTGCCTTCAATGGATATACCCATGCATGCCTGGAAAAATCATCAATGAAAGTCACGAAGTAAAGATAGTTTCCAAAAGAAGGTGTCTACATAGGATCACAGACATCACTATGTACAAGCTACAATTTCTATGTAGCCCAAACTAAACCATCTTTTGGAAAAGAGGAACGGTGCATTTTGCCCAAAATACAGCCTTCACATACATGTTTTCCAGGTGCCTCAAGCTTGGGCAAAGAAGACACCATATCAGGGATCTTCGTTAGGAAACTGTCCATAGAATCACCTTCATTCATGTGCTCACTCTCCAACTGTTTTTGGAGGTAAGCACCACGAGCCTCATTCCTAGCTTGGTACAATGTGGTAAGTGTATCCCAAGCAGCCCCGTTCTGAAAGAGCGAATATGAGGAATAATGGCACGTTTGACAGACAAAGCTATCAATGCATGTGCCTGGGCATCTCTGCCATCCCAACGAATCTGCTCTACAATAGGTGCAGCAGAAACAACAGCACGAATAGGAATCTGCACAATATCATCTTCGACACCATCTTCATCAGCTCCAGCACCTGTATTCGCAGTATCTGTTGTTACAGGTGTAACAGGACGTCTTTCAACACCCTGCACAATGTTCCACAATCCTTTTGCAACCAATACATGTCGCATCATATAAGCCCACAATGGGTAGTTGGTACCATCCAACTTATCCTCAACACCCAACATACGGAATACATCACTGCTTTCAGCCATGGCCGGTGACTAAAATACCTTGATGCAGAAATTGACTGTATCTCAAAAAGTTGAACAAAACTGCCCAGACGAGTTCTGCTAGACTTGTAGCAGACTTCGAGATGCTTAAACTGGCGAACAAAAACTTGTATATACCTTTGGCACAAAAAGACAAAATAGCCTGCACAAGCGTTGCGATAGTGCGTTCGGAGGCCGAAACGAGCTCAGATCGCGATTTCGACACCACAAAGCAAAGCCGTTTTTACCTCTGAAACACCCTGAGTATGCTCAACTAATTTCGTGCAAATCTGAGACTGCAAACGGAGGAGTGTCGACAGCACCCTAGATGAAGCGACGACCTGCTCTGATACCAATTGTTGGAGTTAGACGTCTGCGGAAGCACGCGAACAGCACAAGGAAGAAGAAGAAGCTTGGAGCACAACACACAAGACTGAATGTATTACTAGAGAATGTACAAAGATAAGTAGTCCATTAGGGCAATAGGCGTATATACAAGCCGGGGGAAAAAAACCTCCTAAAGAGGGAAAAAAGTGCCCCGACGGTCCTAGAGTGTTCACACACATCACTAACTAAATATATTAACATCAAACACATCTTGTGAAATAAAAGTTGGTTGAAATTCATATTCAAATATAGGGGTGAGTGTGTGCATGTGTGTGAGTACGTATGCATATATAAACTTGATTGGCTATTAAATGTGCATGTATTCATGATACTTGACCTCTTAGTCAAGACAAAAATCACATCGAATTCCTCTATCTATGAAGAATAGTTTAATCAATGTTACATGTTTAGAGATGTAACAAGTCAGTTTTATGAACAATTTTCTATCCATAACTAGAGATTTATAATGCTTTTTAAAAGGTTTATTCCACGACTAATCTCATATGTGCCATGGCAATGTTATCATCTATGAATTATTTTACAAAGTTATGGTATGAATTTGACTCGGTTTTTTGAGATTTGTAAAGCTAGGAATATTTTTTTGACAACTTTCAGTGTCAAATTTCTATGTTGTTCCTTCAAGTCAAACAACACTATTGTTTTTCTATCTAAGAAAATGTCATTTCATAAGCAAATATTGCGTATGCTACATGAAATATGAGATAGTTAATGGTATGTGAGATAGCTACACAAATTATTGGTTGGAAGACATGTAGCATATCTGTATGACACTATATGATGGTTTTTGAAATAAAAAAACAACCGTTTTAGTGTTTTTATGCATCAAAATAATATAAAATGCTCTATAGTGTATAATTGTATAATGAGCACCCTATATTGTAGTCAATTTCTTATTATAAAAATGATTTTAATAATCCCAAGACTTTTTTAAGATGACTTTATGACCTTAAATTAACATTAGAAAAATTATTCCAATATGAGGAAGATTTTTTCTATGGAGATATTTCTTTCTTCTTATTTATAAGTCTACAGATAAATATTTTTTAAAACCATATTCAATCGTTTCTACATTTTGCATTATCAATAAAGGTAATTTTTTAACAAATATATTTTTTTATAGAGCATCTAGGTATAATTATTTATGGGGCTTGAATTTTTTTTCAAAATTCTTTTTGATTACTACACATGATTCTTTTTTTATAAAAAGGACACTATAGTGTCCTCTTTGGTACAACACTAGTGTTTATGATAGACGCCTACATGTTATTGGGGAAACCATCATGAGTAAGCTACATGTCTTTGCCCATGGAATCACAATGCTCAATATGCAACAACTTATCTCAGAATAAGAGATGAAGACGCAATTTGGTCCACAACCAACCATGAATATCATCTTTCAAGCAAAGGAGGATGGAAGGCCAATTACTCATTTTCTTCTTGAAATCTTAAATTATCAAGGGAAACACTTCACAATCAATGGCACCTTTTTTAGTTTTCTATGTATATCATCAACCACTCCTATAAATGGGATTGGGTATCTACACCATAAGATCATTAGAGAATGCTAGCATATCATCAAGCATGATGGTTCCATCAACAATAATTGGCAAACTTGGGTATGAAACCTCTTTTATTAACTTTGAAGAACCTCTAGGTGCACCCTAGATCATTGTATGAAACTTACTCACATGACTTGTTGCAAGTGCCAATCCCAATCTACGACCGTTGATAGACCATATCCTAATAATAGACAAATCAGAGGGCACAAACAACATGATCAATAACTTATTCCAACAACAACCAAATCAACAAAAAAACACCCAATATTGGCAATAAGATCAAAAGCAAAAATTTTCCCATTTACTCCATTCATCAAATAATGAACATGATCATGAGCAACAACAACAAAAATAGCAATAGTAGTAGTAGCAATCAAAACATGACACAAGCAACAATCCCAATAGAATTCGATGAACTCCCACCACCAACAACAACATGACCATTGGGTAGACCATGATGACTCAGTTTCATACTTGCCCCTATGTTTTTCCAAGAAAACCAAGTAGTACCACTCGTACAATCCTTATCTATCTTCCACCTAGACCATCTTTTAAAAATATCTCATTCTTATAGTCCAAAATGATTACAATTATATATTTACACACCCAAGACCATAGAAAAACCTAGGTGCTCAAGGAAAAAATGGCCAATTAAGGGAGACTATGCAAGCCATGTAGTAGCAAAATGATGAATCAGCCCAATACCAACAACAAGCCCTGATAGCATAGTAGAAAGTCAAAGAATTATAAGACAAACTATAGAATTTACTACCTATGATTGACACACTTAAAAATAGAAGAAATAAGCATATGAATCATTGCATCAACACGTGAATTCATTACAAGTTGAGAATCATGACCTTGATAAAGAAAAATGCCAGTGAGAATGATGTAGACGGAGCACACAGACTTAATGGTGAGAATGAACATAAGATCATAGAGTTGCAGAACATAATAGACAAATGAAACAAAGACTGCACAATGTTTTGAAGTCAATTCAATAATCTTAGAGAGCACATCTAGGATTTTGCATGACACAAACAAATAAAAGGATGCAAAAATTAAGACCTTGCATACTTGGATGAACCAATTCATAAAGTACAATCTTAACATAGGAGTAGAATTGCATGAGAAATTATCATTACCAGGGGCTAAATCCACTCTCTTTGATGTCTCACAAGTGGTATTGACATCTCAACAAGGAACCCTATTGGAGAAGCTAACAATACAAAAGCTCCTAAAGACAATGAAAAAGAAACTTAATAGAATGTATGATGAATATCTCATTGAATTCAATGGCCAATTACCAGATAACCTGGTTGTTGGTGCAAATAGCAAGCCAAAGTGCTTAATTAATTATTCAAGACTACACATCATTTCATTTCTTCACAAGGAGGAACTTCATATGGACCTATGCTAGTCATTTTGCACATAGTTACTTTGGATAGTTGTAAAAGCTAAGAGAATAAGGAATCTTGTGAAGTTAGGGAGCCGAATCCATGACTCATGTGGTAGAAAGAATCAATTCAAGTCACCCCTAAAGTGTAGGAACAACTTTTAGGTGAGGTAAAATTCAAATTCAAACTCTTCACATGTGTATACATACACACACTTTTAGTCATGAGATATGAGAGCCATTCTGAGAGGCATTGAGCTACTTCAGTGAGAATACACTGAGCTCACCCTACCTATGTGTAGTCCACTACACTTCCCTTGTATCATATGTTCATTAGCATATACATTGTTATACATTACTTCAAGTTCATCTCTGTCTACTGTTCTCTACACCATCTTCATCATTATAGTGACTTTGTGGAATTGATTTATCTACATGTACTACATCATTCGCTATACTTTAACTTGGGTTAGTGAGAGTAAAGTGTCTTTTGCTTTCATATCAATTTTCATCACATTTGGTTTAGAGGGGCTTGAGATATGAATCATAGAAGGTGACTATGCTTGCACACCTTCTAGATCCTGAAATGTCGGGATGACCCCCTTGACTTGTTAGAATCATTTCTCAGTGTATGGTATGGCCTAAATTGATGAAATAACTTGTTTAGCTAGCTGAACACTCCAATTAAATGTGTGCAAAAGGTTTTTGGTCAATTCATACTAGGTTGTGAGCTCTGAGCAAATTATTGAGCACTTCTATTTCCAAAATAAAAGGTTTCTTCACATTTCTTGTACATGCAAGCTATCTGTTTTGATGCAAACTTTTGGGAATGATACTCCAATACACTTAATGGCTCCAAATGCATTATTGTGAAGATAAAGGATTCTATTAAACTTTATTGGAGTTAACTTGGTAGGTTTAGAGTAGGTTTTGTGCAACACTAGCTCATCTCTTGAACCTACCTATCCATCTCCTCATAGTGGTATCAGAGCAACAACAAATCGACATGGGAGATGGATTTCCTTCATCCATATCTGGATTGAGGTAAATACTCAGCTTGGTCACTTATAATGGAAGCTTATCTTCAAGCGTGAAACCTCTATGGTTACATATATGGAGATGAGATGATGCCAATCCTTAGAAGCAAAGGACAACCAACTCAAGAAGAACAAGAGAGGTTGACCACATGGTGTTCAAAGGACTTTCTATCAAGGTCATATATTCTTAACTCAATCTCTGATTTTTTACTTCCACACATGAGGAGTTGCAGGACTTGATAGGAGACTTGGAATGCTCTTGAAGCATTCTTCTCATCAAGTACCAAGGCAAGAAAAAATCAACTATGGATGGAGTTCACCACACTCAAGAAGATGCCCAAACAAAGTGTGACTAATTTTGTCACCAAAAGGAAGGACCTAGAAGATAAACTTGGAAGCATTGGAGAGATCATTGATGAAGAGTAGATACTAAGGCAAGTGATCAATGGAATAAAGGTAGATGACAAATGGGAAGCTTTCACCACAGCCATGCACCTCTGCATGAACATGTAGGTTCCTGATTTCAACACCCTCATGGGACAATTGTTCACACATGAGGCAAAGCTTATGAAAAATGGAGACAACTCAAAACGTAATCAACCCTCTGCTCTATATACATATATGAACAAGAATAAAGATAGCAAAGGCAAAGGTAAAAAGTCTAATGATGAAGGTATCACCTCTCAAGCAAACTTTGCAGGTAGGGGTAGAGGCTCAAGAGATCCTAAAAATCAAAGAGGTAGAGGTTACAACAAAGGAGGTTATGGAAGCTCAAGAGGTAGATTCAACAACAACAATGGTTACAACAACAACAACAACAACAACTCATACAACAGTGATAATTATCAAGGAGGATACAAAGGAAGGGGAGACTACAACAACTATGCAGATGATAAAACTCAAGAGGATTCATTACTTATGATGAACATGACCATGAAGCAAGGTAAAACAAATGAATACATATTCTATATAGATTCAGATTGCTCAAACCATGTAGTAGGGAATGTAGCTCTACTCTCAGACTTCGAGGATCCAAGGGATAGACATGAAGTCCAAAGGGGAGATGACACAAGGCATCCCATTGAGGAGACGGACAATGTGAAGACTTCAGATGGAAATATGAACCTATTGAGCAAGGTAATGTATGCACTAACTATCACTAGAAAATATCATAAGTGTAGGTCAGATTGTTGAAAAGGGATTGCAGGTCAGATTCACAAAGAATGGAGCATTTGTTGAGGATCCACATCAGGGATTCAAGAGGATAGTAAGAGGATAAAAGTGAGGTAGACTATTTACATTTGAGGTCCAAGATACTAGAAACATTGTATTGTTCATTTATGCTAGTCAAACCCTATCAAAATTGGAAATTTGGCACAAAAGGTTAGCTCATATAGGTGAAATGACTCCAAAGCAAATCAATAAGGATCAAAGTGTGCTTGGTCTACCAAAAATCTCCAAACAACACATGATTTACAAATGTAGTGCTTGTCAATTTGGCACGTCTCACATACAACCATTCACAAAGAAGGGATACATTCAAGAAGAGTTATTGGAGCTAGTCCATACAGATGTATGGGGACCAAGCAAGTGCATAGAATATGCACACATATCTTCACAAATTAGAGGCAAATTAGATCCAAAGTGAGAGAAATGCATATTCATTGGCCATGACCTTAATAAAAAAGGTTACAAACTATGTAATCCAAGCAACAAAGGTTTTATTGTAAGTAGAGATGTTATGTTTGATTAAAATAAATCTTGGTTTGAAGTTGATTGTAGGAAAATCAAACTTCCCTATGACCTAGAGGAAGACTTTCCAACATTGTCAAAGAAGAATGAGCTTACACTTGAATCATCAAGTGATTTTGAAGTTGAACAGAACACTCCGAGAAGGGAAATCAACTCTTGGAACTCCAAGGGCAAAGGCAAAGTGTAGGAGATGAGAGATGTGGTAGAATCGTCTCAACAAACTACAAGAAGGTCTACTAGAGAGAAAACAATGCCAGAAAGGTATGGTTAAGATACCTCTTTAGTCACTAAACATTCAATATACATAGCACATGATACAAACTCAGAAGAATCATCTACATATGAAGAGGCCAAGAACAAGTCAGAATGGAGAGATGCTATGGAAGAAGAGATAGAAGCTCTACAAGAAAATCACACTTGGGAATCTGTTCCCAAGAAACCATCTATGAAAGTCATTGGTTCAAGATGGATATAGAAGGTAAAGAAGAATCTTGATGGCTCAATTAACAGGTATAAAGCAATACTTGTAACAAAAGGATTTGCACAGACACAAGGCACTGACTATGAAGAGACATTCTCACATGTGGCAAAAATGGCCACAATTAGAGTACTCATGAGAGTTGCATCTTCCAAAAATTGGAAGATATATCAAATGGATGTAAAACCTGATTTTCTAAATGGTTGGATTTCAAAGGAGATATACATGGATCAACCTCATGGTTTTGAAGTCCAATCATATCCAAAATATGTATATAGGTTAAGGAAAGCCTTATATGGCTTGAAGCAAGCTAGTAGAGCTTGGAATCATAGACTTGTCACTTAGTTGCAGGATAAAGGTTTTATGGTAAGCAAGGTTCCCTCTTCATTAAGAGGAACCACTCAGAGGTCATATACCTTTATGTATATGTGGATGACATAATCATTACAAGTAATGATGCAAATGGAATCAAGAGGATCAAAGCTCAGATGAAAGAAGAGTTCAAGATTAGTGATCTTGGACTTCTCACATACTTCCTAGCTTTGGAAATAGTATATATAGAGAAAGCTATATTCCTAACTTAGAGAAAGGACATTGGATATATGCTTACCAAATTCAAGATGGAAAATACAAAGGTTGCAGGTATGCCCATGGAAGTAAATATGAAGCTAAGTGCTCATGCAGGTACACCCATGGAAGTAAATATGAAGCTAAGTGCTCAAGCTATCAAAGCATATTTGGAAGCTTGAACTATGCTACTCTAACAAGAGTAGATATCTCCTATGGAGTTCGTGCGCTAAGTCAGTTCATGCACACTCAAGGAAGCCTCACATAGAAGCAACAGAAAAAATTTTGAAGTTCTTGAAGGGCACACTCAATGAAGGGTTGTACTACCTTACACATCTGATATAGATGTTAAACTCTTTCCTGATGCAGATTGGGCAGGTTCAAAAGATGATAGGAAAAGAACCTCATGCTATCTTACTTTTTGGAGGTACCAAATTGATCTCAAGGTCTTCCGAGAAGCAACCTACAATTTTTCTTTCATGAATAGAAGCTGAATACAGAGGACTTGCAAATGCTACACAAGAAGCTATGTGGATTAAAACCTTATATTTAGATTTAGGGTTGAATATTTCTACTCCACATATATTTGGGGACAACATTAGTTCATTACATCTTGTTTCTAACCCTATCTATCATGCCATGACTAAACATATAGAGGTTCACTACCATTATGTTAGAGAAAAGTTCATGAGTAAGGAGATACAACTCTCATATGTATCTACACATCAACAATTTGTAGATATGATGCCAAAGACATTGGATGGAAGCAAATTAAATAGGTTCAAATCACTGATTGGATTATAGGAGATCATGAAGGACTAACAACTCAAGCATCTTAGGCTTGGGGGGAGCTATTGGTGCAAATAACAAGCCTAAGTTCTTGGTTAATTATTCAAGACTACACATCATTTCATTTCGTCACAAGAAGGAACTTCATATGAAGCTATGCTAGTCATTTTGGGCATAGTTACTTTGGATAATTGTAAAAGCTAAGAGAATAAAGAATCTTGTGAAGTTAGGGATCTGACTCCATGACTCATGTGGTAGGAAGAATCAATTCAAATCATCCCTAAAGTGTAGGAACAACTTTTAGGTGAGGGAAAATTCAAATTCAAACTCGTCACATGTGTAGAAATACACACACTTTGAGTCATGAGATATGAGAGCCATTCTGAGAGGCATTGAGCTACTTGAGTGAGCATACATTGAGCTCACACTACCTATGTGTAGTCCACTACACTTACCTTGTATCATATGTTCATTAGCATATACATTGTGATACATTACTTCAAGTTCATCTCTGACTACTGTTCTCTGCAACATCTTCATCGGTATAGCAATTTTGTGGAATTGATTTCTCTACGTGTACTCCATCATTTTTTGTACTTTGACTTGAATTAGTTAGAGTAAAGTTTCTACTACTTACACATTAATTTTCATCAGATTTAGATCAGAGGATCGCGAGATATGAATCATAGAAGGTGACTATGTTTGCACACCTTCTAGATCCTGAAATGTCAGGATGACCCCCTTGACTTGTTAAAATCATTTCTCAGTGTATGATGTGGCTAAATTGATTAAATAACTTTCTTTAGTTAGCTATGCACTCCAATTAGATGTGTGCAGAATCTTTCTGGTCAATTCATACCAAGTTGTGAGCTTTGAGCTAATTACTGAGCACTTTTATTCCTAGAATAAAAGGTTTCTTCACATTTCTAGTACATGTAAGTTATGTGTTTTGATGCAAACTTTTGGGAATCCAAGACACTTAGTGGTTCCAAATATTGCCAGTGGAGGGTGTCACTTCAACTTTTCAATGGTGTAGAAAGGATGATAAGGATAACTGTCTGCCAACATTTTAACCATCCTTTGAAGTACACGAGTCCATTGGCTACACTCTATACACCTATGTAAGAAACCACAAAGTTAGAATTTAACATATACATGTATAGGGGGGCATCAAAAGGATAGAGAAGGATACATAGTATAGAAGGGAGAAAGAATACATTAGAGAGTAAGAGGTGGGAATTTCTATGTAGCCTATTAGGCTTATACACATTGTACCCCCTTACTTGTCCACTAGTGTGGGTTCCTTTGTCTTGTACTATGAAGTTCTAGAACATCACTTTGTTTGTTATCAATTGTCTAAATATTTTGCCTAGTGTGTATATTCATCTGTGATTGATTGTGTTGAGCTATGCATTTTTAGTAAGTATGGTAGTGTGTTGATGCCATCTTATAGTCAACAACACTCTATTAATCCCCAATGAGTTGTGTGTGTAAGATAGTTGACTATCTTTTTCGATAACTAACAATGCTTACTTGAATCCCTAGCCTTAAGTTCTTAGGCAAGAAGGTGTTTTCTATGCGCAGGGGTCTATCTATAGAAGTTGAAATTGCTAGCCGATTTGTTTATTAGGTCATGGTACTGTATGGGAATAGAAGTGTAAGAACTTTAGATTGCAAACTCAAAGTATGGGAAGAAAGGAAGAAGTATTCGACGTCATATATTTGAATTTGGCTATTTGGTAATGTAATGTAATAATCACTAGGCAGTGTGGAATCTATTTTGTAGTGGGAACCCCCTCTTCCTTAAGGAGTGGATGGCCTCCCAAATCCCCCTTCTGAGAAGGGTCCAATATAGTAAGAATTGAAAAAAGGACCTTTTCTCAAGAGAGAACCAATCATTTGGTCTTAGGAGAAATCCACCACAATCTCCCGAAGTTGTTCGCGTGAGAACCTAATAGGATGCAAAAGAGCTTCCCAAGGTTGAAAAACCATTCTTTATAGTAATAAATGATGTTATTGGCAGAAAAATAGATGTAATTTCAATGTAAAATTATCATCCTATTGTAATTAAAAGTATAAAAATTAAGGCATTGAAAAGAATTATAGTATTTATGATAAATAAACTTTGGTTTTTCTATATGCGTCAAAAAAATTGAAGCATTATCTATAGATTCTGAAGCTTTTATTCAAATGGATCAACAAGCAATTAAACATTTACTAAACATACGAAATGGGATCCGTTTACTCAAGCCTTTCATCTTATGCTTCAATATTAACTTAAAAAAACTTACACAATTTTTCATGCTCTTACTCATTCCTCTTTTGAAAGTTTTTTTTATGAATAACATTTTTCCATTAAATGTGTTTGTTTAATTATATGCTTTCTAGTTATGTGTTTAATTTGCATTTTTCACGTGCATGAATAGAGTTACAAATTTCAAAAACATAATCTTCATGGTTAGAACTTTCAAAATGGATTTCTATAATGTGGAAAGAAATTATGCGTCAAAACCTTTTAAGGGGTTTAAGATGAAGTAAATGCATGGATCTCTATATATGGGAAACCAAGCCATGCAAAGAACTATTTATACATGTAAACAATTTTTCTTTTGGCATCACATGGAAAACGATATCACACAATTTGTTTCTCAATACATTTTTTTTTCAGATAGTTAAACGTTATCATGGAAAATCATTTAATGCCATTAGAAATTCCTCAAGAACAATGGCAATAAATACTATGGATTTTATTACTCATCTTCTTATGACATCTTCACATAATGATATGATTTAGACGATTGGCAAGGGATTTAGCAAAATATGAATATTTCATTCCTTGTAAAAAGATAATATGTGAACTTAAGATGTTACATTGTTTATCAAATTTACTTTTTATTGATTAAAAATTGCACTGTTTAAAATTTAGGATCACATATGGATTTTTGATCTATATTTCATCATGAAAGTTATGGTCAAATTCAAGCAACTAATAACACACTTTTGGATGTATTATGTGGTTATTCCACAGATAATCTAAGAAATAAGGATGTGAAGCTACCAATTCTTGAGCTTACATACAACAACACACAACATAGTCCTACTAGATGTGCATCTTTTGAAGTCATATTTGACAAAAAAAACCCCAATCCACATTTATTCCTATTTCTCATTGTATAGCTAGGGATCATGTTGTCTTACTTCAAAAATTTTAGGAAAGAATTAAGATCAGTCAAGAAAATGACTCAATGAAAATGATTTATCTAAGGACCACCTAATCTGTCTTCAAAAATCCCATTGGACCTCAAAGAGAAAGCTAGTACATTAATGAAACATAATAAATTTCTATAGAAGCATGCCCTTCCACAGTGAAAAAAGATATCTTAGTCAAAACAAATGCAAAGTTAAGATGTCCCATGTACTATGAAAAACGCATTAGCTAATAGTTTTTGATACATTTGTTTATGAGAAAAGTAGTTGAAAAGAAAAAGATGAAACAATTAGGCCTTACCAAGGACTTGAATCTCTATGCACATGGAAAAATGCATCATTCAACCATCAAACTATGTAGATTATGTGAAACAATGAAAACTCAAAGCAAAAGGTATTGAGCCTAGCAAAAGCTTCACCATTTAATTGTGTATAATTGATCTTCTCTTTGGATCACAAAAGCTGAGACATATCACCCCATTCATCGTGCTAATACTTTCTTATGTAGATACCCAATAGATGCAAATGTTTTTTTTTTTGTGACTTTCTTTATTTTTTGAGGTCCACTATGCCAATGAATATGCTATTATCCCTTCTAACATAATATATTTTTTGAATCTCGTTATCTTCATCTGGTTGACAAGAATCGAAACCTTTCCATTTTGGATCGTGCCTCCATGTCTCTTTTTGAGCCTATGCCCATGAACTCAGATTCTGATGCCCACCAAGAACTTCAGATGCTCCTTCTTTCCCCCTCTGAGTACATACAAGATACATAGAAACTAGAAGTAGTACTGAAGAAATTTATGTGCAGCATGAGCTATGTCCAAGCACAGAGGCACATAACGAAGTATGCACATATAAGAATATAAAGGTGCACCATCATACTCTTATTGCTCAGATATTATTATATACATGATGCATGCCATTTGCTCAGTGAGGTAGGTGGTTGAACATGGTTTCCTGGCAAGTCTGTTATCTGACATATGACACAGGATTACTTGACCTTGTAGGGCATTGACAAAAGCGGTTACAATCCCCCCCTGATGATATGATGATCTGTAGCACAAGTGATTTCTCTCTCCCATTCTAATCCTTCTTGATTTTGTGGAGGATAAATGATTCCTCTCTCCTGTTCTACTCCTTCCTATTTTTTTGCAGCACAAGTGATTCCTCTCTCCCCTCCTGATTTTCTATAGCACAAGTGATTCCTCTCTTCCATTCTACTCTTCCATGATTATTTGCTGCACAAAAGTGATTCTTATCTCCCATTCTACTCCTTCATGATTTTTTGCACCACAAGTGATTCGTCTCTCTTGTTCTATTCCTTCTTAAATTTCCTTTAGGGTGTGCCTCTTGAGAGTAAAAAATTGAGTGCAATGGTTGTTATAGTAAAGCTGAAAGTTAGGCTCCTCAACGTGCTAGTAGAGATGAGATAAAGAAGGAAATGTTGGAATTTAAGGTTTACGCAAGCACATGGACATCACAAGGAAGAAGAAGAATCTTTGAGCAAAAAACAATGCAGAATATATTAGAAAGTGAATGTACAAAGATACCGAGGGAAAAAATAAAAGACGAGGGAAAGAAACCTCCTAAATAGGGAAAAAATTAAATGAAGGTGTCCGTCAAGTTTTTTCACTTATCTATTTTGAACAACTATATGCAAAGGATTTGAAAATCAACCATACAAAGAGATCAGATCTTGAGTGTCAGATTCCTTTAAATTCTATGTTAATGTTCATCCTTCTTCTTTCAAGATACACACACCAAAAAAAGTTTGTTCACTTTGAGGGCTTGTTCCTTCTCAATTCATTAACATATTCCATCCCTGATAAAGTTTCATAGCCTAGAATGTCTAGTACATCTTCTTGTTGTCTATTTTTGGAATCTTTGAAGGATGAAAGTTTCTTGGCATGTTGTGATATGGAAAGGAGTTTTCAACATATCTAAATTGTGCAACAAGGAGTCTTAAAAATCTCGTGTTGTTCTTTTAATATAAAGGAAGTTCGGCATAAGCCTACTCTCTCGGACTTGAATTAAATAAAGAAAAGTACAAGAGAAGGGGACTAGTGCCCACGGGACCCCCCAAATCCCACAAAGCAGGGGAAGCTTTTACAGAGCTTAGATGACATTACAAAGAAGGTTAATTACCCTCTCATCACCCTCATGTGGGGCCCACTTAGGTTTAAGCTTGTTATCAATCAAAAGGAGTATTTGATGATGCCTAAAGGGGGGTGATTTTTTACAGTTGACAATCCTTTTGCCAAGGAGGAACAACGATTTCTCAATTGACCACTCCTTGGGGGAGTCACCGAAGTTGAAAGCACATCTTTCCCGCCAGATTTTCCATAGGACCTCCCCTCTGATGGCGTTCCAGAGAGTCGCGGAGCAGCCGATCGCTTCTCCCAGCAGGGCTTGCTGCCAACTGAGACGTTTTTGAAGTCTAATTCTCTTTCCAACCACTTGCCAGAGTCTGTTGGAGTTGGGGCAGGTAAAGAAGATGTGTGAAACATCTTCGATAGACCGGTAGCAGCGTTTGCACCAGGGAGGGATCCCACAAATTTTGCTAGCCTTAAGGTTGGTCCAGATTCCATGATGAAGAATTTGCCATAAGAGGACAGACTTTTTGATTTCTATGAGGGGGTGCCAGATAGCCATGAACTTCATGTCCCACCGAAGCCGCGTCCATGACAGGCACCACTTTTTGTTGAGGTTAACCTGATAGTCGATTGTTTCTTTGATGTTCGGGATTTTTGATAGGCTATTCCCATTGTGCCATTTGAGACCAAGCGAGCTCGACATGTCGTGTCCCATGAGAAGACGAACTTTGTGTCGGTCCCAGGCGAGACATCTGCTTTGCAAAGTGTTCCATTCTTCATGCGAAATGTTGATGCTAGGGTCAATATCCTCAAAGTTGATCCAGCGGTTGGGGTCTTGTTTCCAGAGATGTTTCCATTTTTTGAAGCCTTTGTTCCATAGCTTCTTGGCATTTTGAATGTTCCAAGATTCCACACTCCGGATGCCATGGATCGGAAACCAGATAGAGTCGTTTTGTCTGATACCGGCAGCCCACTTCCAGTCTTCACTTATTCTTGTGAAGCTTTTGACTTTATTCCAACTCTTCCAAAGGGAGCACACCAGATTAGAGCCTTTCGGGAAGACGGGGATCGGGGAAAACAGCAAGGTCAAGATGTCAAGATTCTTCCAATTTGGGAAACCCATGAGCGCCAACTCATTCTTGTTTCTGAAGATCAACTTGGCCCACGAGGCCTCCCCGTTGCACCAAGCCTTAATCATCCATTTGGCCGACAGTTTGTTAGCCATGCACCCAATGTCCAAGATACCAAGTCCCCCACTATCTCTATGGCTGGTGCAGATGGACCATTTGATTTTAGGCACCCCCCTCCTATTGTGGTCGCCCGTCCAAAGGAAGTTTCTACAAATACTATCCAGTTTGGACAGATCTTGCTCTTTCGGTCTCCAACATGATTCACTTATCTTAAAAGCAAAGGATGAAATGGTGCTAGTTGTTATAAAGTAAGTTTATGACTAGTTTAGATAGATTTGAAAATGAACAACATTTGGGATCTTGGGACTAGACATAAGCATATGCTCATGTGCTCTCTAAAACAGGTAATCCATTGAGCATAGTGGTTAATCCTCAAGGATGAGGTGGAGGTCTTGGGTTAAACCCCTATGGGGAGGATGGGGAGAGAGTTTTTTGTAAGGGTGTCTAGAACCTTCTAGCATAAGTTAACCTACTTTTACTTGATTCCAGAGAGACTTAAATTGAGCAATGAGTACACCTACTATTAGTGGACTCTAGTGGAAGGTGCTAAAGCAGTGGTGGATATTGCACATGCACTTGTTAATTTACTGGTTCATTGTTGATTCGATGAAGCTACATATAGATGCATAAGGTTGGGCGGAAAGTCATCTCTCTAGTTGGTGGTGGTCCTAAAAGTTTGGTTCATTACATTAGTATCACAGCTCTATGCAAGCTTTCATGATGACTTTGGTGGCCTCATCACCTTCTTCACAAGGATTCATGGAGATCTTGATGGATCATCTTCTTCATCATAAAGTGATAAATCATTTTCTTCTAACAAGCCGTGCATATCTTCTTAGTTCTCTATTTTCTTTCTAGAAGGACTACACACAATGCAATCCTATGCAAGTGTCATTTACGTCCCCAAAGTTGTTCTCTACAAAAAGTATAGTCTTAGCTCCTGCGTGCACGTACAAGTGTGAGTATTGAACTCACACAACCACATAGATGTCAAACAAGCTATACATGTCACCCAAATGTTGTGCTCATATCATAATTATTAAAGCATTCTCTTATTCTAAATCCATGTGAGAAAAGACCATAAAGTTTGGGAATTCTACAACCAAAAGAAATCTTCGCTTCTTTCTACTAAGCAAACAACTCCAAGGGTCAAAACCATTGCCTCTCAGTGGAAAGATGCACAAGCTATCCATCATTTCCACATTAATTGGTGTCACATGTAGTCGACTGGTTCCTTATGAAAACTACGATCATGAACAATGGGCTTATTTAAAGCAAAGAGAGGGAGTCAGAAGTTGTGTTCTCATGATGCCATAGAGCCTACCAAGCTGCACATGTGGATATTCAAGATCAACAAGGAGGAAAAGACACGACTTTACACATGTCTCAAAAAGTACAAATGATGCAAGAGATCATTTTTTACTCTCTTGAAAGGTATCATATGTTATCTAAATTTGTTGTTTTTTATTCATAAATGTTCCTTGGAGTATTTTCTCCAAGTAGGTAGCCTCAAAGTTGAGAATATATCTCCAAGGTGTCTTTGGAGAATATCCAAAGTAGCCACTCCAAACACTATTTCTAGTCAGTGATGTGTGAAGAGGTGATGGGATACTGACAGAGATGAGTGATTGTTGGGAAAAACCTTCTCAACATAAGCCAAGATAAGTTTTGGAATGCTTAATAAACTTCCTTAGCTTCCCAAGCATTCATGAAGAACCACTAAGTCCTTTGGAACATCACTCCCAAATAATTATGACAAAAAAGATAGGTTTGTAGTTCACTAGACTTGAAAACTCTCTATTTTGGGAAGACAAGCTTTCAAAAAAATACTCAGAGTTCACAGGGACAAATTGACCAAAGAAGTTTTGCAAACATTGAATTAGACTATCAAGCTAGCTAAATCAAGGTATTTCATGAATTTAGCCTTACTGTACACAAAGCAATAAGTTTAAGAAGTCTGTGAGGTCACCCCAACATTTTAGGAAGAAGGAGATTTATCGACATGATCACACTCAAATCTACATAACTTGAAATTTACACATCCAAAGTTGATGAAGCTTCATGTGTAAGCTCGAAATAGTCCCATCTAAGAGATCTAAGTAATAAACCAGGCAAGTTGATTATGTGCCTTAAGGTACAATAGCAACACACAGAGAACGAACAATCAATGTATATGAATCATAATGTGTATTGATATTGCACATATGATGCAAAGGAGTTGAGAAGGACTACTCTCATTTCAAGTGAGTATAGTGTATGCTCATAAAATCTACTCAAAACTCATTGGAAGGCTCTCTCATCTCATGATTAGAAGGCAACCTTTTTTATACATGAGTTTGAACTTGAATGTGGTTTAGTCATCCACCTAAAAACAGTCCTATAAAACTCTACACCACAAATAGCGAGAGTTATCCATTCTAGTAGCCCTAAGGGTCTTTCTATGTGACCATTAGCCATTTGCAATTTCATTCTCATCAAGCTAAGTGCTGGTTTGCCCCAACACTTCCATAGGTAAGTGGTAGCAATTGCAACTCCTATACCTGAGTCCAAAATAGCCTTGGTAGTGTAACCTTGGTGAGTGATTGGAAGATAGGTGTTTCCTTCTTCTCCTTCACTCATTTCTCTTATCTTATCCAAGGGTATTTCTGGCATTGTTCTATGAGATCCTACCTGGGAATGCATTTTGACCACTTCAGGTACTTGATTGGCTACATGTTTCCATAATTCTAGCTTAACCTTGAGTAGATATTCTAGAGTGAGATTGCATTGCACTTTATTTTTTTTCGCTACTTTTGTATTCCTAGGTATGACCTAGTCTTCATTCCTTATCATGACCATGGGTGCTCTCATACAAGTAGACTTTGATTCACATGGGCTTGTGAAATGGAGAAGTTCCTGCAAGGAATTAGACTCAAAGTCTAATCACTCACTAGATTGGGTGTGATCATATTCTCCATAAATAGAAGGAATGTCTTGTGGGAATTGATCATGAAACTCGTCCACAATTTCAATGGGAGGAGGATTTTAGTTTTCTTTTGCCCATTTCTCTTCTTGAATCTCTCGTAGGAATTCTTGGGAGTACCGATTCATAGAAGAAGAGGTGTCTGGCTTAGTGGAATTAGGGACATAATCTTCTTGGGAGGAAGGCTTATTCTTTCACTTGCCTTATCCTTACCCTAGAGGGTGGCTTTCTTCCCAGATTTTTCAATTAAAATCTCCAATCTTTTTAATAGTCCATCAAAATGCAGCTAAGTCTTGGCTGAACTAGAGCGATTGAAGAGGCAACTAGCTTCAATCATGGTTTGAGCCAATTCTATCACCTTAGCACAAATCTTGGTTATTTCAATTGCTAGATCAGCTATGGGTTTCATGATCTATTACATTTGGCCCTTCTTGGATTTTGGCTTGATATGCTTTAAGCATCATGTATAGATCTTTGGGAGTAGGATCTGCTAAAACGGATCCTACTCTAGGTGGTGGTGGGGTTGTATGAGGTGGGTTAGAATGTGGTGGATTGAGAGTGATGGGGATGGTGGTGGTGATGTGTGATAGTGGGTTTGAGAGGTGATTTTGATTATCTTGTCTTTTGTTTATCTTAAGCTCTCCTCAAGCTTGCTCATTTTCTTAGACCATTGTCTCTTCATTTGATCATGGCTATCTGTGTACCTAAGTCACAAAGCCTTAGGGACTTGTGCCAAAGAGACTAAATCTCATTTTCCACACAAGTGCGTGTAGTGGGGAATCGACACATGCTTAATTGTCAATCCAACAAACCGACTTGACCAAACGTATGAGGACGTGTGCACACGTGATGGAAAATGAAGTGGTTCAGCTAGCATGCATGAGAAAAGACTAACCTACCTCACTAACTCACTTAACTACTAAAAGTGCTTGCCACGATACCACTTACAACAGTTTTCAGTAAATCGAGGATTTCTCCTAGCTCTGAACTCCGAATATGGCCAATAGCGGGTCCATTTCGAAGCTCTCAACAAGACGCTTCTATTGGACATCATTCTCATTGATTTTGACAACCGTGCTTCAAGATATGATAGAAATAGTAAATGGTGGGAAACTTCCACACTCATTTCACCACTCCTACTTACTCGCACACACACTACAACAGCTCAAAGACAAGGGGATGGGGTAGATAACAGCCTTACACACACATTCCAAGCTACACACACACATACAAGATCAAAGAGAAGATGAAAATCTACAAGAAAGAAGCGAATTCGAAATTCTAAAGCTCTCCTTCTTCACAATGGCAAAAAGTCTTTAGAAAGAGTCACAAAGTGACTTATATACATGTGCCCTAAAAATGGTCCTTTCACACAAGTGATCGGCACTTTATTGAATAATATCTGTTCTCCTACTATTTTACAAGGATTATATTACAATGTCTTGGGATTATGCATCTAGAGGACTCCTCTAGTGCATTTACATAACTTGAGGGAATTTCCTAAAACTTTGAAGAAGAAAATATGCCCGTTAATTTTGAAAAATTTGGGGCTCCTCTTTTGTGCCTCTTTGCTCTGCGACACTCTCCCCCTCTTTGTCTGTGTCGTCCCTTGACAAGCTTTTGCTTCTCGTTTATAGCTTGTCTAAGACTTTTGAATACACGCGCCCAATGGTCAAAGAAGTGATAAGGAATGTCAAGCAATTTGTTATTTTATCCGAGGTATGTCCTTTGCTTCTGTTTGCCCCTTAGTATTCCGTACATCACAAATCAGGGTTGCTGTATTAAGTCGGGTTGCCAAACATGCCTTAATTTTCTGACCTCTACTCTCTTTTAATTCAGCATTCCGTTTCAAAGGCCCTATTTCTGGGCATGTTGGAAGACCTTGATGACTGTAAGTAACATGCTTAGAATCTTATTAGTCATTTTGATTGCTAAATCAGGTACGGTGCCATAGCGAGCAATCCAAAATTCCATGGTTTTAACCATGTATTCTTCAATAGGTAGATAGTTATGCGGTGGACTTGGCAATAGTGGATAGTTGAGCCACTGATTATTAAAGCTACACTGGCGTTGTCCTTCCCAAAAATGCGTCCAAGAGCATCTGTGTGGTACTGGGTAAAAAGATGGATTTACTTGAAGTATGTATGGCGATGATTCCCGGTGTACCCTTAGGGTCGGATTTTTCTCCAAAAACTTCCTCCTCCATATGGGATCAGCTTTGTCGAATTCCTCTTGAGTGTAGGTGAATGTTTGCATTCTAAATTGGAGGTTGCAATCTGGCTCTTTATTGGTTGTGTTCTTTATATATTGCCTTGTTTGTTCTTTAAGTAACCCATATGGTATATTGAATGGTTTTAAGATATGTTCCAATTTTTTGCTATCTATCTTTGCATCCTTCATGACCTTGATGATTTGATCTTCAAATTTTGCAGTAAGCTAGGACACCAGTAGTGCCCTCTCCTACCGGCTTAGTTCTGCAATATCCCGATGAGTTCGTTCAGAGTGGATCTCCGTTTCCTCCCTTATCGGTGAATGATGTAAGGGGGGAGAGAGAGGACGTACCTCAATCTCCTCAGTAGCCGCTGTGGAGTGTGGAACTACTGGTGTCCCCTCTGTTGTCTTTTGTGCTAGTTGATCTTGTAGTTGCTTTATCATTTTATCTTTGCTTTTGATTTCCTCAGTGGATTTTAGAATGGTTTCTTTGTTTTTTAGGAGCTCCTCGCCAATGACCGCGAGTTGATTTGCATCTTCATTGCATTGTTTAAGATATTTGTTTTCTGCCACCTTCCACTTCCTTCGTAGTTTTGCTGTGTCATCCATGTACCTTTTCTCCCATTCTGCAATGATGGTCTGCTCCTGCTTGAGCTGATCTTCATACTTAGCTATTTTTTCCTCCAATGCTTGTGTGTTCTTTTCTGGCACTTCAGGAGCTTCTATAGGTTGGTTACATAGAAGAGCTGTCATTAGCTGCTTGTTTCTGTTCCGTAAGTTCTCAACTTCTTCCATGTATATTTTGATTTGTGATTCCAGTATTTTGCTTCTAGCATTCATGCGTATTTTCTCGGCCTTGCTAACTTCACATTTCCTTTGTAAATCCTGGAGTTGGTCTCTCAGTTTCTGATTTGCCATCTCTAGTGTATTGCATTGTTGCTTGGCTTCTTGGATTTCCTTCTCTTTATCTACTATGTTATTTTGAATTTGAATCAATTGGGCAGAGAGATTCTCACCCATTTCTCGAAGTTGATTCTTTTCTTGCATCGCCTTGTCATAGTCAGCATCAGCCTCAAGCATTAACTGTTGAGTGTCCATGGCAGTTTTGATCATATGTTGCACTACTGGCTTGAGCTGAGCGACATCCACGTTCAACCAAGTTTTTGGGATGATTGGAGCTTCCCCTGTTGTGACATCCTTTCCATGCTCGACATGTATAGTCTCATTATGTGGTTGTCTGATTTGTAGTTGTACTTCCGGTTCTTTGCTTTCTTCTTCTATGTTGCCAACCTTCGTGGCACTCCCTTGAAATGTAGCATCCATAGGGGAGGGCTCTGCCACTACCCTTATAGGTGTGAAGGGTTCTGACTCTTCCACCGTAGTATATTCTGGTTCTTCTTTGGGATTTTTGAATGATACCTCTCTTGTAAGCATAGTCTCTTGGATTTGAAGGTTGGAAGCTTCATTTAACTTGATGACATGTATTCTTTCTTGGCAGGCCTCCTTTTCTACCTTGTCTTGGCTGTGGCTGGTGGGCGGTTGATTTACCTTTGTGCCTTCCTTTTCCACTATCTTGTTTACTTCATTTAACTCCTCCCATTGTCCATCATCTTTGGACTCACTTCGAATGTCCACATTCAACAAGGAGGTGTCCGGTTCTTCTTGTGTATCTGATGATGAGCTTGAGTTTACCAAACCCAATTCCCTGTATCTATGCATCTTGGTCAACCTTTTTCTTTGTTCTAAATCTTGACTGGCTTGCTGGTATTGGTGCCCTTGTACTGATAGATTTACTTGACATTTGGTATATTGATGTGTGTCTTCCAGGGCTCTTGTCAATTCCTCTTCCGTAATCGGTTGATGGTCTTCAATCTTTGTCCTTGGAAGTACATGTGCTTTTTTTGTGGTTGGCATCTGGCTTCTGTCTGCATCATTTCCATTAACCTCTTGGTACCTCTCATTCTAGGTTGTGAGCTAGTTTTTGCTTCCTCTACAGTTGTTAATCCCTTCTTTTTCCTAGGGATAGTTGCAGCCTTTGCATATTTTGCCATGGCTTCCGATGATGGCATTTATTGCAAATGCTCTCTAATGCCCAAGGCATGATATATCAATATAGACAGAGCCACACTGCCGTTCAGAAACTTCTTGTGATTCCATTGCTTTTTTGCCTCGAACAGCCGCTCTTGAATATATGGAGTCATGTTGACTTGATTTCCAATTTGTTTCATAGCGTGTGACAGCATTTGTACTACGATCTTTTGTGGAGCTGTATACCTGTGCATGTTTGGAAAACAAAAATGCTGATGGATAAGCCTCACTTCATCTTCAATATCAATACGATTGATGTCATTGAAAGTTCGCATCTTGGCTCCTCGACTTTCCTCTTTCAAGACTCTAGTCCCGTCCTTCTCCCATCCAAAAGCTTCCTTGATTAATTCATGTGTAAATTGAATTATGACCCATTCACCAATTGCATCCATGAATCTAGCCTCCGGCACCAATGGATCATGCAAGGCAGACTGCAGAGTATTCATAACTTGGACACATCGCTAAAAATCAGGCTTGTAGATCGGTAACTCAAAGTATTTATGAATGCCTGCCTTCTTCATGACATCCATGGTTGATGTGAGCTCATGTACTATTTTGAAATCCTTGGACATCACAGGGAACTGGTGATCTGTATCCATGATTTTACTGGTTACGAGGAATAAGAAATCCCCTGCTGGTTGATCATCTTTAAACCAATGTCCTTTTGCTTTAGTCACGCTTTGCAAAGGAAATTCCATCACTTCCTCTTGAACGGTAGCTTCAGAGTCTTCAGAAGTCATCTGCACTCATAATGCAAAGAGCATTAGCTGCTGTAAATACATGTCATTGAGTGATGTGTGTTGTAGTGATATTTCATGCGTTGTGTCACTCCGTTCCATACGTTTGCATCAGTAGAACTTCTTACCGCATCTTTTTTTCATTTTCACTTCTGAAAGAAAACAAGAATTAGGGTAGCCGAAGCAATTATTTATTTACATAGTAGGTCCATTCCTAAGGACATAGAAGCTATGACCTATCCCCAAGTGGAGAATGTGCACCACTAATTCTATTATGTAACTCATGTGCCGAATGCTTGGCCTCGTAATGTGGCCCTATCATGCATACTTTAGGTGCATTGGAAGCTTCATGTGTGCAACAGAAATCTTCTTGGTTCTGGTGTTCCATTCCTTGCTGTTGCTTGGGTTTCCATATCCATTTTGTAGTAGGGGTTTTAATTCTTGTCTTCTCCTCATTTTGTCGTGCTGCATGTGTATTTCTGCTCATTGTTGTTATCCAAGTTGTGGGGTTCCTTCTCTTGGGGTATCCGTGATGAATCTCGCCAGCCCTTATGGTACTATTGTGTCGATATAATGTTTCCTCGTGCTTATCTATCTCTTGAATGGTCTCTTGTTTGACCTTCTTGGGAATCCACATTTGTTGCCATGTTTTTTGAGCTTCAATCAAAGGCTTAGGAAGCCATACTTTCAAGAGTCGTTTTGGTTCTGATTTCGGTGAAGAAGAATTCTTGCCCCCTTTTGCCTTCCTATGAGAAATGACATGTGCTGGTGTTGCGATCTCTGATTCCTTCACTCGATCCTTGCGAATCCATTTGAAGTTAACGTTTCCTGATTGCGAGTAGTTGATGTTGGATTTCCCGGTTATTGATCCCCTTTTGCATGGAAGACTTGAAGAGTATTGTCCTCCTTGGTTTCCTTTTGTTCACCAATCAAGGAGGATGAATCTACTTTCTCCTTGGATACATTGGGGTTTGAATTCCCTTCTTGATTTGTGCTAGAATCATTTGCTATGTGCTCTTGCACGATTGGTTCAGCCCTTCTGATGACTCCTGGTCTATGTGAGGGTTTCTCTCCTAATAGACCAAATATTTCCTTGTGCCCTATTTTGGCTGAAATGTATCTTTGCACTCGGTGGATGCTCACTTCATTCTCAATGATCCAGTCTTGTCCTAGGATCAAGTTTTCTATTAGATCCTCATCTCTACACACTAGAACTCGTTGTTCCATGGTTGAATTTCCTAGGTGGAGGGAGACCATGGCTTCTCCAATGCATGTTACAACTTGCCCTCCCACACCTATCATCTGTGCTTTCGTAGATGTTATAATTGTTTGAAGATCCTTGATGACAGTACTTCGTATGCAACTGATTGCCGCTCCTGAATCTATCAAGGTGTCTATCAGCTGGTACTATGTCGTTCCAATACCTAAGTTTAAATAAGGCTAGGACATGCTGACATTGGTTGTGCCAGACTTACGAACCTGGTAATTAGCCATGGGAATAGGCTCTTCTCCTTGTAGGTACCATTCATCTCTGTGTCTTATCCACTCTTTCCGTTTCTTGATACACTCTAAGGCTTCTTGTCGTGCTTCCTCTCTAATTCGTTCTTCCTCTCTCTTCCTGTTTTGTGCACCTACAAGGCATGCTAACATCTGGTATGTCAATGGCTCCATATAATGCTTTACTTGACAACCAGTAATGTAATTCAGAAGAATATCTCCATCCAGAGTGGCTAGATTAACTGCTCCACCAGTGGGAATCCTATTGATGATTAGAGGCCCATATCTACGTTTTTGTAACTTTTTAGCATGCTGTTTTAAGGTGTAGACCAGAACTAAATCTCCTTCTTTTCGTCCTTTGTCTTTTATGTGTGCATCATAATATATCTTTTGTCTTCTCTTGGCTGCATAAATTCCTGCAACAGCCTGTATTCTAGTCTCATGTAGCTTCTCAATTTGGTCTAGTTGCTAGGATAATTCATGTCCTGTCCATTCATATTGTTGGGCTATTCTCAAGGTTGGCACTAAAAAATCGATCGGCAGGATTGCATTCTGTCCATACACAAGTTTGAATGGGGTAGTTCCAATGGCAGTCTTGTAAGTAACTCGGAAGGCCCAAATTGCATGATGCAATTGTTTGTCCCAGTCTGATCTTCCACTATTGACTATCTTTGTCACTACTGTGCATAACACCTTATTGGAACTTTCCGCTTGACCATTGGCTTGAGGGTGATATGGGGCTGATTTTTTATGGATCACATTCATTCATTAGGGACTCTATGACTTCATTGATGAAATGCATTCCACGGCCGCTCACAATCTCAATTGGTAATCTGAAACGGGTGAAAATGTGCTAAAAAAGAAACTTGGCAGTGGTCTGAGCATCATTATTTCTAGTAGCCTTTGCCTCCACCCATTTAGTCAAATAATCTGTGGCTACTATGATGTATTCGGCATGTGACCCTTTGGCTGGTGGGTTAATGGGTCCTATGAAATCAATGCCCCATTTGGAAAATGCTCAAGCACAAACCATAGGTCTCAATGGCATGTCATCTCGCCGAATTGGGTATTTGGCCCTTTGGCAAGTCTCACAACTTCGTACATAGGTGTCCGCATCCATATGTAGAGTTGGCCACCACAAGCCCGCGAATAAGATCATTTTTACAGTTCTCTCAGTGAAAAAATGACCTCCTGCAGCACCTGCATGTGCCATCTCTAATATGGGTAAGTGCTCTCCTTCATGCACACATAAACGTAATTGATTGTCTTTTCCCCTCTTGAATAATTGGCTTCCCATAATTACATAATCCTTACTCATTTCCTATAGGGACCGTTTCCTTGCTAAGCTGACTCCTTCCTCGTGTGCCCGTGTCTTTAAGAATTTCACTAATGTTTCACTCCATTTGGGTGCTATTGTAGAGAAGAGTAAGGATGTGTGATCATTGGGTATGGTTTCCTAACATTCTGTGCAATTACTGACATAATCATGGACATCTTTAGGCATATCAGGCCAGTATACTCCTAGTTGTTTCAATTCTCTTAGAGTTCCGTGAATTCCTTTGTGTGTCCTCCATTTGTTTACATGAGCTTGTTCAATCAACTTCACTTGTTCGTCTTCCTCAAAACATCTAGATAATACACTGTTGGGTTCCTTATGGTACACACTTCCTGCAATAGTGTGCAAGTTACGTGATTGTAGAATTTCTTGTTTACTTTCTTTATTGATCGAGTGTTGTGGGCCATGCGTAAGTATTGGAATTAGCTTCTCTGCCCACTTTGGACACACTTCCAAATTAAACAGGTAAGTGTCTAGCAAATCGTTTGGCACTCCACTTGGTGGTTCTCCATGTGTTAATCTAGAGAGATGATCTGATCTCATATGGGTATTCCCCTTTTTCACTATTACTTAAAAATCAAACTCCATCAATAGCAGAAACCATCTTACCACTCTTCCGGTGTTACAAGGCTTGTTGACTAGATACAATAAGGCTTGATGATCTATGAAGAACTTAAATTTGTTGGCTAAGAGATAATGCCTGAATTCCTTTACAACGTACACCATTCCTCATCCCTCTTTTCTGTAGTCATATAGTTTCTCTCGCTTGATTCAATTGTCTACTCGCATAGGCAATTGGGTGATCTAACTTTCCTTCATCTTCCGGCTAAGCTAAGATGCATCCTATTGTGTAATTTGAAGGGTCCACATGAATATGGAAGGGCTTGTTCCAATTCCAGGTTTTCAGAATTGGAGCCGTGCTCAGTCGCCCTTTTAATTCGTTAAATTCCTTTTCACATTCATCAGTCCAAGTAAATTGGGTCAAAAGTCCATACAAGGGTTTGGCAATTATGGCATACATGTGGATAAATCGACGGTAGTATCCACAATGTCCCATAAATGCTTGCACTTATTTTGCATTCTTCGGTGTAGGAAGTACTAAAATAACCTTGATATTGTCTTCATCTGTAGATATTCGGTTCCTCGACACTATGTGTCCTAAGATCTTCCCTTGTCTTACCATGAAGACACACTTCTCAGGGTTCAGGTAGACTCTATATTGTCGACATTTATCAAATATTTTTCGTAGTTCTGGAATGTGGTATTGCCTTTGATTTGAATATGTACATAGGTCATCTACATACACTTCAATACTCTTCTTTAGAAATTCTTTGAAAACATGACACATCAACCTTTGGAAAGTAGAAGGTGCGTTAGTGAGTCCAAAAGGCATCACTCAGAAAGCATAGACTCCCCATTCAATTGTGAATGCAGTCTTATGTTGATCCTGAGTAGCAATGGCTACTTGGTTGTATCCAGAAAATCCGTCCAAGAAGCTATAGAATTCTTTTCCTGCAACCCTTTCCAATAGATGGTCGATGATAGGTAATGGATAGCTATCACGGATCATGGTTGCATTCACTTTCTTCAGGTTAATGCATACTCGGAGTTTTCCATTCTTTTTAGGTACAACCACTAGTGGTGATACCCATTTAGTATGTTCTATTTCATAAATGAATCTAGTTGCTAATAGCTTGTTTATTTCCTCTTTTATTTTTGCAGCATAGACCTCATTATAGGTGTAAGGGCGTTGTTTTGATGGTTTTGCCTCAGATGTCATTAGTATTCTATGGGAACAAATGGAGGGTTCCACACCCTTGAGATCCTTGTAGGTCGAAGCAAATACATCTTGATATTCTTGGATCAACTGTATCAATTCTTCTTCCTCTTCTGTTGACACGTCTTTTCCTATGTAGGTACATCTTTCTTCTCCGTCTTCTAAAATCACTATGATCTCTTTTGTTTGTTCTTTGTTGTCGTACGCTTCTCCTTCTCTTGCCTCTCTTTTAGGCATTTGAATAGCTATTTTTCTCTCCTCTACTTTGTACCTTTTAAAATGCTCCGGAACCTCAAAAAGATCAGGGCTTGATTCGATCTTACTCACACTTTCTTCTGGTTGTGGCATTATAGGGGCTGCTTCTATTGCTAACACTTTGGTCATTCCATATTTTCTTCGGTTCAAATGGCTTCTAGGTAACATTCTTCAGAATCAAATTCCGGTTCCATTTCTATGCTCTCGTATTCTTCTTTCCATTCCTTTTCCAATATTTCTCCCGCTTCTACTTCTTGAAGGACAACCATGTACAAATTTACGTCGTAGCCTTCTTCGTCCACACATTCATTCATCGTCAGAACTTCTTCATTCACACATACATCCAAGGTTGCTAGGATTTCCATCCATCCTTGTGGTTCAAATGTTTCATTAGGGAAGATTTGAGGCATGTACATTGGATCTTCTATGGGCAGGTAATTAGGATGTCCTATTGGCCACAACTAACTTTTATTATCCTCTTTCTTGACTTCTTTACACATCCATAATTGGGCATCCTCATGCATCCATGATTGGTTGTTTGATCCAGCGCTATGGATAGACAACTCATCCTCTTCTTTATGTATGGGGCTCCATTGTAATGGTGGTACATCTCTGTACGCAAAGGTATGCAAGTTTATTTTGGTGGTGTTTCCTTGATGTCGAAGGTATAAAGAATCTCATCCCCAATCTTGCACTACCCTAAGCTGTCTCATGAAGGGTCGTCCTAATATCATCTCATAGTTATTTGCTTTCCCAAATTGACAGATTCCTAAAGTGTGCTCAGATTCAACTCCACAGGTGGTTAATTTGATCTTTTCTAATATTCCTAATGGTTTTTCAACATGACCATCTGCTAATTGAAGCTTCATGTGAGTGGGTCGTAAGGCAGGATTTCCCCATTTCTCCCAAATCTCTTTGGTGGCAATACCTACTCCTGCTCCTGTGTCTAGTATGGCTTTGGTCATATAGCCATTGTAGGTGACAGGTAGACACGTGTTACTTTCGTCTCCTTCACTAAATTCTCCAACCTTGTCCACTGGAATTTGTACCTTAGGTGGGTTTTCATTTCCCTTGCTTTCCTTTTCATTCTTCTCCTGTCCTAACTCCAGTTGACCTGCTAATTGTTTCCATAATTGCGGTTTAGCACGAAGTAGTTCTTCCACAGTGAATTGGCATTGTACTTTTGTCTTTTTAAGTTCTGTTAGATTGTGTGAATTTTTATCTGAGTTTCCCTTTCCATTTCCTCGTACTGTGGGTGCACGGAAGATCATGGATTCTTTTTCGTACTCTCCCATGTAATTAGGTAGGGTCGAAATGCTCTGAGCTTCTTCCCTATTTCAGTCTAGTCTCAATACTTCCTCATATACTTCTTCCATGTTGGGATTTGGTTGATAAACATCAACATCTAATTCCTCAAAATGAGGTTTAGCCACTCCATTCCTTTTCCATTGTTCTTCTCAGATTCTATTCCACAATTCTTTTGGCCAGTCAGCCTCTAAATCCGGCACTGTTGACATAGGTTCGTCCTATGTTTTCACTAGCTCACATTTATCATGCTTCTCTTTCGGTTCTTTGTCCCTGGCTTTAACACAATCCTTGTATTGATCCTCTGCTATCCTTGTCTCGGGGAGGGTTGGGATAGTCTTTTCTAGGGTTGCTTGTGCTACCTCTATGAGTTTTCTACATATCGCAAGCCTCTCCTTTTCTAACTCTCCTAGTGGGTAAAACTTTTCATGTTGCTCCACATTCGGTCCAGTCTTAATTCTAGCTTGGTATGCTTTCAACCACATGTCCAAATCATCCGATTTTGGGTTGGCTAGAATTGATCCTGGCTTTTCTGACTCTGAGATAGGCGGTGGAATGGGAACTTCTTCCCAAATCTCTGGTTCTTTAGGCTTCTTATTGCTTCGTGTATGCTTCTTATTTTCTTGATTGTTGTTTTTCGTCCATTTTTCCTTGAGCTTTTCTCTTCTTTCCTTCCACTTTTGGCTTTTCATTGTCTGTGCACTCTCGTGAGGGTCTTCTGAATCTTCCACTATTTGAACTATGGGGTCTAAGGTTTTACTGTTTTCTTGTTCAAGGTCTGGTTGTTTTCCTTTTTGTTCCTTTGTTCGTGCTCGTGTAATGGCATTTAATGGTACGGTGTATTCCTTGTCACTCCCTGGTGTTTCTATCACTTTGATTACATTAATAAGTGCAGTGTCTTGAGCCTTGTTGGGATTTTTTGGGCAATCTTGGAAGATATGTTCCTTTCCACAATCACTACAATATCCTTCCCAAGTCCTAAGAGGTGGTGGGTGGTAAGGCCGAGTGCATTCTCTGATAAAATGGTCTCCTTCGCATCTATAACACGGTCCTCTTGGCACAGGTGGTTTGATGGGTGGTCTCACTAGTGCCTGTGCTTTTGGTGTGGTGTACATTAATGTCGCCACTTTAGGTCCATAGGTATTGTCATATCCTTCGTGTCCATAATATTGCGGATCATAAACTTGCTCGTACTCCATTATACTAGCATCATAGGAGTAGTATTCTCCTTGGGATTGCTCGTATCCTGGGTTCATTGATTCCATACTGGCTATTGGTGTTGTTGGCAATACGGCTCTTTCCAAGTTTTTCTCTGGTTGAGTATACTTGACAGGCACCACATGTTGGGGATGTGACAATTGTGGTCCTAACACTGGCTGGGGTTGTGGATATTGTGCTTGCTTGTATGGCCTCTGTGCTCCTGGTGGTGTTGGGTAGGAATTGTACCTGGGCATCTCTCTGCCTGGCTCTCTAGGTGGATATCCATATCGCCGATACTGAGGTGGTTGTAGAGGCTGTGTCTGCCTATTGAATGGGCAATTTTTCGTGGTGTGATTTGTGTATTTTTGTTCTATGTGACAATACAAGGCGGTTCCTTGATGGGGCTATCTATTATAAGGGTATGTCTGAGGTATGCCTGTTCCTCCTCAAACACACATGTGAGTGGGGTGATCACCTCCACATGAGCTACATCTTCGCAGCATGGGTACTCTTAGGGTTGGGTGTTGATAATTTCTTTGTCCTTGGACTCCCAATTTCTTCGCTACCAGCTCTGCTAATTCTTTTACATTACTAGAATTGGATGTTACTATGCTTCGAGTGTCTTCTGATTTAGTAGGGCTGGTTGTACTTTTGAGATCATCCGCTAGGTTATCCTCTAAGTCCATACATTCTTGTTGACATTCATTCAATGTCTGGAGTCCCTTCACATAGACTAATGTTCTTAGAGTTCTATTCATTAATCCGTCCAAAAATAATGATATCATTTTTTGTTGCGTAGGTCTTTCTGTATCTATCCACATACTGATTGAATCTTCGGGCATCTGTTTTCACGGCTTCATTAAGATTTTTCTTAAAACTATGGATTAAAGACAACGAATTGTGTTTAATTCCTCTCTTAGTGAACTCTCCTATGAATTCTTGAAAGAATTGCTTCATATTTCCAAATTGATTGGGATCTAGAGGTTGGAACCACGTCAGAGCCATTCCTGTGAGGGTGAGTCCAAAGGACTCATACTGCACAAAGAAATCATCCACTTGTTCAACTCTTAAAACTTGTTTAAATTCAGCAATGTTGTCATAAGGTTCTCCCAATCCATCATAATAATTTCTTACACATTTGGCTACCTGAATAGGTCTTAATCTTCTTACGAGCTCAGGCTGTCTGGGCATTACTGGGAATGCGAGGATGGCTGGTCTAATTGGGGGTATTCCTGGTTGCACTCCTAGTGGTGGTTTTGGTCTTACTGGTGGTCGGTGTTGGTTGCCTAATCTAGGGTGTGTCTGATTGTGTGCTTGCATTTCAGGCATTGTAAATTGTACATGTGTTCTGTTTGGAACACTCCGATGGCTTGTTTGTCCCGACATAGTATGTCTCTCTTGTTGTGTCCCAAAAGGATTCTGAGAGGTAGTTGCCTGCTCTCGCTGGGGAAATATAGGCAAGCCCATATACTTCAGTCGAGATCTATCCAAGGTATCGACAAGCCAATACCTTCTTTGGTTCTTGTCTAGGTATGTTACTCTAGACTCCTCTTCAGGATCTTTTAACTCGTAAAATATCATTGTGCTTTCTTCTCGTCCTTGTGTAGGTGAGTCAGTTTGTAGCAGTAAATCTACTCCATGGATCAAATAGACCTCCAATAAGTAGTCATCTTGAGGTATCAAATACCCTCTCAAGACTCGTGTCACCACTGACTTGCCTCTGGGAGTAGTTACTAACTCTCCAGGGTCTGGTCTTCCTGAATGTTCTTGTCCTTCCAATTCTCCTCTCTCATTGATCAATTCTGGGTGTTGTGTCACCACATAGATGTGACCCAACTTGTCCATATATACTCCTCCTTCATACTTGACAGCTGGTCTGGGCACAATTGTGGAGTTGGTGGAGTTACCATCCTAGCAACTCATCTATTTAATCCATCCAGGAAGATAGGAATCTCCTAGGCATCGGTAGACATGTATTGCAAGGAGGTGCGGTACTCCCCTTCTACCGTAAACATGAAGTTTCTTCCGGGAACATGACCTTGCATGTCTTCTGAAGCCATGGGTATCTCCTCCTCCAAATCACTAGAGGTGTCGGAATAGGTAGAATGGTGATTGACATGAGCGGTGCTTCCTACTGATGATATGACACTTCTCTGGCTGCTTAGAACTCTTCCTGAACTCAAGTTCATTCATCCTCCTGGGGCTCTCTTGACCTCTAAAACTCTCCCTAAGTGGCTCCTCAAATGCCTCAATTTCACCCTTGAAAATTCTCAAAGTGCTTTGGACGATACCACTTTGGCGATACTGCACTAAGCAATACTAGGTTGTTGATGATACGATACCACTTCAGGATAGGATATGATACCAAGTATGCTCACGATAGGATACTTGGGAAATCCATGATACGATACCACCCAAAGAGACGAGACGATACGATACTACTATAGGGCACGATACGATATTGGAAATTTTGATGATACGATACCAGTGCAACTAGCGATACGATACCACGAAACTGCACGATACGAAACCAAAATTAGCACGATATGATACTGGAACTCTCACGATACGATACCACTTTTTGGATGATACGATACCAAACTTTTTCACGATACGATACCACTTTTTGGACGATACGATACCAAATTTTTTTCATGATACGATACCACTTTTTGGACGATACGATACCAAACTTTTTCATGATACGATACCACTTTTTGGACGATACGATACCAAACTTTTTCACGATACGATACCAGAAAGGTCGTGATACGATACTCGAAAGTGAGGCGATACGATACCGCTAGGTCAACGATACGATACTGTGACCGAGGCGATACGATACCAAAGTGGACCGCGATATGATACCACTTGGAAAATCGCGATCGCAATACCAATTGGGCGATATGATACCAAACTAATGGTATCGCAATACCACAACTGGTAACCACCAATACGATACTTCGGCGAATATCGCGATACAAGGGAATTTTCGGTATTGCGATACCAAAAACTCAACCGATCACGATACTGTAGCCAAATCACTTCCAAATTCCAAACTTTTTTCACCCCCTGGTTCTTCTCTCACCCCTCTTCACTCCCAGACTTCTGTTTCACAAATAGAACTCCTCAAATCACTCTCTCCCACCCCACGATACCGTCCGGGCCTTTAATCATGTGTGAATACAATTTTTCAAAGCTTTTGAGATTAATATTTGCATGTAGCTTACCTTGAGGTGGTTATGCTTAGGCCTTGAGCTCACTAGGTAAGTGTGGGGGCTTTGTTTGCACGATACCAAATTGGCGATACCGATTGTTGCTCTTAGATGATACCACACTGGAAGCAAGTATCAGATTAACTTCTATTTTTGGTTTTTATAGTTCTTGGTGACTGAAGCCTACACTACACTAATTTGGCAATTTTTTTGGGAATTTTTATTGATAATTTTGACTTACTCCTACTCCACTTCTCTTCCTAGCCTAACCCTAACTATTTCTCCTCTCTCTCTCTCCAAACCCTAAACCTAAAAACTCATTACACACACCTCCGAGATGTGAAGTAACAAGTGCTGAAGTGTCGGACTACTTGCCAATGAACGAATTCACTCCTACAAGTACGATTTCGCCACTCTAGAGCTATAACCATCACGAAGGCACCTTGGTCGAGTGTGTTCCCCGGCAACGACGCCAAAAACATGTGTACCTAAGTCACAAAGCCTTAGGGACTTGTGCCAAAGAGACTAAATCTCGTTTGCCACACAAGTGCATATAGTGGGGAATTGACACATGATTAATTGTCAATCCGACGAACCGACCTGACCAAACGTATGAGGACATGTGCACACATGATGGCAAATGAAGTGGTTCAGCTAGCATGCATGAGAAAAGACTAACATATCCCACTAACTCACTTAACTACTGAAAGTGCTTGCTGCGATACCACTTATAGTAGTTTTCAGTAAATCGAGGATTTCTCCCAGCTTCGAACTTCGAATATGGCAAATAGCCTGGTTCATTTCAAAGCCCTCAATGAGATGCTTCTATTGGAGGTGGTTTCACTCGACTATGACAACCACACTTCAAGTTATGACAGAAATAGTGAAGGGCAGGAAACTTCCACACTCACTTCACCACTCCTACTTGCTCGCACACACACTACATCAACTCAAAGACAAGGGGATGGGGTAGATAACAGCCTTACACACACATTCCAAGTTACACACACACATACAAGATCAAAGAGAAGATGAAAATCTGCAAGAAAGAAGCAAATTCAAAATTTTGAAGCTCTCCTTCTTCACAATGGCAAAAATTCTTTACAAAGAGTCACAAAGTGACTTATATACATGTGCCCTAAAAATGGTCCTTTCACACAAGTGACATTGAGATATCAAGCTCAACATGTGATGATCCAGGATGACACATACCACTTTTTCGTTTCTCTGACATGTATAGTGGTCATGCTAGTATATGTCAGGGATACTTCATTGAGCTTTATTCGATTTATCTACCGAGAGTGATGGCACATTTGTTTCTTGCCAGCTCACTCATTCGCGGACATTAGGTTTTTCTTTATGTACTGGTTTTTATATATTGCACTTGTTGTATTCTTGTTTTTTAGGTCATTCTTGTACATTCCTCTTATGTAATAGAAGAAGAAGATCATTCTTCCTTGCCTCAATTTGTGTGTGTGCTTCTCCTTGAGAGTGAGAGTGTGTGTGTGAGCTCTCTTCCTTATCTTCTTCCTCGTGACATGGTATTAGAGCCAGTGTGGCTGTAGAGAGCTCGTGGAGAAGGCAACGGTGAAGACTACGCGGCAAGATGTGGAGAAAATGTGATTTCACAAACGACCTCTGTTTGCTATGAAAATCGGCGTTTGCTACGATTTCGGAGCCATCTCGACCTCCATTTTGAGCCCGCAAGGTGGGGCCCACAAAAAAACTAGTTCAGTTTCAGAAACTATAACTTGCCTTGTGTTTGGCGACACTCATATATTCCAGATTCAGAATTTCAAGCGATTCCGTGTACTGTTGATACACAAAAACGGTGTTTTTCTGAGATCGAACTGTCACGTCATAGTGCGAGAGTGTTCAAGCAGAAGTGCTGCTTATAGTGTGTTGCGGTGTTGTGAATTGTTGCAAAAATGGCAAATGCAAATGGAATGAGTTAGCTTATGAGCGATAAGCTAGACAAGAACAACTTCCATGCTTGGAGATTCAGAATGATGAATTTCCTGATGGGAAAAGGCTACTGGAAGTACATCGAAGGAGAGAATGAAAATGCTCCGTAGTTACTAGAAAGGAACCGGACTGCAGAACAGTTAAGAGCATATGAGGAATGGAATCAAGGAGCATGAAAGGTAATGTATTGGCTATCTGTTAGCATACAAGATAGCATGATTGGACACATATGGGATGCCAAGACTCCAAAAGAGGCTTGGAACAGTTTGGTCACTTTGTAGGAGACCAATACAAAGGCACAGAAATTGCAACTCAAGAACGAGCTGCATACATTGGAGAAAAAGAGCATGTCGGTAAGTGACTTCACTCTAAAAATCAAAAGCATATGTGAGTCACTTGCATCTATTGGTGTGAATGTAGATGATGATGATAAGGTGGAAATGTGCCTTCGTGGTTTAGGAGCTGCATATAAGCAGTTCAGAACTTCTATACAAACCAGGGAAAATATTCCAAATTTTGCTGATTTGGTATCTATGCTGATTATTGAAGAAAAGAATCTTGGTGAGGATTCAAAGTCCCAAGGAAAGCCCAGTTCTGAGTAGGTATTCTACTCTGGCAGAGGAAGAGGCAGAGGTAGAGGTTTTGGAAGTGGAAGAGGAAATAGTAACCAAGACCAAGGTCAACAACAGAATCATGCAGGAGGAAGAGGACAATTTCGAGGCAGGGGGAGCCAAAGAGGTCGTAGAAATTTCCAAAGAAATGATTGAGGTAATGATACTAAAGGATGCTGGAATTGTGGTAAACCTGGACACTTTGAACACGATTGAAGGTTGAAGAATCAAATTAACAGAAGGCAGCAAAACAATTATGCATCCACAAGTGCAGATGATTCTGAGAAGCTGTTTATGGTTCAACATCACATGATGAATACGATGTCTACTGGTGTTTCAAAATCGAATGATAATATCTGGTATGTTGATTCAGGTGCTTCAAATCACATGACCAGTCATGCAGAATGGTTTAGTAGTTTGCATAAAATGCCAGTTCCTGGATATGTTGAAACAGGTGATGATACATCGCATCCTATTGAGCATACAAGAAACATAGCATTGTCTATGGAGGACGGGAAGGTAAAACATCTTGGTGATGTGCTGCATGTTCCAAATATAACAAAGAATCTGGTTTCTGTTGGACAAATGGTTGACCAGGGATTGCAAGTCAGGTTCAATGCTGATGGATTATATGTAGAAGAGTACAAGAAAGATGGACGATTGGTTGCCAAAGGAAACAAAGTGGGTAGGATGTTCACCTTAAACGTGAAGATTCCTGAAATGAATGCAACCATGTTTGCAAAAGGTGTAGGAGTTATTGCAGATATAGAGATGTGGCACAAACGGATTGGGCATGCAAGCTTGCAAAGGCTGAAACTGATGCAGTCAAAGGAGATTGTGCATGGACTACCAAATTTCAAAGGTGCAAAAATGCAAAAGGTATGTGTAGCATGTCAATTTGGTAAACAATCAAGAGCATCATTTCCACATGACAAACATGTTAGTGAGAATGTACTAGAAGTAGTACATACAGATGTTTGGGATCTAGCAAAGACCACATCTATGGGCGGTTGCAGGTTTTATGTTACTTTCATTGATGACCATACACGCAAAGTATGGGTATATTTCATGAAAGAGAAGAGCGAGGTGTTCACTCACTTCCAGAATTTTAAACTTATGGTGGAAAAGCAGACAGGGAAATACATTCAGACATTAAAATCTGATGGAGGAGGTGAATACATGTCAAATGAGTTCAGCAGTTTTCTAAAAAATCATGGAATTCGGCGTCAGTTTTCATGCAGGTACACACCACAATAGAATGGCGTTGCTGAACGCAAAAATAGACATATTGCAGAAATAACAAGAGCCTTAATGGCTGAGAAGAATATGCCTCATTGTTATTGGGCAGAATCTGTGCATACTGCTGTATACATCATGAATAGAACTTCGACTGCTGTTGTACATCAAGTCACACCTGAAGAGAATTTTACAGGTAAAAAGCCAAATTTATCACATCTGAAAGTTTCTGGCTGTATTGCATATGTACATGTCCCAGATGAATTGAGGACGAAGCTTGATCCAAAAGCAGAAAAGTGTGTCTTCATTGGATACTCCCTTGAGCAAAAGGGATATAAATGTTATAACCCACTCACACGATAGGTAAAGGTGAGCAGAGATGTGGTACTTGATGAAATGTCAAGCTTCTATGTAGATGCCAAAGAAAGACTGAGTCTTGAACCAAATGACAAAGAAAATGCTGAAAAATCAAGTGCAAAATCTCAGGTTTTGAGTGGACCGGATGCATCACCAAGCAATAGTTCCAACTCAAATCCATGGAGTGGAAGATTACATGGAAATTTCAGTCCAGCAAATTCATCAAATACATCCAAGAAAGGTAAAGAAAAGCTTTTCTGCTGGTCATAAAACATGTGCAGATTTTGAAGACGTTGATGGAGATTCAAGCGATTCAGAAAAGAGTCTTGATGAGGAACTTGGATTGCCCTATGTGAAGACTCCAGGAGTAAGAAGGGCACATGCAGATGATACAAGGAGAAGTGACCCAGGACCAAGTAGATCTGGGAGGATGCGTAATTCAGTGCAACGATTGACATATGATAGTTACATGGCTCGCCATTGTGCCTACATGACAAAGGTAATACAAGATGCTGAACCTTCTTGTTTTGAAGATGCAATTGGTAATGCAGATTGGGAAAAAGCTATGGATGAGGAGATGGCTGCACTTTATGGAAATGATACATGGGAGCTGGTTCCATTGCCACAAGGAAAGAAACCCATAGGCTAAAAATGGGTTTACAAGGTAAAGCATAATGCTAATGGTAGCATAAGCATGTATAAAGCACGATTGGTAGCTAAAGGATATGCACATACATATGGCATTGATTATGAGGAAACATTCAGCCCTGTAGCTAAAATGTCTACTGTTAGGACACTTGTTGCATTAGCTACATCAAAAGGATGGACTTTGCATCAGATGGATATGAAGAATACTTTCCTACATGGTGAGTTACAGGAAGAAGTATATATGGACCAGCCACAAGGGTATGAAGATTCAAAGCATCCAGAATATGTTTGCAGGTTACAAAAGGCTTTGTATGGGCTGAAGCAGGCTCCGCGTGCATGGCATGCAAGGATTATTGATTACGTAACCAACATTGGGTTTTCTATGTGTGATGCAGATCATTCACTATATGCAAGGAAGACTGATGATGGCATCACGATTGTGGCCATTTATGTTGATGACTTGATTGTAGATGGCAATAATGAAGAAAGCATCAAAGAAGTAAAGCAACTTCTTATGCAAGAATTTGACATGAAAGATCTTGCTGTGCTGTGCTATTTCTTAGGCATCGAGTTTATACATACAGAAACATGTATAATCACAAAGGCAATATTCCTTGAATATGCTGCAAAAGTATGGTATGGCTGATTGTAAGCCAATTTCTATGCCATTAGATCAGAATTTGAAGTTGGATACTACATCAGGTGAAGCATTGGAAAATGCTACTATGTACAGGAAAATTGTGGGAAGTCTTATATATCTCACAATTACAAGGCCTGATCTAAGTTATACTATTGGACTTGAAAGCCAATTTATGCACGTTCTCAGGAAGCCACATTTGGATGCTCTGAGGTGCACTCTACGTTATGTGAGTGCTACTCTAGATTATGCATTGTTTTATGAGGCTGGTGTAGATTTGCAGGTTTATGGATACACCGATGCAGATTGGGCTGGTAGTACTCCAGATGGAAGATCTACTAGTGGCTTTCTTTTCTCACTTGGAGGTGCAGCTATTACATGGAGCAGTAAGAAGCAACCCACTGTTGCTTTGTCGAGTACAAAGGCTGAGTATAGAGGTGCTGCAATGGCAGCATGTGAGGCATCATGGCTGGAGATTTTACTTGCAGATTTAGGTGTGGAAGTGCAAAAGCCTATCACTATCTATTGTGATAATCTTAGTAGCATACAGTTAGCACGGAACCCTATTTTCCATGCTAGAACAAAGCATATCGAGGTACATTATCAATTCATCAGAGAGAAGGTATTAGCAGGTGATATTGATCTTGTTTATGTGAGAACAGATGAGCAGGTTGCTGATATTTTCACCATCTTGGAGCTGAGAAGTTGAAGAAGTTTCGGGAGATGCTTGGATTACAGGATATGGTGTTGAGCTTGAGGGGGAGTGTTGAGATATCAAGCTCAACATGTGATGATCCAAGATGACACGTACCACTTTTTCGTTTCTCTGACATGTATAGTGGTCATGCCGGTATATGTCAGGGATACTTCATTGAGCTTTATTAGATTTATCTACCGAGAGTGACATTTGTTTCTTGCCAACTCACTCATTCGCGGACATTAGGTTTTTTCTTATGTACTGGTTTTTATATATTGCACTTGTTGTATTCTTGTTTTTTAGGTCATTCTTGTACATTCCTTTTATGTAATAGAAGAAGAAGAAGAAGATCATTCTTCCTTGCCTCAATTTGTGTGTGTGCTTCTCCTTGAGAGTGAGAGTGTGTGTGTGTGAGCTCTCTTCCTTATCTCCTTCCTCGTGTCAACTGGCACTTTATTGACTAATCTCTATTCTCCTACTATTTTACAAGGAATATATTACAATGTCTTGGGATTATGCATCTAGAGGACTCCTCTAGTGCATTTACATAGCTTGAAGAAGAAAAATATGCCCGTTAATTTTGAAAAATTTGGGGCTCCTCTTTTGTGCCTCTTTGCTCTGCAACACTATCCTTCTAAGCTCTTGTACTTTTCTTAGTTATACTCTCAATCTCACTGATGTCAGAACTCTTTTTGTGTTCTAAGCCTTGGCTCTTCTTTAATGCGTGAGGTCTCGTGGCCACTTGCACTAGGGCACTGGAAGTTACACTTCCTATGGAATCTATTACTAATCCAATCACATTGATAGGAGTGATATGGGTTCTTATAACAGTTTCGTAAGAGGTGCTCTTTCCCAAAATCTTGACAAAAACCTTGAATTGTTATTGATTGGTGTTGCACGAGTGCAGGTATAGGACAATCACGAATGAAGTGATCACCTTGGCATCTGTGGCATGGTCCTTTAGGTGCTTGGGGTCTGAGATCTGTCTAGGCTGGGGCCGAGAATTAGGATTTGCATACATGGCATTAGCGTATTCTAGCTCCCCACTAGATTCACTAGGGTCTTCGTAATAGCATGTTTCATTATGCTCATGTGACTATAGTAAGCCTATGGACTATCTATATGAGTCGAGTCAAAACTATGATCATTTGGGTCACTTTCTGAAAGGAACGGTGATACTAGCACTAAGGCTCTATTCAGTTTTTCTTCAATGGACGCATACCTCATTAGGTTCACATTGGTGGGAGGTGGAGGTTGTTGGACTAACACTGGATGAGGCCTTTGTTGAGCCTGATATTGTGGCTCGTAGGGTTGCTGGGGTCTACCATACTGCTGTGGTGGGTACTAGTTCTGGTATCTTTCTTGTCATGGATATGGCTGTGGATAATTTTGTCTAATAGCTTGCTTGTTCTAAGGACAATACTTGTGTAGTGTGGTTAGTGTATCTCCTCTCTATAGTATAGTATTGGATGTTTACGGTTCACTTGGGGTTGAGCCATAATTGGACACATGTTAGCCATGTGGTCTCCTCCACAGGGTCACTTGGGGTTGAGCCATAATTGGACACATGTTAGCCATGTGGTCTCCTCCACATGTATAGCACCGTTTCATTGGGGCAAATCTAGGTATCTATTTGCTGGAGACTCCTAATTTTTGAGCTACCTTCTCTCCAAGTTCCTCAATAGAAGTGGATTTTCTGGAAGATGAGGCTAGTAGAGCTATCTAAATCTTTATAGATCTTTGAAAGCTCTAATTCCTCCCTTAGCTTATCCTCAATATCTATGCACATGCGTACACACTCTTCTATGGATCTAGGGTCCTTTAAATTCACATAGGATCTCAATTTGGTACTTAATAACCCATCTAAGAATAAACCCCTTGTTTTGCTAGAGTGGGTAACTCTAGCACTGAACATCTCTCAAGGTATTGTCTGAACCTTCTTCCTGCAAGTCTAACCATTTCTTGAGGTGTCTGTTTGAAGCTATGCATAAGTGAGGAAGTATTCTGTCTGATGCCACTCTTAGAAAAATCCATGATGAAGGCTTCTAGCAGTTGGTCTATGTTCTTGAATTTCCTCTCTTGTAGTGGTTGAAACCATGTAAGAGTAGTGTTCTTGAGTGTTAGATCAAAGGCATTGTACTGAGTGAATAAGTCCTTGACTTGTTCAACTCTCAACATGTTTAATCTCTGCCACATGATCATAAGGGTCTTCTGTACCATCGAAATAATTCTTCATAGGCTTGACTACCTATGTAGGCCTTAAGGTCCTCATGTGTTCTCTAGGTCTTGTTAGAGGGAATTCATCTATGTTTTATTGATTTCTTGGGTCTCTATGTCTCTTGCTTTCCATTCGTTCCATTTCAATTCTCGTTCTTTCTCTTCCTATTGGGTTAGTAAAGCTTACTTTAGACCCATCTCTATTCTTGTCCCTTTGAGTTCCATAAGCTTGAGATGTTCCAACTCCTTGGTGACCATAAGAGACATTAGATCTTGGTTGGAGAAAAACAAATTTACCCTTCCAAGTGTAGGCATGCCTACCATGCTTCGAGACCACAAAGACCCTCTCTGAAGTATTGTCTAAGTAGGTCACTCTGCCTGGGGTGTCAGGATCTTTGAATTCATATATTGTAAGAATTCCCAGTTCATTAGGCTAGTCGGGTTTATACCTCTAAAAAGCCTTGCTGATCTCTGGGTTTAAGAACAAATCTATGCTCTTATTGTCATGGGGAACCCATTTTAGAGTGATTATTCTAGTCAAGACTGATTTGCCTCGAGAGGTCTTTGGATGTCTTCCTAAGTTCCCTTGCTCTATGTCATCTATTTTAACCTCTAAGATTATATTGCCAAAGTCCTATGCCCTATCTAGTTGGTTGATTACCACATACATGGTCCTTTCCTTATCTATATATGCACCATTTTTGAATTTGATGATTGGATGTTCTAGTCCAATGGGTTGATCCATGTTTTTAATCTAGACAACATATCTTCTTAGATCGTCCTCATAGATGTGATCACCTAATCAGTTGGTCGTGATGTATTCTAGTTGAGTCTTGTAAGGTGCTTATGGCTTTTCTAGGTACACCACTCTTGAACTACCTATGGATCTCTCCATGCTAAATGACATCTTAGAGTCACTCGTTTATGAACTTAGAGCATATGGGTAATCAATCAAATGCTGGGCCCATGACCTAGCAGTATGATTGACACTAGCTTTAGAAGGTCTGAGGCTTTGTCTGTCCCATCCTAGATATCTTCTTGACCTAAGGTTCATAAGCCTTGGTGGTTATCCCAATTTTTCCCAATACAACCTCGTTGTAGAGGTCTTGTGTATTAATCACTTGTTCTTTTTAATTTTCTTACGATGTCACTTCTTGTCCAATAGTTTTTGTCGTGAGGAATACTTGAAATGTTATTGTACTTGAAGTCGATTGCTTGATTTATATACTTTCACCTTAGAGTTTTTTGCAGGTTTATGCTTGCACTTGAGAAATTAGGGTTCTTGTACTTGATCGTGCTTAACATTGCCGTAATTAATCAAGACCTCTATCCATACTTAGCCTAAGTTAGGAATTGATAGAGGGATTGAGAATGATCCAAACTCAAGTTGCTTATCCCTTGCTCACACTTGAGTGCTCAAGACAATCATTCTCAAACTTGCAGTACTCTCATGCTTTGGATGCCCTTCGATGCTCTCAATGGACCTATAAAAGTCATAAAGTTAGCTCAAGATTTAAATTCAATTGTCATAGCAGACCATGTCCATTCACGTAATTCACAGACCCAATTTTGCTTTGTTTTTATTAAAATTTCCTTAGAGATCCCTTAACTTTCTCACCCCTATGGAATCTCAACTTCAAAATATCATATCTATAACTCCACATATAACTTTTACAAAAACTATTTGATGTTTTTGTGGAATTCGAAATGAGGTTTCCAACGAACCCAAGATCACTAGAAACAGAGTTTGTATGTAGAAGTTATGTCTGCTCAAGCTTATGGGGGTTAAAATAGGCAAACATGATTTCTCAAATTATTTGCTTGGGGCCACCTATGTTTGCTAGCTTGATATTTAAGCCCACAATTAGCTAAAATTTTCAAATTAAAAAACCCTAAAAATTTGGCCGAAATTGGCTATCAATCGTGATCGACAAGGTTGGCAATCGTGATGGACAGAGCTATCTGTCATGGCCTATCAATCACGATGGACAGGTGTCAATCACGATTGATGGGTGTCTATCGCAATGGACGATGCTGATGGCAATTGATGGTGTCTGTTGTGATTGATGGGTGTCATAAATGTCTCATCAAAATGGAGTGTCAATTGTGATTTTTTTGTCAGTCATGATGGATAGGGGTGTCCGTCACGATGGAAACTTGTCTATCACGACGGACACCTATCAATCATGATAGACATACAATCCATCATGGGCTATCAATAGCGATGGACTGAAATCTTTGCTTTTCATGTTATCTTGTGTCAATTGGGTCTCTGCATGTCTTGATGGTTATGTTTTTGGTCGACTATAGGTTTCAGTCACGATTTTTATGTCGATCGCGATGGACAGGGGTGTGTGTCGCGATGGACAGAGGTGTCCCTTGAGATCTGTCGATCGCGATGGATAGGCTTTCCACCGCGATGGACATTGTTAGTCACGATTGATGGTGTCAATCGGGATGTACATAAATTTGACAAATTTTTCTGAAATTTTTGTGAGGATGTTATGTGCAAGGCCTCTAGATTATGAATATGTACTTAGTTTTACCGAATAGAAAACTTTTCTATCAATCATGATTGACAGATATCAATGCTCTGGGACCTGCGTAGACATTTTCTATACCTACTAGAGTTGCTAGAGATGCTATGAAAGTTCATACGTGCAAGAACACTCAAAAAATGTGCAAAAATAGCACACACAAATTTTCTCTCTCGCTCTCTCTCACAAGTGAAATGAGGGAAATGAGGTGGGCAAGGTGATATGACCAAAAAATTGAAAATTCAGTGAAGATGGAGACGCAGGTGGGAGATGGTGAGGATGATGATGGTAATGATGATTATGAAGTAAGAAAGAGAAAAAAAGGAAAAATAGAGAAATTACCTACGACTCCAATGTCACAACTCTACATCTTACCATCACACGCTCGTACTCGAAGCACTCCCCTTAGCAATGGCGCCAAATTTGGTGCCACTAGCACAATGGCAAGTACGAAGGTGAGGAGATCCACCTCATAAATGTCAATCTATGGAGACGTGAGGACTAGTATGATGACTGTGAGCAAGTGAAGGCACAAGTGCGTGAATGAGAAGCACACGAGCATGTACACACATACACACACAGACACACCAGGCAAAACAAAGAGTGGAACAATGGAATCTTCTATTATCAAGCTCCAAGAAAGTATACAGAGCTCAAAAGTAGCTTCAATCTCCAACTAGCTAACCTCAAAAATGAGCTCTCTAGCTCTTTTTATAGTTTTTGACTAGATTTTGGCCTTGTCCTGACCTAGTCTCCAGCCTAGTTAAAATTAGGATCCTAGGCTATTTTGGAGGCTCGAACGAGCTCTAAAAATTATGAAAATTATTACATAGATACTTGTAATACTCCTCAAGCTCGACCACTCCTACGCTTGCACAAAATGGAGTAGGAATAATGGAAAATGGTATTTACAATGGTGTGAAGTGACCAAAATCACTATTTGGCAAATATTTCTCCATGAAAAATTATGTGGCCTACTTGTCGGATCTGCATTGATTGCTTTGCCTGCTTAATCCTGCTTGGCTCTTCCTTTGTTCTAACTCCCTTCAATGGCTTCCTTGCCTCATAAGGCCTTGACTGCCTTGGCTACTACCAACAAGAGGCCTCTATAATTTAAAAAAAGTATGCTAATCTTGTTTAGAAGAAATAATGGGTATTTACTACTCATTGTAGATATTTTGCATCTTATCATGAGTAGTGTATATCTGTAGTAGACATGGATGCTTGGTACTTTGATAGTGATGCAAACAAACATATTACCTTGTAGTGTAGCTTCTTCACTTCATTTGAGCCTCCTCCTATAAGAAATACTATCATATGTGCTAGCAACTCCTCATATCCTCTCATGGGAGTTGGAAAGGTCATTTTGGTTACTTTTTATGGTAGTTCTTTCATATCATCAAATGCTTTCTATGTGCCACGGATTAACAAAAAGCTATTATCAATTGAGCATTAGTTAACATTAGCTTGGTTGTCAAATTTATTGACCAGAGATGTATAAGTCATGATCTTTCGAATGGTGATGTAATAATCACTTCTAGCATTTCATGTTGTTGTATGTATATGCTTATAGATTATGCAAAATCTAAGAATAATTTAACATGTTAAGTTAATGATTCTCAACCTATTGCATATGGAAAGCTTTGGCATGCATGCTTTGGTCATCTAAAGTTTTCTAGTTTGCTTCACTTGCAAGAAGCTAAAATGGTGTCCTCTTTGCCCAAAATTGAGGAATATTCTAAACATGTCTATGAAAGATATGTTTTGGGATAAATGTAGTGTTCTTCCTTCCTAAAAGATGGTTGAGATCTAGCTGCACATAAACATTCACTTGTTCATAGTGATGTTTGCAGTCCTATGTAGATATATTCATTTGGGAATCACATATTTCATGACTCTTATTGATGCCTTTTCTAGGCATGCATGGGTTATGCAAATTAGCCTTGAAATCAGAAATATGGTTCTCATGAGGAACAGTGAGCAGCATGTCATCAACATACACAACAATGATTAGAAGCACATCATTAGCACATTTAACATATAAGGTGCTTTCAGTTGGATTGCTCTAAAAACCATGTGCAATCAGAGAGGCATGTATCTTTTCATACCGTGCATGTGGTGCTTGCTTTAAACCATATAATGTCTTCTTTAACCTGCACACTTGGTTTTCATGCCCTTTCTACACAAAGCCATGAGGCTAAAAAACATACACTTCTTCATGTAGATCACCATTCTGAAATGAAATTTAAACGTCCAACTAATGTACATTCCAACCATGATGAGTTGCAAGTGCACAAATGCTATGAACAGTAGTCGTTCGGCAAGTAGGAGCAAAGGTCTCATCATTATCAATGCCTCTTTCTTGAGCATAACCCTTTGCAACAAGCCTAGCCTTATACCCATCAACTGTTCCATCATGCTCAAGCTTAAGCTTGTATACCCACTTAGTGTCAATGGCCTTCTTGCTAGGACACAAGTCACATAAAGATCAAGTACCATTTTTCATTTTAGCATCATATTCAGATTGCATAACATCCATCCAATTTTCTGAATTTTGTGCTTGATCAAACAAAACAGGCTCATTCTCACCATAGAGACTAGAAGCAACCATAGCATAGCAATCTGATGCAAAAGAGACACTATGAGAGGCTGAACGAGTACAATATGATAGAGGTGCATATAATTTGTTGTCACACAAAGTCTGCATCAACTATTTTGGCATAGTTTTTGCCTCCTCAATATCAGCTCTCTCATCAACAAGTGCATCATTTAAATGTGCATTAGAAATGAAATGTTCTGCATGATCACATGAAACCTATAAAGGCTGAGAAGTTGCGTCATTAGGACCAACACTAGACTACCCACTTGTAAAAAGAGGCAACAATGTATCATACATGTCTTTGCAGCTAACATATGTCTCCTTAGTACATGAAAGTAGTGGCTGAATAGCATCGTCCACAAAAACAACATCACGGCTAACCAAAATGCGTTTAGTATGTGGATGACGATAGCCTTTGCTTTCAGAATTGTACCAAACAAAAATAAATTTCATTGCTTTATCATCCAACTTCCTGCATTGTTGTTTAGGAACTAATGCATATTCCAAACAACCAAAAACATGTAGGTGAGCGACAGATGGCTTGCGACCATGCCAAGCCTCATATGGAGTGATAGACTACAATGCTTTAATGGGACACCTGTTAAGTACATATGCTGCATACATGACAACCTCAAGCCAAAAACTATGGTAAATCCGAACTCTTGACCACACACTTTGCCATCTCCATGAGTGACCTATTCTTTCGTTGAGCAACTCCATTATGATGAGGTGTATATGGCAATGTACACTAATGTTTTATCCCAAAATCAGCCAGAAATACATAAAAGTCAGAAGACATATACTCCCTCCCTTGATGAGAATGAAGGGTGCTTATTTTACATGTTTATAGATTTTTAACAAAAAACCAAAAACTAATTGAAGCACATAAACACTTTGGAATTTGCTTTCAATGGATATACCTATGCATGCATGGAAAAATCATCAATGAAAGTCATTAAGTAAAGATAGTTCCCAAAAGAGGGTGTCTACATAGGACCAGAGACATCACTCTGAACAAGCTACAATTTTTGAGTAGCTCGAACTGAACCATCTTTTGGGAATGAGGAACACTACATTTTGACCAAAATAGAGCCTTCACATACATGTTTACCAGATGCCTAAATTTTGGGCAGAGATGACACAATTTCAGATTTCTATAGGCATAGCAAGCTAGCAAAATTCAGATGACCAAAGCGTCCATGCCAAAGCTTTGCATATGACATAGCCTGAGAATCATGTACTGCAGATGCCGAATCATTCACAAATTTTTCATAGTCTATGAGATTATACAACCCACGACATAAAATTCCAAAAGCAATAATCACATCAACATTTGACATATCATGAACTGTACATCTATCATCAACAAGTTTCACAACCAAGAGAATCCTGGCAAATGCAGAAACTAATAACCGATTTTTCTTGATCCCTGACACAAATAAAGCATATGATAATGTAAAAGAACTACCATCATTAGTAGTCAAAATGATCTTACCAACTCCCATGACAGGATAAGAGGAGTTGTTGGCACATGTGACAATATTTCCTGTAAAGGCATGCTCAAGTGAAGTGAAGAAACTACCATGCAAGGTAATATATTTTGTTGCCCTACTATCAAAGTACCAAACATCTGAGTCTGAGAGAGAGAGATAGATAGATAGATAGATAGATAGATAGAGAGAGAGAGAGAGAGAGAGAGAGAGAGAGAGAGAGAGAGAGAGAGAGAGAGAGAGAGAGAGAGAGAGAGAGAGAGCGAGAGAGAGTAAGGTATCATCCTTGAAGCCAGGTATGCATGCACACACACACACACACACTTACACACACATACATATGCATACACACACACATATACACATGTAGACACACACACACATACACATAGACACACACACACATATACACACACATATGCACAGACATATACACACACATATGCACAGACATATACACACATAATGTTGCATACACACATATACATGCATACACACACACATACATGCACACACACATATATGCATACACACACATAGGCATACATAATGCACATGTAGACATACACATACATAATGCATACACACATATGCATACATAATGCATACACACACATACACACACATACACACACATATGCATATATACATGCATACACATACAGACATAGACACATATACACACACATATACACACACACATACACACACACATACACACACACATACACACACATATGCATATATACATGCATACACATACAGACATAGATACACACACACACACACACACACTGACACATACACACACATAAACACATACACACTCATAGACACACATACACATACACACACACATACACACACACATACACACACTCACATAGACACATACACACATAATGACTCATACACACATACACACACATACACACATACACACGCATAAACACATACACACTCATAGACGCACACACATACACATAGACACACACACATACACATACACACGTACACACATACATACCAAATGATGCATACACACACATACACATGCATACACACATACACACACATACGTGCACACACATACATGCACATACATACACACACACATACACACACATATATGCATACACACATATAGAGAGACATACACACACATGCACATACATGCATACATACATACTTACATGCATACATACATACTTACATGCATACACACACATATGCATAGATAATGCACATGCATACATACACATACTTAATGCATACACACACATATGCATACATAATTCATACACACACATACACACACATATGCATACATAATGCACATGCATATGCATACATACATGCATACACATACACACATAGACACATACACACACATAGACATATACACACGCATAAACACATACGCACTCATAGACGCACACACATACACATACATACACACATAGACACATACACACATACACACATACACACATAGACACATGCACACATAATGATGCATATACACACTGTTAAACGCGGGTCTTGTCGTCAGAGACGTGTTTAAACATCTATTCGGGTTCTTGGGAGTGGAAGGGGTCTGTTAAACAGAGGCCCTATACTTGATTTTCCCAAATCAACTCACTCACATGACCATACTTTAACATTAAGAATCTCTGTCAATACGAATTACTTATCAAGACTCTAGTTGCACTCTCACAATCTTACTGTCTGTTAATCAAACTCTTCCAAAGCTTACAGAACACACTCCAATTAATGCGCTCTCAACATACAACACCGAAACTATTCAGTACCGTAATACAGAATTACTTTGTCTAACTTAAAGAGCTGACTCAAATACAAACACTATAAACAACAGAGACAATAACATTACTCAATCTGTACCGTACAGGTGCAGATAATCAAACAGAACAGAAGACATCGAATAACTCAGAGTTCTCAAACACACCACGGAAACTACGCAGACTTCATCAACCAGACAGACAGTCTGGTGACTCCTCTGGTCGTCACCGAAGCGTCTCTTTTCATTGATTTACAAGAAGGTTACAATGTCTATGCAACGACCTTTCGGTTCATGCGAAATATAAAAATAGTCAGACTTTACAATTGCCAATCCGGCGGCTTACACTGGCACGCACGGTGGACTTGAACCCGCAGGTATACAAAAATTACGGTTCATCTATTATACCTTCTAAATACATAGTTCTGGCTAACTTAAATGTCCGGGCAATTTTCTTTTTCAATGACTCTAACATCTGCTTCAAAATTTCTAGTTCTACGAGCTGAGCATCTGTCCGTACTGAACTTAAAGAAATAACTTGGCTCATTAAACTCTTTGTCTGTGTCTGCAAAAAAGCTTCCTGTAAGTAAAATTCATTTGACAGAGCCGCATCACGACTGACTTTCATATATGCAATCTGCTCATCAACTTTGGATAATCTTTCTTTTTGAACATTCAGTTGATACTCCCTTCTTTCTAACTCTTGATTCTGAAACTGTATGGTTTTGTAATACGCATCTCATCTCTTCTTATCCTTGGTATCTCCTTCTGTAGTTGAGCGACTAAATTCATCTGTATTTTAAGATCTGTATTTGATTCAGATAAATATGCTTCTGTTCGCTGGAGTTCTTCATTAGTCTTTTTAGCCAAATCGGCCATCTCTTGTCCTTTCTGTACTGCTTCATTCAGTTGTGCTCTAGTCTCTTCTAAAAGATTGCCCAGAGCTATGCGTGCATCCTCTTTATCTTGGACTAACTGCTTCAACTGGACAAGTTCTGCATCAGCAACAATTAATAACTCATCTTTTTCTCGAACTTCAGCCATTGCCTCATCTCGTTGACTGCTTACTGTTTCCTGTTCGGCAAGTCTGGCCTGTAACTCTTTAATTTGTTCGTTTAAAGCTTGATTTTTTGCTTTGACTGCAACTAGTTCTTCCTAAAGTGGGCTAATGTCTGCTTCCAGAACATCAACCTTGTGTTGACATTCTTCTCGGATGTTATCAGTCACTTCCTTCATTTGTTCTGGTAGCTACTGCGATAGCTGGATCAACAATTGACCCATGGATGTGAGCTCAAAAATCATGGGAATTAAAGGAACCTGAAGATGAGGACGTGGTTGAGATGAAGAGGTGGTCAGAAGTTGATGCGAAGAGGGGGGAGAGTAATTCAGTGAAGAAGATGAAGTTGTAGGTTCCTCAGGGACAATGGGTGGAACACGGATAATAGGCTTAATTGGAGGTTCGGGTGGAGGCGTGAGAAGAATAGTGGTTGTTTCTAATACCTTTTCGGTTGTTTGTTGCGTAGTGTCATTAGGGTTGGCAACTGCAGACTCCACTGTCTTAATCAGTTGTTCAAAAATTTCCTTAATAATAGGTTGCCCATCTTCTTGCTTTTCCTGTTCAGATTGTTGCTGAGATTCTTCTTTAGAGGAGCTGGCTGCAGAATCAGCAGTATCATCATGCTCTTGTTGCTGATTTGGAGATGACTGCGCTGATGAATCCTGGTGCATTGATGTTGCTGTGTCGTGGAAAGTCTCATCTTCATTGTTGTCGTCTTCTCTTCCTGTGGCCAAACCCTATACTTGACTGTCAGATGAGCTTATTCTGATGCGTTTTCGGTGGAGTAGCTGAAAGATTTCTTCGTCATCGTCTTCATCATCTTCCAAGATTTGCGTTGATTGTTCATGATAGAGAACTGGACCTCTGGAAGGCGGTTGTGCTGCTTGTATGGCCGGAAACAAGAAACTTAATATGTGGGGGAGATGGGAACGCAGCATATCACCCTTGTTGACTTGTTTAATTATCAAAACACATTCTCGGTGAATGCGACGAAAATAGTATGAGGCAAAGTTTACAGGCTCTCGAGCAGCCATATCTATCGCTGAATAGAATGGGTGAGATATGCCATATGTACGTTTTTGTAAGTTCATGATGGCTACCAGAAACTGTAACGCTGTTCTTTCAGGCTCATGGCGACAAAGGATTGCATATTCATTAGAAGAATGCCTGGGAAACAACTGATTCATTGTGGTGATGGGAAGGCTAGGTCCATTCTCTCGTCCTTGCGGAGAGAGTCCGAAAGCGTCAACAAATGATTGCATTGTGATTACAGTATGAGATGGTAAAGATGTAATTGGCCAACTCTGCTCCGTAGCAAGAGTAGCAGCGATGGCGACAATGATTTGGGCGTAGAACGGGTGACAATCCACTGAATGCCAAGGCAATTCAGTGAAATTGGCCAACCCACGAACATGCAGGAACTCACCTACATCAGGAGGGAGTCCGTCACGGAACGCAGCAAAGTTTGCTAACGCTTCCATGATGCGCACACGAATAACAATCACAAGAACACAATTGCTCAAGGTATACAGAGAGCACAAGCACACAAAACACACAGACACAATAGCGATTAACAGTGGAATGAAAAAGGTTAAGTAGATAGTTGGCAGTGTGAGGCGACCAAAATTGTTAATCATCGCGCGATGTTGAGATGATAACCTTCATAACTTCGGTGTGCATGCATGAGTAGAACGATAATGCAGGGCGGCTGTTGACCATAATTAGGTATCAAAACGAGGATATTTGCAGACTTATTTTATTAATCACACAAAACTAAAAAGGAAAAGAAAAGAAAAAAGAAAAAAAAATACGTGGGCAACCGTAGAACACTTCAGTGCGAATCAGGCGCTTGATGATACGGCCGCAACTTTGAACCATTTATCACTTTTGGAAGAGGAATTCCGGTCAAAGTAGCCAACCGAAAAGTTGTTGGGCCCCCTTGTTCAGTAATCCGGTAAGGACCAAACCATCGTAACTTGAATTTTCCAGCAGAACGATTTGATTTTGCATTATAAAACAGCACAAGTTGTTCTACCATAAAAACTGGAGTTTTAAGATACCGATCATCTGTACGAGCTTGCCTCAACTGCCCTTCTTGAAGAGTCAGAAAACTTTCCCAGCGATGCTCATCTAATTCTCTGAGTGTGTCCAACCGAAATGGCAAAGAATCTTCAGGTAACAATTTCTGAGAGATGGCCACACGTACACTTGGTACTACAATTTCCATTGGTGCAATTGCCTCCATTCCATATGCAAGTTTGAAAGGAGTCAGTCCGATGGAAACTTTGTAAGTAGTCCGGTATGCCCATAATACTGCAAGTAGTAACTGATCCCATCTTTCTGGTGATTCCAGAATCAGTTTACGAAGCATATTCAACAAGGTCTTGTTTGTACTTTCAGCTAAACCATTAGCACGAGGATAATAAGGAGAACTGAATTTATGCAGAACCTGAAAAGAATGTGTGAGTACTTTCATTAAATTGTTAACAAAATGTGTGCCTTGATCTGTCACAAGTTCCAGAGGTAACCCAACTCGTGGAAATACGTCCTTCATTAAACATTTTGCTACCAAAATAGCTGTAGCAGACTGTAAAGCCCAAGCTTTTGCCCATCTGGTAGCATAATCTGTACATGTCAGAATGTATCTGTTGTTGCTAAGGATTGCTGGAGGTGTGATTGGTCCAATAAAGTCAAGACCCCATTTCTGAAAAGGCTCCAAAGGAAATACAGGTTGGAGAGGGAAAAAATGTCGCTGTAAAGGCTGTCCAGACAGTTGACAATTGTCACACTGTTTGACAAACTGAGATACATCTTTGTACATGGTAGGCCACCAAAGCCCACTTTGTAGAATTTTTCGGTGTGTTAAATCTGCTGCAAAATGTCCACCGAAAGGTATTGAATGTGCCAGAGCGATAACTGAGTTTACTTCATGTGGAGGAATCCAACGAAGTAAAATTCCAGTGTGATCCATATAATACAATTCTCCAGCAATCAATCGGAATTTGCAACTGTAAACTGTAATTTTCCTACGCATTGTAGGAGAAGTCTGAGCGGGAAGATATCCATCAGTAAGAAAGGCTAATAACTGATCATAGTAAGTAGATGTCACAGGAGGTTCTGCAGATTCATCATTGGATGATCATAATCTGTCAGAGCTGCAGAGTTAAACCATTAATAAACCACTATGTGATGACATCATCCGGTAAATTAGCATGTGCTGGCGGTAGTTGTCTCAAATGAGTTCTGAATAGGGTGGCATATTCCTGCACTGTTTGATTCAACTTTTGTCTATTATTCTGCAGGTAATCAAACATTTCGGCAGGATTCTTCTTTAACCGGAATCTCTGCAGAAACACACCCTTTACCGCTTCATAGGTGCTGAAATGGTTGATATCATATTCTGTAAGCCACTTGGAGGCTTCATTTACTAGTGTTGACTGAAATACTATGGCCTTGTATGCCGGATCGGGTGGATGATTAAGTACTGCATAACTAATTTCAAAGGTACGTACATGAGCATCAGGATCATCACCTAGAAATCCACCGAATTTGGTGTATGTTACTCCTATTGGAGCCGGTCGAGGTGGAAATGGATGTTGTTGTTGCTGCTGCTGCTGTTGCTGTTGTTGTTGTTGTTGCCCACTCATGGTGCTGGCTGTTGTATTGTTACTATCTCCTGAGTTCCGAGGTTGAATTTCTTGATCGTCGGAATCTGTATCGTCAGCCTGTGCACTCTCCAGCTTGATAATATTGTTCAATCTCTTTCGGATTTCAGCTTCGAATAAGCTACCTTCCTCCTTGATATCAAATGTAGGGAAGCTTACTCTGAATAGTGGTGACCAGAATGAAGATTCACCAGGAAATGGTAAACTGTCACCGGGAGACTGTGAACGCTCTGTAACTAGGACCGAAATATCACCGAAATTTGTCGAATTTTTACCAAAACAAGGTACTTTTTCACCTTCACTGATTTCTTTGGCCAACACGCTTCTATCCTCAGACAAATTCGAATCTTGACCAGATGGTGTTAAGTTAACTGCATACTGCGTCCTGGTAGACTCTGGAGTTACTATATCTTCGACAGACTGTGCCAAAATTGCATCGGAATCTGCTGAAATTGCAGTACGTTCCACCGGAATGCTACCAGAATCACTACTAATGTTCTTCGCTTCCTTGACAACTGGGTTAAACTTATCTGCGCTTCTAGCTCTTGGGGGCGTCCTTAGCAAATTAGGTATCGCCCAAGACTGTTGGTTTCTCCTATACTTCGGGTACGTCTCACCAGAACGAGTAACCAGCATATATCACATTTGCAATACTTTGTGTACTACTCTTCCTTACTGTCGATTCACAATCTATGACCACTTTCTCACAATCAATTTACAACGCTCTGGTGCCACTTTCCCACAACTTTATCGCATCACTCTGGTGCCACATTCCCACAGACGACACCAGTGTTAAACGCGGGTCTTGCCGTCAAAGACACGTTTAAACATCTATTCGGGTTCTTGGGAGTGGAAGGGGTCTGTTAAACAGAGGCCCTATACTTGATTTTCCCAAATCAACTCACTCACATGACCATACTTTAACATTAAGAATCTCTGTCAATACGAATTACTTATCAAGACTCTAGTTACACTCTCACAATCTTACTATCTGTTAATCAGACTCTTCCAAAGCTTACTGAACACACTCCAATTAATGCGCTCTCAACATACAACACCGAAACTATTCAGTACCGTAATACAAAATTACTTTGTCTAACTTAAAGAGCTGACTCAAATACAAACACTGTAAACAACAGAGACAATCACAGTACTCCATCTGTACCGTACAGGTGCAGATAATCAAACAGAACAGAAGACATCGAATAACTCGGAGTTCTCAAACACACCACGGAAACTACGCAGACTTCATCAACCAGACAGACAGTCTAGTGACTCCTCTGGTCGTCACCGAAGCGTCTCTTTTCATTGATTTATAAGAAGGTTACAATGTCTACGCAACGACCTTTCAGTTCGTGCGGAATATAAAAAGAGTCAGAATTTACAATTGCCAATCCGACGGCTTACACCAATACACATGCATACACACACACATACATGCACACATACACACACATACACACACATACACACATATACACACATACACACATACACACACACACACATACACACATACACACATACACACATACACACATACACACATACACACATACACACATACACATACACACATACACAACATACACACATACACACATACACACATACACACATACACACATACACACATACACACATACACACATACACACATACACACATACACATACACATACACACATACACACATACACACATACACACATACACACATACACACATACACACATACACACATACACACATACACACATACACACATACACACACATATATGCATACACACACATAGAGAGACATACACACACATACAGATACATGCATACATATGCATACATACATACTTACATGCATACACACACATATGCATACATAATGCACATGCATACATACACATACTTAATGCATACACACACATATGCGTACATAATGCATACATAATGGATACACACACATATGCATACATAATGCTCATGCATATGCATACATACATGCATACACATAAACACATAGACACATACACACACATAGACACATACACACACATAAACACATACACACTCATAGACACATACACACACACACACATCCATACACATTTACACACACACATACACATATACATGCACACCGACACATATATATAGATACACATGTATATACACACATAGACACACACACATACACACATAGAAACACACACACATACACATACACATACACATACACACAAATATACACACAGACATAGACACACACACTTACACACACACATACACACACACATACACACATATTTACACACACATACACATGCATATAGACACATATATATATAGATACACACACATATGCACATACACACATACATGCATATGCATACATAATACATATGCATATGCATACATAGAAGCTTACATGCATACACACACATACACACGCATACACGCATACACATACACACATAGCCACACACACACACATAGCCACACACACACACATACACACACATACACACACATACACACACATATATGCGTACACACACATAGAGAGACGTACACACACATACACATACATGCATACATATGCATACATAATGCATATACATATGCATACATAATGCATATACATATGCATACATACATACTTACATGCATACACACACATATGCATACATAATGCACATGCATATGCATAGATACATGCATACACATACACACACATAGACACATACACACACATACATAATGCACATGCATACACATACACACACATAGACACATACATACACATAGACACATACACACACATATACACATATTTACACACACATACACATGCATACACACACATACACACATAGACACACACACACACATAGACACGCACACACACACGTACACACACATATGCATACATACATGCTTACATGCATACACACATACACACATACCCATATACAAGCAGATCAATACACTCACATATACACCATACACATATGTCCATTTTTTATACCAATCCATAGGCGTCATAGGTTTTGGACAGTGACTTGTTTCAAGCTTTCCATTAAAATGTATCGCTTCTCTTTTAGATCTTAATAGATGATCATTAAGCAAGAATCATCGATCTCGAATATAAATATTTTTGTTGAGATTCTTACTATAGATTGATCTCAACCAATCACCACAATATGGACAAGCTTTATAACCCTTAGTAGATATTCTTGCATCATGAAAATGATAAAAATATAATTAGATTAAATCATATTTATTTACATGCATATTGAATAAAAAAATTACATCAATACCTGAACAAACACCATATCCTGGAAAATCGTGAATAGTCCAAACCACAATACCACGAACCGTAATATGTCTTTCATTGACGGTTTTCGATACATCAATGACATTAATACCTCTCCATAATAATAGGAGATCTTCAATGAGAGGAGCAAGATATATATTCATATCTTTAAGTTGTCTTTTCCCTGGGATTAAAAGTGAAAGCATTAAATGTTCCTTTTTAATGCTAAGATATGGCGGAAGATTGTAGTTTATGACTACCACTGGCCATGTTGACTATTTACTGGATTTCATGGAGAATGGATTAACCCCATCTAATGCAACTCCTAACTTTAGATTCTGTGGATTTTGTTCAAATTTAGGCCATGTAGAATCAATATGCTGAAAAGCAACACTATCATGAGGAATTCTGATTATTCCATTACTACTTTTATGAACATGTCCCCAAGTCAAAAGCTTTGATAATTCGGGGCTTTGAAATATATGTATAATCCATGAATGAAAAATGTCTCAATACCTTTTTTGGGATTTTACCTTCTTCGCCCTTATATCGAGGAGATTGACATTGGGGACATGTCAAAGAGTCTGCATATTCACCTCTATATAAAATACAATCGTTAGGACATGCATGTATACATTGATAATCTATACCATGATTATTGATTATCTTCTTCATTTCATCATGTGAGGTAGGAAGAATATTCTGACTTGGTAAAAACTTTTCAGATAATAACCAGTAAGTTCATCAAAAAAAGATATATTAAAAAAAGTAAATAAATAAATGTACATATATATCATATAATTTTATATATGTGTATGCTTATGTGTATGTGTATGTGGATGTGAATATGCATATGCATGCGTATACATATGTGTATGTGTATATGTATATATGTATGTATATGTGTTTTATAGGTGTATATGTATGTATATATATGTATGCGTATATGTATGCATATATGTATATGTATGTGTGTATACATGTGTATGTATGTATGTATGTGTATGTATGAATGTGTATATATGTATGTATGCATGTGTAGCTGTGTATATTTGATTTCATTTTTAATTGTTTTTTTGTATATTGTGGTTTGCAGATTTTCATATCTAGACCATTAAATTGTCTGATAGTTTCCCATTTTATAGTCAATCTAGTACGTGTCTTGCTAAGCTATTTACAAATATTAAATAGCCATTACCAAGGAAGGTATTAAGTCATATGTAAAATGGGAGGAGCAAATTTTTCGTGAATATTTTGAAAGATGCATTAATAGTTTTAAAAGATGGGCGGACAAAAAGTTTCCATTCAATTCAAGTTCTTGTTCTTACCTTATCTAAAGTAAGCATAAAAACCTGCATTGAATGGACACTTTTTGTTCATCCATCCTTTAAATTATTTTTCCATCCTTCAAAATCTTCAAGATAAATTTGCTCCTCCCATTTTACATGTGACTTAATACCTTCCTTGGTAACTGCTATTTAATATTTGTACAATTAACAGCATAGGTATTAGGTCGACTAAAATAGGAGAAACATATGTGTCAAGAAGATTCTAAAGGTTGGGTGGACAATTCTAAAGGCTAGATGGACAAAACATCTTCATTCGATACAGGTATGTATAATTTGACCTTACTCTCATAACATGTGTATGTGTGTATATGTTTATATGTGTATATGCATTCATGTTTATTATGTGTATGTTTATATATGCATGTATTTATATATATATATTTATGCATATATATATATATATATAGATAAAAAATTGAAAATTATACCTTAATAGTGTCAAAACAGATACATTACTCCATCCAAAATGATTTTGAAGATTGAGAATAAGTAAGCTTGCACTTAGTCGTGTCAAACGACTTCCTTCATATACATGCTTTAGACATTCCTCTTGAAGATATACTCATTTTTAGAAATATCAATGCTCTCATATTCCACAGGATTATTTTTGCGTAGCCTCCTCATAGAAGCTTCTGATAAATGAGGTCTTATTGGCAATTGTGAATGGTGTGGAAGAATATCATCAACATCATACGTTGGAATCTACACATATAAATAAAATTCATTAGTATTCCATAAATGAATAAAAAGTAAATTTTAAATATAAAATTAAGTATATAAGTTATTAAATATGAATAGCAAATTTTTATTCTCTCTAGCTAAAAGGTGCTCTTGGAGGTCTATGCCATCCATAATTCACTAATAGTTCATCACCTGCATGTAATGTAGTAATAGCATTGAAAACTATGTATCTTGATACATGTCTACTCATGTATGGTGATTCATGACTATTTTCACGCTCTTCAAATGTGCAATTAGTCCTTGAACTATTATGTAACCCTTGACTACTATTCATTAAACCTACTATACTTCCATGTGTGTAAGGTCTTCCATAAATATATAATCTTTCATTTTTTGCATGTAAAATCCTTCTACTAGTAAGGGATGCTGCGTTCAAGCATATTCCATAAGTACTCATGCTTTGAACATAACATGAAAGTCGATGCCAATCTCCCCATCCATATATAGGACCACAAAATGACATAAGAGTGACTTCAGAGTTTGGAGGCACATACAAATCCTCTACAATAAAGAGACCAGGACCATCATTAGTAATAGTGGATGGAATAATCATATAACGATTACCCCAAAAGTTGAAAACCTCTCCATCTAAAGGAAGTGGTCCTCTATTCCATCCTCTATATCTTCTTCTATCATATGTTTGTACTAAAGAACGATCACGAGCTGGTGATGGATAATCTCCAGCCGTTTCAATCTCTAAACCAAGAGGTAGAGGATTTCTAGAAACCTCTGCTTGTAATTGATGAACAACAAGTCCATGACATGTACAAGGTATATTAACATTATGAGAAAAATTATCTTCATCATCATCATCGAGCAAGTATTGCTGTATATCAACAGTAATTTGATTTTGTATATGGTTTTTAAATAAAATAATGACATTAATTTATATAAAAAACACATACCCAATCATTATCATGTTGACCAGGTGATGGTGCACAATCAAAAGTACCATACTCTACCTCATGTTCAATACATTCCAATCGTGGTCTTCGATACGTGCCATAACAAGAGTTACACCAACATATAATATGCTCTTGATAGTAAAATTCATCATAATTCCTATCGGAGGACACATGTGAAGTCGTTGCATAGGTAGGAGGTGGTGGAGTACCCTCTGATTGATCAGAATCTGATTATAATAAGAAACAAAAAAATATATAAGTTATGTATCCATCAAATATATTTGAAATTAAATGGTTGATATACTTACAGTATATAGTCATTGCACGATGAGGAGACGGTGGTGGAGTTCCATTTGATTGATCAGAATCTACAAATAATGGTATTTGATATTAATAATTTGATTATTTATATACACAAAAAATTCACATATACATATTTACACATACACACATATTCACATATACACATTTACACATACACACATATTCACATATACACAAATACATATTATTGTGGGATGAATGCATGTATTTTGTATGAATGAGTGTATATGCATGCATGCGTGTGTACGTATATATGTGGATATGTATATGTGTGTTTATGTTATATGTATGTATATGTGTATATGTATACATATATGTATGCGTATATGTTTGCATGTATATGTGTATGTGGGTATGTGTATGTGTGTGTATATATTGCTATGTATTCTGTGTTTTTTTTTCTGTTTGAGATTAAATTAACAAGAGATATTGAATGGTGGAAAAAAATAAGAGGTGACCTAACATACTACCTGAGACGTGGCAGTTTTTTCGTAGACAACTACGTCTTCAAGAGTCATTTCCTCAGCAGAAGGTACACAAATTAATAGTTTATATTTATAATTTTCATATATTTTAGTAATTTTTAACATTTAATTTATGTATTTCTTTTTTCTTAAGTAAACAGGCTACTGCAAATAAGAGAGTGGAGTCGGGCCACACATCACACCTAGGCCAAATGGACCATAATGGTTTTGTAGCTACATTTGTAAGTATATGTGTTATTGGGAGTATATGTTTTTATTTTAGTTAAAATGCAAGCAACTAATCTTTTTTATTTGTTTCAATGCAGCGAAAGGATTATCGCCGATATCCTACGAAACATGAGATCGAGTATGCTACACATTTTGGATATCGGCGTTTGAGAGAGTATATGCGAGATCATCCGGATGCCTTTGTGAGTATTATTAAATTTTATATAATTATTTTGTTTTTATGAATGGTTTAATTGTTTTACTTATTTATGTTTGTTATATGTAATACAGGAGTATTATGGAGAGGCAGATATGGATGAGGTGGAGAGATAGACACAGGAGGGACGATCTCAATCGTCACAGGGTGATCATGATGATGATGATGAGGATGATCATGATGCTGCTGCTGCTGCTGATGATGATTAAGATTCTAATTGATTATGACATTGGATTATATGTATTTACATTGATATATATATATATATATATATATATATATATATATATATATATATATATATATATATATATATATATATATATATATATATATATATATATTATCTATATATTTTTTATTTCAGTTATGTTTTGAATTGTGTGTATGGTATTAAGTAATGAAGAGTTTTGTTCTATTGATTGTTATTATTGTTTATATTAAGCATGTGTTTTAATACTTTAATTATATAATTCATTCATATGTGTGTACATAAGTGTATATGTACGTGTGTGTATATGTATGTATGTGCATGTGTATGTGTGTGTATATGTATGTATCTGCATGTGCATGTGTAAGTGTATATGTGTGTATGAGTATGTGCATGTGCATGTGTATGTGTGTGTATATGTATGTGCATGTATATGTGTAACCCTATGTGTATATGTGTGTATGTGCATGTATATGTGTACATGTATGTATGTGCATGTGTATATGTGTGCGTATGTATGTGCATATATATGTGTATATATGTGTATAATGTATGTATATGCATGTGTGTATGTATGAAACATGCTTGTGTATGTGGATGCATTTCCATTTGCATCCATGTGCATGCATGTGGATGTGCATATACATGTATTTACGTATATGTTAATGTGTGTATGTGTATATATATATGCAATAATGCATGCATGTAAGTCTTTTTATGTGGTTGTAGAAATGTTTGTGCATATGCATGTGTATGTGTGTGTATGTCTAAGTGTATGTGCACATGTATCTATGTGTATATATGTGTGTGTATGTGCATGTGTATATGTGTGAACGTGCATCTTCATCATGTATAAGTGTATATGTGCATATCAATAAGTTTGAGTATGTTATCTAATGAAAATAACACAATTCAAATGATATACAAAGAATAGAAATTGTACTTACAATAGTTAGCCATACTTTTTGCTTGGTTAGCTTATTGAATAACCTGCAAGAGAGAGAGAGAGAGAGAGAGAGAGAGAGAGAGAGAGAGAGAGAGAGAGAGAGAGAGAGAATTCAAAGAGAGAAAGATGTAGGAAGAGAGAAATAGAGACAGAGAGAGACAATAAGATATGGTGTAGCTCAGTGATGAGTAGCACCTCCTTTAATGTCAATCCGGGAAGACGTGAGGGTGGTATGAAGACCTCGAGCAAGTGGCAGCACAAGTGCGTGAGTGAGAAGCACACTAGCATGCACACACATACACACACACGTGCACACACAGCAAGACAGAGAGTGAGAATCAATGGAGTTCTTTAGATTACTTTCAAAAGCTCTTACAAGTTCGTTTCAATTACAATCTAACCTCAAAAATGAGCTCTCTAGCTCTTTTTATAGTTTTTGGCTAAGTTTTGGCCCTGTCCAGACCTAGTGTCCGGCCTAGTTAAAAATTAGGTTCCAGGGCTTATTTGAGGGCTCAAACGATATCTAAAAAATACGAAATTTGGCAGGTAGATACTTCTAATGCTCCTCAAGCTCAAGGACTCCTTGGCTTGCACAAAATGGAGCTATAAAAAGATGAAATGATATTTACAATGGTGCTTAGTGATGATAATCACTTTTAATGGGTGTAGAGGTTTTGAAAGATTAAGGTTGCCTTAGTGCTAAATCTGCGTGAATGTTCATCAGTGCTTCTTTCTGAAGAAAATTGTTGGCCTACTTGCCGGATCGTCGTTGACTGCCTTGTCTGCTTGTGCTATCTCTTTTCTCGGACTCTCTTCTTGTGCTTCCTTGTCTTGTCAGTCCTTCAGCTCCAGCTCCAACACCCCCCCCTCTCTCGCGTCTGTCGTCCCTGACAGACCCTTGTTGAGAGGTTTTTTGGATGTAGTATTCGACGACGTCCTGCGCTAAATGATGTTCGGCAATTCGCAACCCTTTAGCCAAATCTGTTAGAAGAGCATCCCAGTCTACCGGCCCAGGAACCTCTGGATGTGGCGTACGTAGCTTTTCGGAGTGGAGAGCTTGTTCCACTGCAAACAACTGCAAGAGATGGGATGGTCTGGGAATGAATATCTCGGAATGATATTCCCAGAATCCCGTGACAAACATCTCTTCGAACGTTTGTTTGAAACAGGCCGGTAGATATTTGAGGCGAGCGTGCCATGCATACACAACATTGATTGATGGAGTTGTGCTCATGTCGTATACAAGATCCTGGTTCCCTTCATTAAATCCTAGTGCTGAGAGATGCGGTTCCTTGACATTTTTGAAGGTCCTGAAGGTGACCAGCATAAGTTCGAAAATTTTCAGGCACATCTGAGTCATGATATCAGGAACATTCTTGAAACGGGCCCCCCAATGCCGGATCGTTGAAATCATATAGCCAATTGTGGGTGCGCCTTTAGGGGGTGCGAAGTACACGTAATTTAGCCACTTCTCGCATCCTTTAATCGTCAGCACTGTATGTGTGTACTCCGGCCAGGATCTCCTTCGGAACACAGGGCAATAGCATGGATTATATTTGATGTACAATGGCATGTTGTTCCACGTTCTTACCATTTCCGGATAGGTTTCGAGCAGTCGAATTCTCCATGTTGGTTGCCGGATATGTCCTTGCTTGGCACTCTCTGGGATGTCATCGGGTGCAAATTGGGTGGCAGAGGTGGGTTCCCGTGAGGTGTGGCGCTTGATCTCCGCATTATAATCCGCCATCAGTACGCAAAAAGGTACATACAGATCATCCGATGGCCCGATCCACCTATGGTGTGAAAGATTCTGGAAATAATCAGATTTTATTACCACCTCTTCCAATTTTGACATCAATGCGATTTGGACGGCCACCCTGTCATCATGCGTCGTGGCTACTTTCTCTAACTTTTGCATCCATTCCGGTGCCTCGATCTCAATTGTGTCCATGCCCTGTTCTGTGCGCTTACCTCCGGGTGTTGGCATCGGGACATAGGGATCCTCAAATGTTTCTTCTACCTCAATTGGCACCAGGTCGTCAGGCTCGGGGTCTACGAGAGGGGAGGGCTGACGCTCATATTGCATAACCTTGCTGCGTAATTCCTCAAGTTCAGCCCGGAGTTTACTGACCTCTTCAGCTGTTTCTTTTGCGGTTATGCTCGGGCTGGGTTCTGTTTGTCTAGTGGCCAATTGTCTTCGTAACTCATCTCTTTCTTTTTCTAAAGCGGCATGGGCCTCCATTAAGTCTGCATGAGTTTCTAACACTACCTGCATATTCTCAGAGGGTATCGCCTTGAATCGTTCTGGGTCAATCTCTTGTGGGGAACCCTCCATGGCCGCTTCCAGGTTTTCTTCGTTCTGTTTCTGTAATCTCTTATTCTCTTCTAACGCGGTCGACATGTGTTTTCGGAGGAGGCCCAAGTTTTGTCGAAGTTTCAGGTTTTCCGTGATCTGAGAATGGAGCAGCTCGTCCATATGTCGTCGTTCGTCATCATCTGTTTGAGGTGGGTTGGCTTCTAATTGTGCGTATTGCTCCTGTAATGTCACGTGCTGCTGTTCTAGTTGCTGCTTCTGCTCTTCAAGATCCCGACATCTTGCTTGGAGATCCTCGTGGCGTTGGAAGAGCCTTGTATGTTGGTCGTCCAAGTGTTGGTAATGTTGCTGGAGTTGGGCCATGCATTGATGCATATTATTAAATAGGTTACCGAGAGGAATAGTATTGAATGCAGAGGGGTAGGGAAAGGGAAAGGGGGTTGTGAATGCAGTACTGGGGATGGGTGAGGGGGGAGGTGGGGGAATGGGAGAGTGTGGGTAAATGGGGGATGGGAGAGGTGCAGAGGTGGGTGATACCTCCATGAAAGTGGGGTTCGTGATGGGAGTGACTGTGAACATGGGGATTGTGGTCGCGGTGAGGGTTGTGAATGTGTACAGAGGTGTGTGTAATTGTGAACTTCGAGGAAGTGTGCTCGGGGTGGTGAGGTGTACAGTGGCGGTAGTTAGACTTATGTTTTCAGTGGGAGTAGAGTGTGTGGGTTGGCTGATGGATTGTGCGTTGGTGTGTGCAGTGGTTTCAGAGGTGGTGACAGTGGAGGTTACAGTGGTAGAGGGAGGTGATTGAGGTCGATGTGGGGGAGAAGGTGGCAAGGGAGGTGATGGGGGTGCACTCGATGTGTGGACTTCCTCGGTGTCGTGAACTGTGTGTGCCGTGCCAGTGGTTGTGGGGATGCCTTGTGGTCCTGATCCTAATACATTCATTTGTTTTCCCGATCGTGGGGGGCGTCTTCCATATCTTCTCTCTGTTCTTCGTGAGTGCACAAGTGCTGTGTGCACAGTTTCCGGTACTCCTAAAGCATCTGATATCATTTCCAAGGTGGCACGGTATTGCTCATCCACACCTTCCTCCTCCAGAATCTGGTTCATAAGAGCTTTACCTGCAGCTAATGAGAGCCTGTGTTGCTCTTGAACTCGGTTCATTGTTTCGTAAAGCTTCTTTAATGCGCTAGTGTAGGCGGGGGCACCTTCCAGTACTTGTAGGGCTTCTGGATCATACTCTTGTTCTTCGGGTTCTGAATGTCCGCCCTGTGTCTCCCCATGAGCTTCTTCTTCAGAGTCCACGTTGACTACGTCTGGTTGGTTGGGCTGTGCTTGGTCTGGGGCAGTTTGCTGTCCACTGGCTTGCTCTTCTTCAACTTCTGCATTTACAGCTTCTATGATTCTTGCAACTTCTTCGTCAGTTAAATCCTCTAGAGTGAACCCATGCGGGAACTCCAGATCAGTCGGTACTGGTGGAAATACAAGATTGGGGCCATCTGTGCTGTGCCTGGGAAGCCTGATAGTAAATGGTTGCACTCTTCGTGGAAGTCTTGGGGTTGTCTCAGGCGTCAGGGTTGCCCCGCGAGCTTGTGCACAAGGCATCTGGACAGTGCCTCGCATCTTCTTTGAGGGAGGCCCTACAGCTGACAATCTGCGTTGAAATTCCTGAGCTCTGGACCAGATCAGAGCCCTTTGCACCGGTACATCATAGGCGAGACATCTGTATACAATTCGTGTGAGGGCACAGCAACCATACAATACAGATCTTTGCTTCTTATACCATCTCTGATGAGCCATATGAATCTGGTCGATAATCCAGTGGGGCATATTGATGGTCAACTCAAAAGCATCCGCCAGGTAGAGGCTAAACCAAATCTTTTTGGGAGGCATTGTGAATCTATCTTGCGCGGGGAAGGCGAAATGTTGCATGACCATACGTAAGTGGATGGCGATCGTGGGTGTCATTGCAACCATGTCCTTCAGCTTTGTCAGATTCCTGTTCTTCATGTTGTCTGGAACCATTGTCTCTTTCTCTGTTGGAATGTGCATTCCCTGCATGTCGAGTGCTTCTCTTACCAGATTGATAGTTAAGCGGAAACGCTTCAGCTCGTTGCCCCTTGTAAGTGATGGGAGCACAAAGGAGCTGTATCCTTTCTTGTCTTTGCTGGAGGTGAGGGTACTAATGAGATATGAGCATCTTAGGAAATCTGGCTTTGGTAGTTGGGACTTGAAGTAGTCATAAAGCCCTGCCTTCTTCCAGATCGGCTTCAATCCTTCGTTATTCTGTAGCCTTTCAAATTCCCGGGTAAAGAAGTGGTATCGGCCCCATCGTCCATTGAATTCGACTTCGGATTCCCACATATACGTGCCTTCACCCAGGGGGCCAGCAACGTCACTGAACCAATGTGAGGCTTTGCCCACCGGCATTGTGTGTCCCTGCGGAGGATTCTGGATTGGTATGGCGTGCAATGCCCGTAATGCCGCTGGTCTTTCCTTTAACTCCTCCTCGACTGGAAGACTTTCGATGTCCACCACTTGTGGGCTGGAGCCTGCCTGGGAGCTAGTTCCTACTGTATCAGCCATTTTTACTTCTTGCTGTCTGTCTCTGTGAGAATATACACACAGGTGTTAATATTGTACAGGACAAGGGAGGACCGTTGTTGTTCCCACCACAATATTAACATGAGGGTCGGGAGCGAATAATGGGTTAGTAAGTGTTCGGTGCATGTGTGTGTAGTTAATGCTTGGGTAGTCCTGGGAGACTAATGAAGTTAGTAAGTGGGAATGAATTTACAAATTGGGGTCGGGGGGTCTATTACAGTTCTTAGGCTGCCAAATGCAGTGGATGGGCTTTGCTTTCGGTTTCGTAGAGACTCTAGAGAGCTTTCTCGGTGGCGCGGTTTGAAAATGAGGCTTTTTAGGGACCCATTTACAATTGATTACATGCGCGCTCTTGGGTCTTGGTGTGTTCTTGAGTGTTGAGAACGAGTGAATACTGGCAGTATGCGTAGCTGCGTCGTGCTGCATAGGCTGTGGCCTTGGCGTAGCTACTTGTGCCTTCAAGCAAGCCTTAGGCACCCAAATTTGTCTAGATTGTGGGCTTGCCTTCATCGACTTCTTGGGCACCCAAATAGATTTTACTTTAGCAGAGGAATTTCTGAAAAACTTCTTATTAGCGTCGTGTTGTTGGTTACTAATAAGAGGCTTTGCCCGCGTAGTTGACGGTGGTGCACCCGGTCGTTCACCTTTCCGCACCCACACCTGGTTTATTTTCTGGGACATTCTGCTGCGCAGGTATTTTTGATCTCGGACATAGGTAGTACTCTGCTTCTTCTGCTTGTGATCCGCCTTTGGTTGCTGCCTCCTTCTGGCCTTTGGAAAAGAAGGGAGATCCGTTGCATCCCTGACTCCTTTTTTGCAAATGTCATTCCTCTGCAACACAGGGTTTTGAACAAGAACAGCATGGTCATCTTCATGTGTACCCCTGGAAGGACCAGGAGTCTGTGCCTTTCCTAGTTCCTTGAGTGCTCCATTGTCTAATTCTACTGTAACTCGACTATGACTGACCCAAACCTGGAGAAGTCCACTTCTTAGGTTTAGATTGACTGCTCGGTCATAGATCCAATCCTGACCCAAGACGAGAGGTTCAGTGAGATCCTCATCTTGACACACTAGTACTTTAACAGTCATTGCCTCATCGTGAATGTAGAGGGGAAGTTCCACCTCGCCCATGCAAGGGGTTTCCACGCCTCCCAATCCTATGAGATATGCTTCCACAGGATTGACAGTCAACTGTAATTCTTGGCAGTAAGACACTCTAACAGCACTAGTGGCTGCACCTGAGTCAATCAAGGCTCTTACGTTCCTTGCACTCTTTCCTTGTCCTATATCTAGGGTTATGAAAGGACGTCTATCAATTATCCTATGCGAGCTTGTTCCTGCAACTTCACACATGGCCATAGGAAATCCTTGATCTGCATAGTCATTCGCTCTAGGCTGATCTCTACCTTGCCTTCGTAACTTCATCCTTCTGATGCGTTCTAAAGCTTCTGCTTGAGCTTCTTCTCGAACTTTCTTCCTCTTTGCGTTTCTTAGCAGTGTTGAGTCGGCTGAGCATTTCCTCCGTGAGGGGTTCTTGATACAACTTGACTCTGCAACCGCTGATATAGTTAGGGAGAACATCACCCTCTAACGTGGCCAGTTGCACTGCACCACTCGTGGAGATCCTATTGATGATCATTGGTCCGTAGCCTCTCTTTTCTAGCTTCCTTGCGTGTTGTTTCAGTGTATAGACTAAAACTAGATCTCCTGCTTTCAAACCCTTATCCTTCACGTGGGCATCAAAGTATGCCTTCTGTCTCTTCTTGGCTGCATATATTCCTGCAGCGGCTCTCAGTCGTGTTTCTCCTAATCGTTCAAGGTCAAAAATCCTAGAGGAGAGTTCATGGCCTGTCCATTCATGCTCTTGTGCTACTTTCAACGTAGGAATCAGGAAATCCAAGGGTAGCACAGCGTTTTGGCCAAATACCATTTGAAAGGGGGTGGCTTGGAGTACCGTTTTGTAGGCAACTCGATATGCCCAAACAGCATGGTGTAGCTGTTTGTCCCAATCAGAGCGTTTAGTGTTTACTAATTTCGTTAGTACATTGCACAAGATCTTATTAGTGCTCTCAGCTTGCCCATTAGCTTGAGGGTGATAAGGGGCAGACTTCTTGTGTATTACCAAGAATTCTTGGAGTAGATTTTCAATTACTTCATTTAAGAAATGAGTGCCTCTATCACTTACAAGCTCTATAGGTAGTCCATATCTCGTGAATACATTCTCAAACAAGAATTTGGCAGTTGTTTGAGCATCGTTCTTGGTCGTAGCCTTTACCTCTACCCACTTGGTGAGATAATCTGTTGCAACAATGATGTATTCCGCATGAGAACCTTTAGCTGGGGGATTAATAGGACCTACGAAGTCTATTCCCCACTTAGAGAATGCACGTCCACCCATCATAGGTTTCAGTGGCATCTCATCTTTGCGTATAGGATACTGAGTCCTTTGACAGAAATCACACCGTTTCACATAGGTATGTGCATCCATGTGCAGGGTAGGCCACCAGAAGCCCGCAAATAGTATCGCCTTGATCACCCGATCTGGTCCAAAGTGTCCTCCTGCTACACCTTGGTGAGCAGTTTCCAAGATCTTAAGATATTCACTCTCATGGACACACAGTCTTAGGTAACCATCCTTACCGCGTTTGTATAGATTATCACCAATGAGTGAGTAATCCAAGGCTTCTTGTTCTAAACTCCTTTTCCTAGCCAGAGTCATGTCTGGAGGGAATGTGTTGGTCCTCAGGAATGATACTAGTGGTTCGCTCCAATCTGGCACAATGGATACTTGATAAAGAGTGGCGTGTTCCACTGGTGGTTTAGTGCAACAGATTGGGCATTCCTTGCACAACTTTTGGACATCCGCTTCCATGGTTGGCCAATGCACTCCGAATCTCTTTAGAGTCTGTAAAGTTCGTTGCTTTGAATGGTGTTGCTCTAGTGCACCCACATGTGCTAATTGCAACCATTTAGCGTACTCATCCTCTTCTACACAACAAGCCAAGATCCCTTGATCTGTGTGCTTGTACATACTTCCTGCCATGATGTAATACTTTTGGGCTCTTACTACCTCTCTACCCCGTGTGTTTATTACTGGGTGGTTAGGTCCGTATGTCAATACTGGAACTAATGGTTTAGCCCACTGTGGCACCACTTCCAAATTAAACAAGTAAGCATCAGGAAGGTCATCTGACACTCCTTGTGGGGCTTCCCCAGATGTGAGCCTCGAGAGATGGTCTGCTCTCAAGTGAGTCTTCCCTTTCCTTACCACTACCTCAAATTCATATTCCATTAGCAAGAGAAACCATCTCACTAACCTTCCTGTATTGCATGGCTTGTTTACGAGATATAGCAATGCCTGATGATCAGTAAAAAATTTAAACTTATTGGCAAGCAAATAGTGTCTAAATTTCTTAACTGCATATACCATGCCTAATCCTTCTCGTTCTGTAGTGGTGTAATTCCGTTCAGCAGCATTCAATTGTCTACTAGCATAGGCAATTGGAAAATCCATATTACCTTCACCAGTAGGTTGTGCAAGAACACATCCAATGGCATAATTGGATGCATCCACATGAACATGGAATGGCTTATTCCAATCTGGTGTGGTCAAGATTGGTGCTGAACATAATCTTCGTTTAAGCTCTTGGAAGGAATTCTCACATTCATCCGTCCACTCAAAGTTTGTCAGAAGTCCGTACATGGGCTTTGCGATGACCGCATACATGTGGATGAAACGTCGGTAATACCCACAATGCCCCATGAAAGCTTGTACTTCCTTGACATTCTTTGGCCTGGGTAACTCTGCTATGGCTCTCACTTTTTCTTCGTCGGTAGATATGCCATTCTTTGACACTATGTGTCCTAGAATCTTGCCTTGCCTGACCATAAAAACGCACTTTTCTGGGTTCAGGCAGACTTGATATTCTCTACATTTGTCAAAGATTTGTCTGAGTTCAGGAATATGGGTTTGTCTAACATTGGAATGAGCACAGAGATCATCAACATAGACTTCTAAACTCTTCCTTAGGAACTCCTTAAACACATGGCACATCAGCCTCTGGAAGGTAGCTGGTGCATTGGTAAGCCCAAATGGCATTACTCTAAAAGCAAAAATGCCCCATTCTGTGGCAAAGGCTGTCTTATGCTGATCCTCTGGAGCTATGGCTACTTGATTGTAGCCAGAAAATCCATCCAGGAAGCTATACACTTCCTTGCCTGCCACTCTTTCTAAGAGATGTTCTGTGATGGGAAGCGGATAGTTATCTCGAATTGTGGCTGCATTAACCTTCTTCAAGTTAATGCACACACGCAACTTGCCATTCTTCTTGGGCACCACTACGATGGGGGATACCCATTCAGTGTGCTCAATTTCATAGATAAATCCAGCTTCGACCAGTCTATCTATCTCCTCCTTGATCTTAGCAGCGTAATTATCGTTATATGTATAAGGCTTTTGCTTAGAGGGTTTGGCATCTGACGTCATGGGGATGGTGTGTGAGCATATGTCCGGGTCAACACCTTTCAAATCCTTGTAACTCCAAGCGAATACATCTCTGTATTCTCTTAGCAAGGCAATCAATTCGTGCTCTTCTTCTTCTGTCAGGTCATGGCCTATATACGTGCATCTCTCCTCTCCTTCTTCTAGGGCCACTACTATTTTCTTGGTGGTTTCTTTGTTATCATAGGCCTCTCCTGATTGTGCCTCTCGTTTAGGCATTCTTATCATGACTCTCCTGTCATCTATCTCATACTTCTTAAAATTTTCTGGGACCTCAAACAAAGATTCTTCCTCTTCTGGTGAGACTTCTCTCTTCTTTCGTTTCTTTCCTTCTTCCTTTGGGCTCACATGTGTTGCTAATCTTACATCATTTGTAAGCTCTCCATGCCTCTGGGGTTGAAATTCTACTTCATGGAAGTATTCTTCATCTGATGCAAATGGTGGGTCCATAATGATTGACTCTAGGTCGGAGTCACTTGCATCCTCAAATGCATCAGGGCTAGGTTCGCATTCTTCTAGAACTGCCTCTCCCATGATTGGCTCTATGGAGAAGACTGAAATGTCATAACCATCCTCATCACAGTGGGGTGTCCATTGTTCTTCGTTGATGGCTACGTCCATGGTTGCTAAAATTTCTGCCCAACCGTGAGGTTCAAATTCTTCGTCTGGAAAAACTACAGGTGCATAGGCTGGGTCTTGGATTGATCTATGGGTTTCTTTCGCACCTACCTCTCTGGCTTTCTCTCTCTTCTCTTCTTCTACTGCTACCTTGCACATCCATAAGTGAGTGTCTTCATGCATCCAAGAGGATCCTGACCCTATGGAATGCACGGATTCCGTATCATCTTTGGCTCTATGGATGGGATTCCACTGGATAGGAGGGACATCTCTATGAGAATAGTCCTTGAGATTGACTTTGGTTGTAACACCTAAGTGCTGTAGGTACAAAGAATTGGTCCCCCAATCCTGTACCACTTGCAACTGTCGCATGAATGGTCTTCCCAAAATCATCTCATAGGCATGATTTTTGCTGAAGTCACATATAGCAAAGCTATGCTCAAACTCAACACCACAAGTGGTGAGAGTTATTCCTTCTAGCAATCCTAAGGGTCTCTCTATGTGACCATCGGCCATCTGCAATTTCATCCTCGTTGGCCTGAGTGTTGGCTTGCCCCAACGCTTCCATAAGGAGGTGGTGGCAATTGCAACTCCTGCACCTGAGTCCAAAATCGCCTTGGTGGTGTACTCCTGGTAGGTAATGGGAAGATAGGTGTTCCCTTCTTCGCCTTCACACATATCTCCTATCTTATCCAAGGGAATTTCTGGCACTGTCCTATGGGATCCTGCCCGGGAATGAGGTTTTGCAACTTCAGTTACTCGACTGGCTGCACATTTCCGCGCGTTTAGTCTATCCTCAGGCAGTTCTTCCAAAGTGAGATCGCGTTGCACCTTGGTGCTCGTTACTACCTCCGTGTTCCTTGGTATGACTGAGTCGTCGCTCCTTACTATGACTGTGGGTGCTCTCATACATGTGGACTTTGCTTCCCATGGGCCTGTGAAGTGGGGTAACTCTTGTATGGAATTAGACTCAAAGTCCAATCTCTCATGAGACTGAGCACTCTCATGTTCCCCGTAAATAGATGGGATGTCTTGTGGGAATTGGTCGTGTGCATCGTCCACAAGTTCAAAAGGAGGGGCGACCTCGCTTTCGTTATCCCATTTGTCTTCTTGAATCTCTCGTAGGAAGTCTGGTGCAAACCGATTCATAGAAGAAGAAGTGTCTGGCTCCGTGGAATTGGGCGCATATGCAACCTGGGAAGGAGGGCTTATTCTATCGTTGGCTCTCTCCTCGTTCTCATAGATGGCTGGAGCACAAGCTTCTTGGGGAGGATTACTTATTCTATTACTTTTCCGAACAGGCTCATACGCTCTTTGAGAAGGAATGTGGGTCACCTGTGGAGGTACATAAGCTTTCGGGGGAGGCTCATCTGCCTTTTGGGGAGGAAGATAGGCTTCTTGAGGAGGCGCGTGGGCTTCCTGAAGAGGCTGGCTTATCCGTTCTCTTGCCCTATCCTTTCTTTGAGGGGCAGGTTCCTTTTCTGATTGTGCAATTAGCTTCTCTATTCTTTCTAGCAGTCCATCAAAGTGTAACTGCGTCTTAGCTGAACTAGAAATGTTAAATAGGCGGCTGGCCTCAAACATGGTCTGAGCCAATTCCACCATTTTGGCACAAATCTTGGTTCGTTCAAGCTCTAGCTCGGCTCTAGGGTAGCATTTTTCATGATCAGTTACGTTTGGCCCTTCTTGAATTCTGGCCTGATAAGCTTTCAGCATCATATTAAGGTCTTCGGGAGTGGGATCTGCTAGGACTGATCCTACTCTAGGGGGTGGTGGGATTTGATGAGGTGGTGGGGAAGGTGGTGGGTTGGATAGAGATGGGAGTGGTGGAGGCGGGGTAATGTGAGAGGGAGTTTGAGCTGTGAGTTCAGTTATCCTCGCTTTGGTTTCTCTTATGCTTTCCTCAAGCTCACTCATCTTTTTCGCCCATTGTCTTTTCATTCTTTCTCGACTATCTTTCCACGCTCTAGTCCTTTTCTTTGTCACACTCTCGGTTTCACTAACCTCCGGGCCCTTTTCCTGGCTTACCTCTTGGTTTTGCTGCAATGCCTGAGCTCTAGTGACTACCTGCACTGGTGCAGTGGAAGTGACACTTCCTGAGGAATCTACAACCAAACCAATCACGTTGATAGGAGTGATTTTTGGCATATTATTGGGGTTCTTTGGGCAATCTCGTAGAAGATGCTCTTTTCCACAATCTTGGCAAAAGCCCTGGATCGTCACGGACTGATTTTGTGTAGGTGGAGGTAAGGGACAATCACGAATGAAGTGATCTCCCTGACATCGGTAGCATGGTCCTCTAGGAAAGGGTGGTCGTACCTGCCTAGGTTGAGGCCTAGGGTTGGGGTTTGCATACATGACGTTCATGTAATCCGACTCCCAACTAGGTTCACTTGGTTCTTCACTATAGTAGGACTCACCATGTTCTGGGGACTGCATGTAGTAAGCCTGGGGACTATCGACATGTGTAGAATCAAAACTATGGTCACTCGGGTCACTTTCTGAGATCAATGGGGTTAATGGTACTATGGCCCTATTCAAGTTTTCTTCTGCAACAGCATACTTTACTGGAATCACGTTAGCGGGGTTTGGAGGCTGTTGAGCTAGCACCGGTTGGGGTCTCTGTTGGGCCTGATATTGTGGTTGGTAGGTTTGTTGGGGTCTAGCATATTGTGGTGGTGGAGGGTACTGGTTCTGGTATCTGCCTTGTTGGTAGGGCTGAGGGTAGGGTTGCCTAACTGCCTGCTTGTTGTATGGGCAATCTTGCGCAGTGTGGTTTGTGTACTTCCGTTCTATGGTGCAATATTGGCTATTTGGATTGACCTGGGGTTGAGCCATAATGGGACACACGTTTGCCATGTGGTCGCCACCGCATGTATAGCACCTCTTCGCTGGGGCAAACCTTGGGATTTGTTTGCTAGTCACACCTAATTTCTGAGCTACTTTTTCTGCAAGTTCCTCAATTGATGTGGACTGCGTGGAAGAGTGACTAGAAGCACTATCTGAATCTTTGTAGATTTTGGAAAGCTCTAGTTCTTCCCCTAGGTTATCTTCAATGTCAATGCACATGCGTACACACTCTTCTATAGTCCTAGGGTCCTTCAGATACACATAGGATCTCAATTTCGTACTCAGCAATCCATCAAGGAATAAGGCTACTTGTTTAGCAGATGTGGGTAGCTCCGAAACAGGGCACCTTTCAAGGTATTGTCTAAATCTTCTTCCTGCCAATCTTACAGTCTCTTGGGGAGTCTGTTTAAAGCTGTGAATCAATGAGGAGGTATTGTGTCTTATGCCGCTCTTAGAGAACTCTACAATGAAAGCCTCTAGGAGTTGGTCTATGCTCCTGAACTGTCGCTCATCCAATGGCTGAAACCATGTAAGTGCTGTGTTCCTAAGGGTTAGACCGAAGGCATTGTACTGTGTGAATAAATCCTCCACTTGTTCAGCTCTCAAGACTTGCTTGAATTCCGCCACATGATCATAGGGATCTCCTGTGCCGTCAAAGTAATTCTTCATGGACTTAACTAGCTGGGTGGGTCTCAAAGTTCTGGTGTGCTCTCTAGGCCTCGGCAGAGGGAATCCATCTACATTTCTTTGGTTCCTGTGGGCTCTATGCATCTCAGGTTCTACCCTATTCGTCTCGGTTCTCGTTCTTTCTCTGCCCACTGGGTTGGCAAAACTTACTTCTGGTCTATCTCTACTTCTGTCTCTTTGCGTACCATGAGCTTGGGAAGTTCCCGCCCCAGGGTGACCATAGGATACATTTGATCTTGGTTGAGGGAAAATAAATTCACCCTTCCAAGTGTAAGCATGTCTATCATTTTCTGTCACCACAAAGATCCGTTCGGAAGCATGATCTAGGTAAGTCACTCTGCCTGGGCTATCCGGATCCTTGAACTCATAGATCATGATATTTCCTATGTCTGTTGGCTGATTAGACTTATACCTCCAAAAGGCTTCATCAGTTTCTCGATTGAGGAGCAACTCTATGCTCTTGTTGTCTTGGGGGACCCATTCAGGCGTGATAATCCTAGTGAGAACTGATTTACCTCGAGGGGTTCTAGGTTCCGCACCCATGTTCCCTTGTTCCAGGTCACCTAAGTCCGCTTCTGAGATTACATTCCCAAAGTCATCGGTCCTATCAGGGTGACTAGTGACTACATATATAGTTCCTTCTTTGTCCAGGTATGCACCATTTTCAAACTTGACAGCTGGGTGCTCTAGTCCAATGGATTGATCAGGGTTTTTTATCTGGACCACAGATCTTCCTAGGCCGTCCTCATAGATGCTAGCACCTAGTCGGTTGGTCCTAAGATATTCCAACTGTGTTTTGTAAGGGCCTTCTACCCTGTACAAATAAGGCACTCCTGAACTTCCCGTAGGTCTGTCCAAGCCTTGAGACATTTCTGACTCACTGGTCTCAGAGCTAGGGTAGTATGAGTGGTGGCTTAACTGCTGGGCCCAGGACCTAGCAGTGTGGTTGACACTAGCCTCTGAAGATCTAAGGCTTTGTCTCTCTCTTACTAGGTGTCGTCCTGATCTAAGGTTCATATGCCTAACTGATTAGTCCAATTTTGCCCAGAGTACAACCTCGTTGCCGATCAATTGGTACCAGTCACTTGATTCTTTTTTTAGTTATTCCTCGTGTTTAAGGTCTTGTCTGCTATTACGTCGTCAGGAATACTTGATTGTTCTTCGTACGTTCAGGTTGATCGTTCCACGTTGGGTTCTTTTCCTTTATGTTATCGACAGTTCAGAGATTAAGTTTTTAGCTCGAACTTGAGTTTTTTAGGTAGTCTTCAACTTGATAACTGCCTATCGTCGCCCTGACTTACCCCTACCTCTAGTCGTTCTTAGCCTAGGCTATGAATTGACAGAGGGGGTTAAAAGTTTCCAACCTTTTGTTTCCTGCTTGGTTGCCCTTGAATGCTCAGGAGGTGTGTTCCCAAGCTTGCACTTACACTTGCTCAGAACGCCTTGCGATGCTCTCAATAGATCTGTAAGAGTTCCAAAGTTAGCTCAAGACTTAAACTCCAAAGACAGAACCAATGATTTTCATTCAGGTAGCACAACACCAATTTTCACTATGATTCTTTTTGGAAAATAATTCTAGAGATCCCTGACTTTGATCCCCCTGGGTATGGTCAACTTCAAAATACTCTATCTGAAAATCAACGTATTATCTTTATAAAAAACAGTTGAGGGCTTGTACTATATGCCACGAGCTTTCCAACAAGCCCTAGAGCTCAAAAAATTGATTTCGTATGAAAAAGTTATGACTGTTCAGGGTTTAGGGGGTTAAAACAAGAGTCACTCTGGCCGACAGATCCTAGGATTTTCTCCAAATCACAAGTGTAGGAACCTCCCAAAATGCTAATAGATTGACTATTTTGCCCCAAAATTATCCCAAAAATCAAACCCTAATTTTTGGCCGAAAAGCCTGTCAATCGCGATCGACAGGTCTGTCAATCGCGATTGACAGAGGTGTCCGTCGGGGCTGTCAATCGCGATCGACGGTGTCAATCGCGATCGACAGAGGTGTCCGTCGGGGCTGTCAATCGCGATCGACGGTGTCAATCGCGATCGACAGAGTCGATCGTGGCTGTCAATCGCGATCGACAGTATCAATCGCGATTGACACGTGGCTTCGCGCAAAAGTCAATCAATCGTGGAATTTCAGTCAATCGCGATCGACGGTATCAATCGCGATTGACAGAGGCATCGGTCGTGGCTGTCGATCGCGATTGATGGTATCAATCGCGATTGACAGGGTCCTACGTGGCAGTCAGTCAATCGTGGAGGTCTGTCGATCGCGATTGACAGGGTCTGTCGGTCGCGATTGACAGGGTCTGTCGATCGCGATTGACAGAAGCTGTCGGTCGCGATTGACAGAAAACCTCGGAATTTTTCTACTGTTTTTAGTGTTTTGGAAGGTGTTCCTTGTGCTTGTTCTAGTGGTGCACTTACTTTTGTGAAAAGCCAAAAATTTCTGTCAATCGCGATCGACAGAAGCCTGCGACCGCGAGACAGTTGCGTCGAGTTCCGTACCTGCGCGCAGCGTGCTGGGGATGATGAAGATGGCAGTACCTGCAAGAATCACTACAACATGCAAAAACAGTGCAAGCAATATCGCTCTCTCGCTCTCTCTCACAAGTGGAATGGAGGAAATGAGGTGGAGATGGTGATATGATCAAAACTGAAAATTTTCGCGATGATGGAGATGGAGGTGGGAGATGGTGATGATGAGGATGGTGATGAAGATGGTGAAGAAAGTAAAAGAAAATCGATGAGAGTGAAGAAAATACCTACAACTCCAACGCGTCAACTCTACGTCTTACCATCACACGCTCGTCCTCAAAGCTCGATCCCCGGCAACGGCGCCAAAATTTGGTGTAGCTCAGTGATGAGTAGCACCTCCTTTAATGTCAATCCGGGAAGACGTGAGGGTGGTATGAAGACCTCGAGCAAGTGGCAGCACAAGTGCGTGAGTGAGAAGCACACTAGCATGCACACACATACACACACACGCGCACACACAGCAAGACAGAGAGTGAGAATCAATGGAGTTCTTTAGATTACTTTCAAAAGCTCTTACAAGTTCGTTTCAATTACAATCTAACCTCAAAAATGAGCTCTCTAGCTCTTTTTATAGTTTTTGGCTAAGTTTTGGCCCTGTCCAGACCTAGTGTCCGGCCTAGTTAAAAATTAGGTTCCAGGGCTTATTTGAGGGCTCAAACGATATCTAAAAAATACGAAATTTGGCAGGTAGATACTTCTAATGCTCCTCAAGCTCAAGGACTCCTTGGCTTGCACAAAATGGAGCTATAAAAAGATGAAATGATATTTACAATGGTGCTTAGTGATGATAATCACTTTTAATGGGTGTAGATGTTTTGAAAGATTAAGGTTGCCTTAGTGCTAAATCTGCGTGAATGTTCATCAGTGCTTCTTTCTGAAGAAAATTGTTGGCCTACTTGCCGGATCGTCGTTGACTGCCTTGTCTGCTTGTGCTATCTCTTTTCTCGGACTCTCTTCTTGTGCTTCCTTGTCTTGTCAGTCCTTCAGCTCCAGCTCCAACATATGGCTTAGGCAAAACAACAATTCTGCATATACTTGTTTCAGCTCCTAAGTGCAGCGCAATTGCGAACGTTGGAGAGCTCTTCGATAAGATGCATGAAAATGCCGATTGAAGAGCCTCCAATATTTTAATTTTTTTTTGTCAACGGACCGATGTGTAAGCGATGGTAACGCGTGGTAAAAACCACTGGAATTGGCATTGCATAAGCGACATTTTTTAGCGTCGCTTATGTGATGCTTTTTAAAACCGTCACCTTAGCGACGCTCTATGCGAGCGTCACATACCCCATGGCACCGTATGTCAGAAAAAACATCGTTTTGTTTGTTGTTTAATCGACGGTTTGCGTGCAACGCTCATTACGATGCATTTTGCAATTTTATAGCAACGAAATTGTATCGCCTTAATAGTCGCTATGCGCCCGTATTCTTTGTAGTGTTTAGTCCTGCAGGTTGCACTTTCAACATAGCATACTTCGAGGCATGATAAAATATGAATGTGATTGTTCAGTATAAAAATCTACGAATGTGCTCTTTTCATGAAAATAGTAAAAATATGCTTTGCCCGTTGAGTATAAAAATGTACATCAAACTCAATGGATTAAAATGTGCATTCAATTAGCATGAAGATTTTCCATGACAATCTCGCCATGTCTTTTGAATCTCGCTTATACACAAATGAGAATGAGTGATTCTTCAAACGTTGAAAATATAAACAAAATCAAGAGAAATAATTTTTGAGTCCATATTTTTTGTATTTCCAAGTGCTAAAAACCTTCTAAAGAGCATCCCCAAAGACTTGCGCTACACCACTCAAATCCATCATAGGTGTCCATTTACTCAAACATAACCAATTTGTTAAAAAAAGCAGGACGTCTGAAGACACTCAAGCGCCCTATTACATAATTTGTGAAAATATGATATCTTTGACCTTGTGAATTCTGGATATAGTAGATTATTACCTCTGACCATCCTCTGGCAATCCTTGACTTAAAGTAAGATCTATCTTAGTACACTGAAGTTGACCAGATATGGCTTCATGGTAGAGCTTGAGAAGGAATGTCATTTGACAACGAGTAGATAGTAGAAGCGGCGCCTGGCTTCTGCAACGTCTCGCCAAGGCTGAGCGCCATAGCCATGAGGGGTTCCACACTGTTTCGCGCCGCGCCATGTAGAACGGATCTCAGGTGAGCTGCTTTGGAATCTGCTAATTCATCCCAGCACGTCTCCATGTACGTCAGAGATGCGCTGAGCCAAACCCTTACGTCCATTACCTGCCCGCCTACCATGGATGTTGAGCCCTGACCGTTCAGATGCTGCAACGTTCGCATCGATTGTTTAAGCCCGTCTCGACAATCACTCATCAGTTCCAGGCAATCCTGGAGGGTCGATTTACCGTCGCTGAGAGCATCATCCTCTTGGAACACTCCCTGCGCGCGGGAATAACTAGAGTTGACATACGCCAGGGCGAGGTCGAGAACGAAGGCTGTGAGATTTTGCAGGTGAGTGAACGGCGGGGAAGCCGAATAGCGGGAGAGTACTGACATGCAGAGAGAGGCGTTGTTAGTTGTGTTGCATAGATACCTCATTGGCACAGGTGGAGGTGAGGACCCCGTTTCAAACGCTTGCAAGCCAGGAGGCAGAGTACATAACAGCATCGTATACAGAAGTTGAATACTCATAAAGCTTAGAAGCGATGAAGGCGCCATGTATGAGCTCGTTGTTCAGAAATCGCGTCTTCGGAGGTCTCACGATGGTCCTGCAGATACGCACAGACAATGCGATGATTGAGCTGGGAACTTGTTCACCAGTACGCTATATAAACAGGAACTGTTTATATACATGGATCTCTGCACTTTCATCTTCGTCAATGTGGTCCATGGGAACTCGTTCACCAGCATTCTGACTAAACAGGGAAAAAGCTCTTCACAATGAACTGTACACTTTCATGTTCGTCAAAGCTTTCCTTGACATGTGCAGATCAATCACTTCAGAAAGCAACTCTGCTGAAGAAGGAAAACATCAGAACAACAGATCATCTGAGAGTGCTATGCACAGACCATTACCATGACTTCAGAAAGAGGAGGGCATTCTCATTCACATTCAGAGACACCTTTTCCTCGTACGTCTCCCACTTTTTCCTGCATACAAAAGAGTTCGATGAGCTCTGAGAGATCACTCACGTCATCTGTGAAGGAAAATAGATTATGAAAACGTGATAAAAATACGGAAACATGAACTATTAGCGCCTCTTTCCTCTCCTTCTGCTTCATCCTTGTAGACTGTGGGGAAGGCGGCATTACATTTCCTTCTCCATAGCTTGGTGATGCGTTTCGTAGTTCTACATTATTAAATTTCTTGATGCAAACTGTTCTCAGTATTGGTCATGCCTATCTTATTCAAGGAAATTTGTTAATGATCCAATAATAAGGAAATCTTAAAATTAATTTGGATTAGATGTTGGAAGTCCAGATATGTTTTCTAAATAATTACACATTATTTAGCATATATTTCTTTTGCACATTATTTATCATATATTTCTTTTGGACATTATTATTTAGCGTATATTTCTTTTGCACATTATTTAGCATATATATTTTTGCACATGGAAGTACATGTAAACACGTTCTTATAAAGTAGCATGAATTTCGGTTTTAAAGAACATGCCATTCGCTTTTCACTAGTCGTTGGAGCTGAAATACATATCAGCTCATGTTTTCTCATACAAATTTGGTGACCAAAATTCAGTATGTGAAGGGATGCTTGGGTTTCGCCTACTTGATGTAACTCAAAACTGCAAGCTTGTTAGTCAACGAGGAATTCCAGAAATCGGACATGCATGTACATAAGGATTCAACAATTCACGGGAGTATTAACACAGAAAAGTCGCATTTCACTTGTATCATCTAGCCCAAAAATTAGCAAGACATTGTGTATAGTTGAACATATTTCTCTAATTTGAAGAAAAGCATGCTGTTATCATCTTCTATGATAGACAATATTGACTAATAACAATTTAAGTTGCAGTATTTGTTATTCGATAATTTGATTATTTGTGATGAATTACAGAAGTTTTTGATGACTTCTTATTATTTGATCAAATTATTTGCTGCCAAGTCTATTGAATATCAATATCTTCATTCATTACCTTCTCTCTGATATAGATAGTGTACTTCAATGTGTTTGGTTCTTGCATGGTACATTGGATTAGATGCGAGCTGTAATGAACTTGCATTATCTCCAAAGAGTTGTGGACGTGATGTAGATAGATTCATGTCTTCATAAAGCTTCAAATACCACATAATCTCACATGTTGCTTGAAAGTGCTATTGTAGGCTATTTTTTAGAACTCCACAAAACCAAATTATTACCTGCAAATCTCAGATATCCATGTGTACTACTGTAGAGCAGGTGGAAGATGTTTTATTCCTTTGCTAGGGACCACTTGGGTTCTGGATATTTTCAAAAGTGAACCTTGAAACCTTGGGGGAGTCTTTGGCCGCCTTGGGCAACCCTCACTCTAGGGGCTTGGAGGCACTCCCTAGGCCACACCCTACGTTTTCCAACATCGAGAAAAGGTAAACAAATCAAGAACATGCAAAGATACTCGAAGCAAAGGCTCTTGAGCACAAGTAGCTGCAAGTTGGGTAATCCTTAACCCTATAAGTCTACGGCAGAAAAGAACACTCTACAGGAGAGAGCTCTGGTTTTATTGCTCCATGGAGGGACCCCTTCGCCCATACGACCCTCTTTGATAAGTTGGAATTCTCATTTGATAAAGAACCACTCTTCTCTTTATTTCTTCAAAGCATGAGAACTTGGGCGCCTTGAATTTAGGAAATCAATAAGTGGTTTTATTGGAAATCATGGAATAATCGAGTTTGGCGACGCCTTCACTTATCCACAAAAGCTTATGGGGCGACGCCCATATGGTGAGGTAGGAATGAAAAAAGGCGACGCTTTTCTTTTGCAACATAATAAGCTTATGGGGCAACGCCCATAAGGGAGGTAAGAAGGAAATAGGCGACGCCTTGAATGCTTGTCATTTCACTTATGGAAACATGGGCGACTCTCACTCTTGCATTACATCAGAATATGGCGACGCCCATATGATGGTGAAAGCGTGGAGAATGAGGCGACTAAAAATAAGGGCGACTACTTTATGAAGAAAGAACTTGGGCGACCGCCGTTTGATTTCATGGCTCATTTGGGCGACCACTCCATTTCTTGCACGCATAAAAGCAAGGCGACCACCATGTGGTCTTATGGAAATTAGGCGACCAACACTCTCGGGCTTATTAGGGCGACCACCTCTTTTCTCCCAACCCTCTCCAAAGGCGATCACTCGCCTTCTACATGCACATGGGCGACCACCAAATTTTGGGCTTCTCAAAACTAGGCGACCACCAATCCTAGCAAATCGAGGGCGAGGCCACCAACCACTTTTGGCTAACTCCACATCATTGGGCGACTATGTGATGACATCCTTGGAGGGCGACTACCGACTTATGACGGGCTCCACCATGAGGTGGAATATATATTGTTAGTGATATGTCAGAGTGAAAAGCAGGGAATATTGCCACTTAGCTTTGGCGATGTCAGAAGCTAAAATTGGGGGCTTTATTGAAGTTGGCTACCAGAGCCAAAATTAGTCCTCTCCTCCACCTCTTTGACCACCACTTTGGCGCGTGCGGCACTTAAGGCTGGAAGTTGGCAAGGCCACCCTTGGCCACTCTGGGTCTATATGAACATATGTTTGGCACTCATTTGGGGTGTAATCTAAATCGTGTGGACTATTGCGTATCATCACTACCATCATTTGTTGATGCTAGTTGAGGCTATTTTTTTTGGTCTACTCTCTGCACTCTGTTGCTACAGGCACACTGTTGGGGTCACTCTGTGATGAGTATACAGAGCGTGGGCCTCCAGTGGAGTTGGTGATTAGCATTACAGGGTGATTGAGTGGCTTGGATCTAGTCATTGGCATGCATTGGTGAATTTCTTCAGGATCAAGTCATCATCTTTATTGTATTCACTTTGTTGGTCTCACTCTTGTATTGTTGCTAGTTAGTTTTGGAATGGCATGCTAGCCCATTGTTACATCCTTTTGTAGTATTTTAGCTCTCTGTAATCATTTTCAAAGTTACGAAGTGATTTTCTATCTCAAGAGCACTTGTCATTGATCCTTTCTCTACAACTGTACGTTTCCATTTCTATTGGTTTCTCTGTTATCAGTGAAGGTACCTACACACAGGAATGTCACAGGGTATACTTCCCTAAGGAGAACCCCCCTTGAGTAGACGGAGTACTGGAAATGTATACAATTTGATATTGTTGGAAGTGGATGCCCCAGTACCTCCTCTACAACTACTTCTATCATCCTTATTTCCAGCTCAATCTGCATCACTGTATGCTTTCAAATCCATAACTTCATGATATTTATAGCCCAAAACTTCATTTAATGTACACTTCAAATATCTCAAGATCCTTTTAGTTGCTTGCATATGTACATCTATGGGTTTGTTCATGAATTGAGACAATGTACTTACACTAAATGTAATATTCGGCCTCGTTAAAGTTGCATACATAAGAGAACCAATTAAAGACCTGTAGATAAGTGGATTTTCTAAAGGTTCACCATCTTCAACACTCTACTTCACATTGGGTTCCATCGGATTACTCATATTCTTGCAATGTTCCATGCCATATTTCTTTAATAAATATGAAATATACTCCTTTTGTAGAAGATATACACCATCTTCTTTCTTCATAACTTTGATTCCAAGAATATACATCAATTCTCCTAAATCTAAAATTTTAAATTCAGTTCCAAGCTCTGCTTTGATCCTGGATATCTCAACTTCATTGTTTCCTGTTATTATCAAACACCTATATCCCTGCTTTTCAAGAAACTTTACCAATCTAAAATTCCAAGCCCTTGGAGCCTGCTTAAGACCATATAATGCGTTCAAGAGTTTACATACATGTGTAGGCTTCTTGGAATCTTTGTATCCTGTTGGCTGCTCCATGTACACATCTTCTTTTAAATCACTATTGGAAAATGCATTTTTGATATCTAATTGATAAAGATTCCATAGCTTCCTTGTAGCAACACTTATTAATGTCCTTATTGTTGATATCTTTGCAACATGAGAAAATATCTCTTCATAATCGATCCCATAACTCTGTGCATAACCTTTACAAACAAGCCTTGCTTTATATCTACTTACTGAACCATCACTGTTTCTCTTTATCCTGTACACCCATTTTTCATTGAATACCTTCATGTTAGGTTGCCTTGGAACTAAACTCCATGTATTGTTCTCATACAAAGTTGTCATTTCTTCATCCATTGCTTTAAACCATTTCTTTACCTTTGATGCTTCTTTAAAAGTTGTTGGTTCCTACTCCTCAAGAAGTTTTGCCATATAAGCTTCATGAGAAAATATTTGTGGTTGCCTTCTTTCTCTTGCTAGATACCTTGATTGACTTCTTGTCCTACCATGCTTTTCTTTCCTTCGAGTTTGCATTCTTCTTGATGTAGAACCTTCACTTACTTCTTCTTGTGACTCAAGTTCCTTTGAAATTAAATCTAGAATTTTCTTTAACTTTTGATTGGGGGAGTTACCTCTTCATGTGTAATTTGACTTTCTAGTGAGCTTGGAGAACTTGGTCTTCTTCATGTCTTCTTATAGTTTCTTCTTCATCTACTTGCACTTCATGCTTATACCAAGATTTATCTTCATGAAAAATAACATCTCTTGAAACAATTACCTCTCTCATACCTAGTTTCACACATCTATATCTTGGTTGCCCTTCTACCATACCAATGAAAATCATTTTTTGTGAATTTGGATCCAACTTTGACCTTAAGTGTTGTGGAACATGAACAAAACATATGCTTCCAAAAATTCTATTATTAAACATATCTGATTTTGATCCATAAAACACTTGATAAGGTGCTTTTTGTACATGACATTGAGTAGGTGGTAACCTATTCTTCACATAAAGTGCCATATTGCATGCTTCAACCAAAAAAAGTAAGTGGTACGTCCTTTTCATTTAACATACACCTACCCATCTCCAAGCTAGACATGTTTCTTCTTTCGGCCACACCATTTTGTTGAGGTATGTATCTGTTTGTAGTCTACTTTTTAATTCCCTCTTCTTCCAAATATGCAAGAAAGTGAGTAGAAAAATACTCACCTCCTCCATCTGATCTCAACCTTCTTATGCTTTGACCTGTTTGCTTTTCAACCAATGATTTGAACTTCTTGAACATATCAAATACTTTTGATTTGTATTTCATAAAATAAATGAATGTAAACTTTGAGAAATCATCAATAAATGTTACAAAGTACTTGCTACCTGCCATGGACTCTTCTTGAGATGGACCCCATACATGAGTATGAATTAAGTCCAAAATACCTCTGCTTTGCAATCATGCTTTTGAAAAAGGACTTCGTACTTGTTTTCCAAAATGACATGCCCCATAAGAGAAATTCAAATCTTGCTTAGGTAGTTGTGGTAGACCTTCAACCAAGGATTTCTTTGCAATATCCTTCAATCTACCAACACTGATGTATCCTAATCTTTTATGCCATAAATCTAATTGAATTACTTGAGTCCCATTGACCATTGTATAACTTGCATAATCTGGAACTTCAACTTCATAAGTATATAATCTATTTACCTTTTGTCCTTTTATAACAAAGTCCCATTGTTCTTCTGCTAAGCATGCCACTGATTATTATTAAAATCCACCTTCACTCAATTGTCCTCCATCTTTCCAACTGAAATCAAATTTATTGTAATAGTAGGAACAAACAAAACATCTCTGAGAGTTACATGTTCATTAAGTAGACAATCATCAATATATACTACTTCATGCTCAATACTATCTCCTGTAGGACTATGACTCTTGAATCTTGTGTAAGTTCACAAACATATTCATGTTATGACTCATGTGGTTTAAGCAACCACTATCCACATACCAAGTTTTATCGTTTACCTTCCTCTTATGTGTCTCTGTATGTGTTGATATATTTAGGTAGTGATGTGTCTGAACACTCTAGGACCACTGGGGCACTTTTTTTCCTTTTTAGGAGGTTTTTTTCCCGCAACTTATATATATGCCTATTGCCCTAATGGGCTATTTATCTTTGTACATTCTAGTGGTAATACATTTCAGTATTGTGAGTTGTGCTCCAAGCTTCTTCTTCTTCCTTGTGTTGTCATGTGCTTCCAAAGATGTCTAACTCCAATAATTGGTATCAGAGCAGGTCGCTACTTCATCTAGGGCATTGTCTACACCTCTCTAATTGTAGTCTTAGAATTGCATGAAATTTGGTAAGCATACTCAGGGTGTTTAAGAGATCAAAACAACTTTGCTATGTGGTGCCGAAATTGTGATCTAAGCTCGTTTCGACCTCCGAATGCACTATCACTGTGCTTGTGCAGGCTATTTTATCTTTTTGTGCCAAAGGTATATACCAGTTTTGGTTCACCAATATAAGTGTCTCGAAGTCTGCTACAAGTTTAGTAGAATTTGTCTGGGCAATTCTATTCAACTTTTCGAGATACAGTCAATTCTTTGCATCAATCTATTTTAGTCATCAGCCATGGCTGAAAGTAGTGATGTATTCTGTATGTTGGCTGTTGAGGATACATTGGATGATACCAACTACCCATTGCGGGCTTATATGATGCATCATGTATTGGTCACAAAAGGACTGTGGAATATTGTGCAGGGTGTTGAAAGACGTTCTATTACACCTGCGAATATAGGTATTGCAAATACAAGTGTTGGAGTTGATGGAGATGGTGTCGAAGATGATGATATTATGCAGATTCTTGTTTGTGTTATTGTTTCTGTTGCACCTACTGCATAGAAAATTTTTTGGGATGGCAGAGATGCTCAGGCATATGCATTGATAACTTTGTCTGCCAAACGTGCTATTATTCCTCACATTCGCTCTTGTACGACAGTAAGGATGCTTGGGATACACTTACCACGTTGTAGCAGGCTAGGAATGAGGCTCGTGTTGCTTACCTCCGAAAACAATTGGAGAGTGAGCACATGAATGAAGGTGATCTTATGGATAGTTTTCTCACAAAGATCAAGGAATTGAAAGAATAGTTGATTTCTGCTAATGAAGCTATACCAGATAGATCACTTGTGCATACCATTCTGAATAGTCTTCTTGACTCATATCAGAGTTTTGCTTCTATGCTTTGTTTGATGATGAAAGGCAATCCAAATGCCTTGTCATTTGAGGAGTTAGTATCTATTCTGTTGCAGGAAGACCAATCTAGGCAGAATAGGTCTATTATGCATGTTGTAGATCAAGCTCTCTTGGTTAGTCAGAAGGGCAAAGGTAAATGGAGCTCTTCTACTAGTAAGCAGAAATCTGCAAATGCTACATATTCGAAGAAGGAAGACAAAGATGAGAAGAAATCAGAAAAGTAGAAATTATTTTGCAAATATTGTAAAGCAAATGATCATGTCATCAAGAGCTGTCCAAAACTGGTTGCTAAAGAGGCAAGGAAGAAAGAGGCCAGAATGGTTGTTGTAGAGGCCTCTACACTAAAAACAGAGTCTTCTAATCTTATGCAGGAAGAAGAATGAGTGTTTACTACTGTTTGTAGTTTTGACCCATCTTCTCATGAGCAGTGCATGTCTGCAATAGAATCAGATGTTTCGTACTTTGATAGTGGGGTGACAAAACATATTACCTCACATCATAGTTTCTTGTCTTCACTCGAGCTTGCCGCTACAGGGAATACTGTTACATGTGCCAACAACTCCTCCTATCCTATTATGGGAGTTAATAAGATCATTTTGACTACTATTGATGGTAGTTCTTTCACTTTGTTAGATGCTTTGTTTGTGCCAGTGATCAAGAAAAATCTGTTATCAATTTTTGCATTAGCCAAGATTGGATTGGTTGTGAAATTTGTTGATGATAGATGTACAATTCATGATCTATCAAATGGCGACGTCATTATTGATCTTGGCATTTTATGTCGTGGGCTGTATAAGTTCATAGACTATGAAAGATCTGTAAATGATTTGGCATCTGCAGTACATGATTCTCAGGCTATGTCAGATGCAAAGCTTTGGCATGCATGCTTTGGTCATCTGAAGTTTTCTAGTTTGCTACGCCTGCAGTTTGTGAAGTCTGTATTTTGGGCAAAATGCAACGTTCTTCCTTTCCAAAAGATTGTTCAGTTTGGGCTACTAAAAAATTGAAGCTTGTACATAGTGATGTCTATGGTCCTATGCAGACACCTGCTTTTGGGAAGTATCTTTACTTCGTGACTTTCATCGATGACTTTTCCAGGCATGTATGGGTATATCCATTGAAGGCAAAGTTCGAAGTGTTTATGTGCTTCAAACAGTTTTTGGTTTTGGATGAAAATCTATCAGCATGTAAAATGGGCACCCTCCATTCTGATCTAAGGGGGGAATATATGTCTTCTGAATTGAATGCATTTCTGGCTGAACGTGGGATAGAACATCAGTGTACAGTTCTGTATACACCTCAACAGAATGGATTTGATTAATGAAAGAATAGGTCACTCATGGAGATGGTGAGGTGTATGGTCAAGACTCACGCTTTACGACATAGCTTCTGGCTTGAGGCTATCATGTGTGCAACATATGTACTTAACATGTGTCCCACTAAAGCGGTGCAGTCTATCACTCCATATGAGGCTTGGAATGGTCACAAGCCATCTTTTGCTCATCTGCATGTATTTGGTTGTCTAGCATATACATTAGTGCCTAAAAAACATCACAGAAAATTGGATGATAAAGCAGTAAAATGTTTTTTTGTTGGGTATAGTTCTAAAAGTAAAGGCTATCGTTTGTATCATCCACAAATTAATTGCATTCTGGTTAGTTGTGATGTTGTTTTTGTGGAAGATGCTATTCAGCCATTGGTTTCATGTACTAAGGAGACATCTATTGCTCCAAAGACATGTATGATACTTTGCTACCTCTTTTTACAGGTGGACAGTATAATGCTGGTCCTAATGAGGCAACTTCTCAGCCTTTGTAGGTTTCATGTGATGATGCAGATCATCCCATTTCTACTGTAGATTTACATGATGCACTTGTTGATGAGAGAGATGATATTGAGCAGGAAAATACTATGCCAAAATGGCTGGTGCAGACCTTGCGTGATAGCAAATTATATGCACCTTTGTCATATCGTACTCGGTCAGGTTCTCATAGTACCTCTTTGCATCAATTTTCTATGCTATGGCTGCGTCTAGTCTCTGTGATGAGAATGAGTCTGTTTCATTTGAAGAAGCACAAAATTCAAAAAATTGGATGGCTGCTATGCAATCTGAATATGGTGCTATAATGAAGAATGGTACCTGGCCTTTATGTGACTTGCCTCCTGGCAAGAAGGCCATTGGCGCAAAGTGGGTATACAAGCTGAATCGTAAACTTGATGGAACAGTTGACAGGTATAAGGCTATGTTTGTTGCAAAGGGTTATGCGTAGGAAAGCGGCATTGATTTCTATGAAACCTTCATTGTGGTATACATTGATGACATGCTGCTCACTAGTCCTCATGACACACATATTGCTGATTTTAAGGCTGATTTGCATGCCTCATTTGAGGTGTCTGATTTGGGGCATTTGCATCACTATTTGGGCATTCAATTTATGCAAGTTGATGGTGGAATGGCTTTGTGTCAAACAAAATATATTGACACATTATTGCAATGTTTTGGCCTTGAAGAGTGTAAGCCTATTGCCACTCCTATAGAGACAGTTTTATGATTGAGTCTTCATGATGCTGGAGATGCATTTGATACTGTTCTCTATCACCAGGCTCTTGGATGCTTGATTTACTTATGCATTACTCGGCCACATATTGAGTTTACTATCTCAGAGATGAGCAGGTTTATGCATTGACCACGTCTCAAGCATTGCTAGGCGATTAAGCACATCTTTTGCTATTTGAGTGATACCCGACTACTTGGATTGTTTTATCCCAAAGGGGGATCACTACCGCCAGATTCGCATGCTTTTTCTGACAGTGATTTGGCTGGTTGCTGTGAAACTCGTGTGTCCACCACTGATTTTTGCTTCATGCTTGGTAGCTCAAGTATATTTTAGTTGAGCAAGAAGCAGCCTACTGTGGCCACTTCCAGTTGTGAGCCTAAGTATATGGTAGCTTTCACAACGACTGTTGAGTGTGTGTGGTTCAGATGCCTTATGGTTGATTTGGGTGTTGGTCAGTCTTCTGCCACCACCATCTTCACTGACAGTCAAAGCGCATTGACAATTGCAAGGAACCCTGTGTTCCATGCTCGCACTAAGCACATTGAGGTGCATTATCATTATGTCAGGGAGAGGTTCTCTGCTGGGGAGATCAGCTTGGCATATATGCCCATGCAGGAGAACATTGCAGACCTTTTCACGAAGGCTCTAGCCAAGGAGAAGTTTGAAGCTTTTCGCAAAGCTTTGGGCTTACTTCCTTTTGTGGATTGATTCCACATAGCTTGGCACTTCCTTATACATGAGTGCTAGCTCCTTGTTCACCTCATCAATCATAGGGGTATTTGTTGTTATATTTAGGTAGTGATGTGTGTGAACACTTTAGGATCGCACGGGCATTTTTTTCCCTCTTTAGGAGGTTTTTTTCCCTCGGCTTGTATATACGCATATTGCCCTAATGGGCTACTTATCTTTGTACATTCTAGTGGTAATACATTTTGGTATTGTGTGTTGTGCTCCAAGCTTCTTCTTCTTCCTTGTGCTGTTCACATGCTTCCAAAGACATCTAACTCTAATAGTATGCATAGCCATAAGAATATTTTCCTTCTGTGTCTGAGTCGCCTCTTGCACTATATTGTTGTTTTGATGCATGTGGTCTTGGCATCTTCCTCTTTGTCATCCTCTAAAACCACCTCTTCTATTTGGGTTGGAGAAGAAATCCCTGGCATAGTGACCAAATTTACCACAATAATCAAAAGTAAAGTTAGCTTGCTAATTTGGTTGAGTCTGTTGACTTTGTTGTGCTGTTCTTCCTCCTCTAGTAGCGTTAAAGCTTCCTCTTCCTCTAGGTTGTTGTTAAATCTTCCTCCTCCTCTCCAATTTCCTCTACCTCTTGATCTATTTGATGAAGTATAAAGAGCTTGTCCTTGACTACCTCTTTGCAAATGATAAGATTTCCACCTTCTATGTTGATTTCTTCAATCATCATGAGTGTTTGTAAATCTTCAAAGCATGGTAGATTCTCTCAGTCATAATAGATGTAATGAAAGATTTCCATCCTTCATCTTCTATCAAGCCATTTAACATGCTATTAAACTTTATATCCTCACTAGGAGATGCATCAATAGAGGCTAATGCTTCAATAAGAGATTTTACCTCAAGAACATAATCATTAATTGATTGTCGGGGATTCCTTTTTACTCTTTTCAACTCACCAATAAGTTGTGTTTGCCTCGCTCTGTTAGTAGTTGCAAATAACCTTTGTAGAGACTCCCAGGCTTCTTTTCTAGTATTCAAACCTCTTATATGTCCAAACATAGTATTTGAAACTGTTTGTGATATAATAAAAAAAACTCTTATGTCCCTCTCGATCCATTCTTGCTCTCTTGATCGATCTGCTTGTGTAGGTGCTTATGGTAATACTGGCTTCACTTTTATACTTGTTATCAATCCCCAAAGACCTTTAGACATGAGATAAGACTCCATTCTAAATTGCCACATGGGATAATTTCTCTCATCTGATAACTTCTCAATCAATGCACTCAAATTTGCCATGTTGACTTGTTGTAAACAGAGAAGATAATTCAACAAGATTTATGAAGGATCTGATAAAAAACAAAAGCTTTGATACCACAACGTTATGTTTACAAACTTGTAAACACCAAAGTACACAATGAAAAGTGATGACATCTCCCAAGATCTTCAAAAGACCAAAAAAAATATTTCCAAACTTCAAAAATCAAACTTTCCTACAAACTTTCAAGAAAATAGAAATGGGTGACCGTAGCAAAATAAGCACCAGAAACACTTTGAGTAGAATCTATCAAAACCAATCATATCTTCTAAAGCTAGATTGTGAGTAGCATGCTTTGGAAACATAAAATATAAAAAAAGGCAGAGTATAGCTCCCAAAAGAGTAATTTGAATTCAAGGTATGTGGAGGCCTGCAACAACAAGGTATGACAAACTCTCCGAATCTAAAACTGATGTACAACAACAGAAAAACTCAAAGATCTATGAGAACTTTTAAGACATAGAAAGTATGAGAGCTAAGGAAACTCTGCCAAGTGAAATCACTCAAAAAGACCTCATAACAACTGAGATATGAAAGTTTGAAGAGAGGCATGTCTCCGATGAGACACGGGATACACACAAGAAACTAGATCTACAGAAATGCCTACTTGCATGGAGTTTCCTCATTGAACTTTGTAGATATATATATATATATATATATATATGTATATATATATATATATATATATATATATATATATATATATATATATATATATATATATATATGTATATATATATATATATATATTATATATATATATATATATACATATATATATATATATATATATATATATATATATATATATATATATATATATATATATATATATATATATATATATATATATATATATATATATATAGTACAAGATGTAAGCTTTTCAACCGAACAAGAATCACTCAATTTGGCCACCTACACTAAGAGAACCACTCTTTTTATTGAGAGGTTGTCAATAGAAGCGCCTTCCTTGTCTAAAAATAGACACCTCCCCTTTCTTTCTTTCTTACTTTTATCTACTTTTACTCTAAATTTGGAGACGTGAGTGCCTCCACATGTTATTTATCATAAATAATAAAATCCATAAACCTAAAAAGCAATACTTTAGATCTTGTTCTTATGTGACAAAGTCAACTTATTAGAACAAGTCAGAATAGTTTTTCTATGAAAATTTGGAAATTTTTCAATCAAAAGCACTTTCGATTAAAAAATTTTTAATAAAAATATTTTTGATAAAAAAGGTTTTTGACCAAAATGTTTTGTATGGAAAATTATTTCGATAAAAAATATTTTAGAATAAAAAAAATTTAGATAAAAAATTCCTAAGCTGAAAAAGTTTAAGATTGAATAGATTCTAAACTGAAAACATTTTAGATTGAAAATATTGTAAATTGAAAATATTTTAAATTTCATTTTATTCAATCAAAATTATTTGAGATTTAACATGATGAAGTTGATCATTCAAATGCGGAATTCTTGCCATTGTTTACTTCTAAATGTGAAAAAAATTAGCATTGGTTATTTATATCAAGTAATATAATAATACTTGAATCAATTAAATAAGGTGTCATACATATCCTTCAAGCTAACTGATGTCTCCTTGGTTTATTAAAGTAAGGGTTAAAAAACATCTTCCAAAAAAAAAGGGTTGACTTAAATGCATTTGTCATGTGGATGATAGAGATGATAGCCTTTGCTTTTGGACTTGTACCCAACAAAAATACATTTCACTGTTTTATCATCCAATTTTCTAGGTTGTTGCATAGAGACTAATTCATATTTTGTACAACCAAAAACACATAGATGAAGAGTCGATGGCTTGTGGCCATGCTAAACCTCATATGGAGTGATAGACTGTTATGTTTTGGTAGGACATTTATTACGTACATCTACTAAACCCATGCATGCCTAGAAAAGGCATAATAAGATTCACAAAGTATGTAATTCCCAAATGAATATGTCTACATAGGACCACAAACATCACTATGAACAAGTGAATCTTTATGTGCGGCTTGATCTCAACCATCTTTTAAGAAGGAAGAACACTAAAATTTTCCAAAAACATATCCTTCATAGACATCTTTAGAATATTCCTCAATTTTGGGCAAAGAGGACACCATTTTAGCTTTTTGCAAGTGAAGCAAACCAAAAAAAATTAGATGACCAAAGCACGCATGCCAAAGCTTTCCATATGCAATAGGTTGAGAATCATTAACTGAACATGTTGAATCATTCTTAGATTTTTCATAATCTATAAGCTTATTATACATACAACATGAAGTGCCAGAAGTGATTATTACATCACCATTCAAAAGATCATCAATTATACATCTCTTGTCAACAAATTTGACAACCAAGTTAGTTTTAACTAATGCTCAAATTGATAATAGATTTGTGTTGATCCATGGCACATAGAAAGCATCCGACAATATGAGAGAACTACCATAAAAAGTAAGCAAAAGAACCTTTCCAACTCCCATGAGAGGATATGAGGAGTTTCTAGCACATATGATAGTATTTTCTATAGGAGAAGGCTCAAATGAAGTGAAGAAACTACTCTACAAGGTAATATGTGTGTTTGCACCACTATCAAAGTACCAAACATCCATGTCTACTATAGATATACACTACTCATGATAAGATGCAAAATATCTACAATGAGTAGTAAATACCCATTCTTTCTTCTGAACAAGATTAGCAGCTGGGTTGCACTTATTCGATCGAATAATAAAAAAATACCGAATATGTTTGTTTTATTCGTGATTTTTTGAATAAACACCAAAAAAAAATGGACGGATACGTTTTTGATTGAAATATTTTTTATCAAAAGTGCTTTCGATCGAAAGCGCTTTTGATCGAAATATTTATCGATTGAAAGCGCTTTCGATCAAAGAGCGTTTTTCTAGCAAAAAAAAAAAATTTTTAGATTCGATCAAAAAGCTTATTCCCCACGTGCTTCATTGATGTACTAGAGAGCTTTAAGCCTGCAATTTTTATTAGAGAGCTTCTTTTCGATCATTGAGGTATTGTTTTAATTTTTATTTATTGTTTATTTTATTGTTTTGTTAATTATATCATGCATATTGTATGATTCGCATATGCGTCTCTTACACATGCTTGATATTTATTTATATAATTTGTTTTGTGTCTTTTAATCATCAATTGTATACATGTTCGACTCGCGCAAGCATTTATTACTTGTATACATCGATGAAAAACATTTAAAAATAAACCACTACTGTGATTGCCTGACTCGCTACATCGATTCTTACTCTCACAGTAGTAGATGACATAGCAATAGATCTATTGCGATTGTGAATCGCCACTTCGATTCCTACTCTCTCAATAGTATAGGGAGTGTGTAGGGACTATTATGATTGTCTGATTCTTTGACTCTTACTCTCTCAATAGTATAGGGAGTGTGTAGGGACTATTATGATTGTCTGATTCTTTGTCTGATTCTCACTTAGATTCCAATGAGAACACTTCGTGGAGGTCACAAGGTGTATAGAAACTATTGTGATTGTTTGATTCTTTAACTCTTACTATCACAATAGTCACTTAGATTCTGATGAGAATACTTAGTGTAGGTCACAATGTGTATAGAAACTATTGTGATTGTCTGATTCTTTGACTACTACATTCTTAATAGTTCAATAGATTCACTTCAAGATTATAATTACACTTTCTATTTAATTATAAATCTACTTATTTAACTATGCATATGTCTATCATTTGTGTACACATACTATTGATTTATTTATGCATACACTTACTGATAGTCTATTTTTTATTTTTGCACAAATGGCAGGTAAAATAAACAAGCAGGAGTGAATTTTTTTAGAAGAATTTGTGTGCTCGTACATGTATCAAATGAGAGAAGATGAAATCACTATAGCCTTACACACTTCTAGTTACAAAGATTTCATTGCGTAATTATCCAGAACATCATTTATTAATATTGAAAACAAATTTGGAAGTGTGTCTGGTGGAGCACATGTCTTAGATGAGCAAATGTCAAAAGAGCTTACACGTATCTTTGGACAAATCATCAAAGTAGCAGAGTCATTGGGGGTGGATATCACCAATATGTCCAGATTCATCATAAAATTAAATTTATCGATTTACATTATTAGACTATGAAGAGAGGAAATCGATTAAAACCGGACACGACTGAACACCTTGTGAGAGCACAGGTAGATCCAAATACAAGAGATGCATACGTGAATATGGGAGATCAAACATCAAACAATCTTTGTTTGCTCCCATATTCCTCTATTCTTTTTGAAGATGCAACTCTTCTAGGGGAAGGACAATATGGAATGATCCATAAAGTCAAGATATCCCACCCGAGATTCAACAATGAAGTGTTTGTGTCCAAGCTATTCAAATTACATGGTGCTGACATACAAACACAAGAAAATGAAGCCATAGTGTTATCTATTATGCACAGTGGAATTATTAGTCCAGTTCATTTGGCTAGACACCATAGCAAAAGTTTGTGCCTCATTTTCAAATTTTGGAATGGTGGTACATTGGACATGTGGCTAGAAAGAATGAAGAAGCAATACCTAAACGTATCATGAAGCAAAGTTGTGAAGGACACAGAAGGAGATATAACAACTGTGAAAAAAATATTTGGAAGCTGATCAATGGCCTATTACAAACAATATCATTTTTACACACTTGTAATATATCCCATAACGATCTCCATCCAGGCAACATCTTGTTGAAAATCAATAGGCTTACATCAATTATGTGATTTTGGTAGAGCGACATATTTACCAACCAAAAAAAGTTTTCTGAAGCTACCTAATCTAGAAATATCTACTAGAAATGAGTGGATTTGAAAGTACTAGTGGATTGCACATGAATGCATATCCACTAGTCCTCCACCTCTTAATAAGAGTCAGGAGATATTTACAGTTTTGGCACTCCTGTTACAACTCCTGAAATATATAGATTTCAATAGTTATCCCATTAATAAGAATGGGATTTACAAGTTCAAGTATGTTTTAGAATTAGCTTCTGACAAAGATGTATCAAAACGATTAGTTACACATGAACTGCTTAAGAGTATTCTTGCATCTAACTCGATATGGTTTAAAGATATCCATGACAGATGGATTACGACCATATTGAAAACGATGTATTCATTTGAACTATCTGGGTATGAGTAGGCAAGCTTTATTTGTAATCAAAGACATGACTTGTATTGGATTTTGCAATTGAATATAATCAGAGTATTCATAATACATCATTTTCTTCATTTTGAATATCATCATCTATGACAAGTATCATGTCATCTATTTCTTCCATGTCTGAACCATCATTGTGATCTACATCTAAATCATGATCGCTCCATGAATCATTTGTTAAACTTTCATGAGTTTGAAATTCTCCAAACGTTTGTTATGTTGTTGTAGAAGCTATCTTGGTTGGAGCATGTAACAAATGCATATTAGAAAACACATATACCAAATCATTAGCACGTGATGCACTTAAGCGATTTCTTCATTTTGAATGAAGAAAATAATAGGCACTCAAATTACATTCACAACTACCACTTGAAGCTACTACTGAAAGCACTCTCATAGGTATATGTTCCAGCTCCGCTGCTTCACCTCCATACTCTTTCCACCAAATAGGAGGTGGATGCTTTTGAATCACTTCAATATGTCATAGATCTCCAAAAGATCCTTCTCAATTTACATATGCTACTCTTTGGTGGAATGCATCTCAACCATCTGTACCTGGAAGTAATAACTGACATGTGGTTTTGGAGTTTGCCATGACTTCTTTGTTTGACGCTTGACCATTGAGTTGAAATGTTGGATCCAAAACGAATGCTGTTCCATGCAAATGAGTATGCATTTGCATCCATCTCTTCTCTGCTAATGATACAATCTGTGTTTTCTCTCGTAATGAAAATTGATTAAAATCTTTTAATTTTTGAATAGCTTTTGACATAATCCAATAAAATTTTTGAATAAAATGTTTATCAGTATCAACCATTCGTAAAAGTTCCACAAAAGATTTAGTGATACCAATAATTCTTTCAAGATTACGGCAAAAAATTTGTGATTGTATTAGACACGTACATTTGGATGTTGTAACTTGATAAGAAGAATACTTCTCTAGCCATGCCTCCCATCTACAATCAACAATCATTTCTACAAGAGCTGGCTTAACTTCTATAATCCACTAAGCACAATGTAAGCAATTGCAAATCGTGTGGCACAAAAAAACTGAAGTGCTTTATTGGGAGATTTTGATCGGAAGAGCGAGTATGAAAATTGATGCTCTCTAATAAATTTGACCACATGATTTGCATCTAAAAAAACTTTGTTTAATGAAAGATAATCTACCTATATCTTTCAATAATAGATTTAATGTATGAGATGCACATGGAACCCAAGTAATGCCTTCATACTTGTTTTGAATTGTAATTCCAACACTTCGAAAATTAGAGGCATTATCTGTCACTATTGCAGTCACATTCTTTGGACCACCCACACACAATATAGCATGTTCATATACCTTTACAAGAAAAGCCAAAATTTTCTCTTTAAGAGAAGTATCAACTTCTTAAAACATGTTTCCATTTGGACATATAACCATGACATTAATCAATGGTTTCTTTTGACAACTTGTCCATCCATCAAATGCTATTGTGCATCCATACATGGGTACATAATCAAGTACTGTTCGCTTTAAAATAGCTTCAGTACTTTTTTTTCACTTTATCTACATACTCTGTTTGTATTTTGTTATAATCTGGCATGATGAAACCTTTTCATGCAGTTGACATCAAAGCATCTTTGAAAATGGGATTACGAATAACATTGAAAGGAATCCCACATGCTAAGAATGCTTGAGTCCATTTAAGATGAAGCTCGAGACAATCTTTCTTTTCAAAAGCTACTTGTATAGTATTTTGTGATTTATTACAGACAAAGCATGGTGACAAAGTATTAGATCCACCATTTTTACTACATTCACCAACTCCACTCTTTTTTTATGCAATTGGAGAAAATTGAGTATATGTCTCTTGGTTATTCTCAAAAACAGTTTGGGAGACTTGAGCAGAAATATCCTGATGATCCTCTACTGTCATCGACACATCAACACTTGGGCTACTTCGAAAGTGCTGTGAACTACTCACGCTTTTGAATCTTTTTGATGTGATACCTTGAGATTTACATTTATTTGCATAACTTGCAAAATGTACCCCATATATCACGATCTGGATTAGAGCATCTTGCCACATTATTACATGTACTAAAGAGATGCTTTTTTATTCGAGTTGCATTTCCTACATAACGATGCCCACAACATTTGCATTGTATTGTGGATAATGTTTTACCCTCTTGATGAACAATCACATATGACAATTCTTTTCCCTTTCCCATAGTGCTTGCAAATTGCTTTATGAAGACTATACCTACAAAAAAAAACAATATAAATCAATATCAAATAAGATATTTCGATCAACGTTGAGTCAAACAATTACGATAGACTTTAATTCTCAATCATACACCCATATACAAATTACAATTAGACATACTATTGTGAAGTAAAAATCATTGTTGAGTTAAAAAATCATAATAGATTTTAATTTTCAATCATACACACATATACATTTACACATACATATACTTATACAGACTATTGTGAAATACAAATCAATATTGAGTCAAACAATCACAATATATTTTAAATTCCTGATCATATGCACATACACTTACACATACTATTGTGAAGTAAGAATCAATGTTGTATCAAACAATCACAATAGATTTTAAATTCCTAATCATATGCACAAATATTTACACAAACTATTATGACGTAAGAATCAATAGAGTCAAACAATAACAATAGATTTTTCATTCACAATTATACACTCATATGCATACACATACTCATACACACAGATACATATACTATTCTGAAGTAAAAATCATTATTGAGTTAAACATAAAATACCTACATCATTCAATAATAAATTTTTTATATCACAATAGATTTTAGATTCCTAATCATATGCACATACATTTACACATATCCTGGTGAAGTAAGAATCAATGTTGTATCAGACAATCACAATAGATTTTAAATTCCTAATTATATGCACATACATTTACACATACTATTGTGAAGTAAGAATCAATATTGAGTCAAACAATCACAATATTTTAAATTATTTAATATTTATAACAAAAAATTATACCTTGTTCTCTCTACGACACTTTAAGTTCGTAAAGAACAAAGTAGCTTTTATGAAAAATGAGTAAGAATCAATCATAATAGATTTTAAATTCACATATATATACTATTGTGAAGTAAGAATCAATGAGTCAAACAATCACAATAGTTTTAATTACTTAATATGGCAAAAATTTATACCTTGTTCTCTCTATGAAACTTTAAGTTCATAAAGAACAAAGTAGCTTTTATGAAAAAATCAGTCTAGTTCTACTGTTTTATAAAATATTAATTGATTGAATTTTTTTTTATCAAAATATTTTTTGATCGAAAAATTTTCGACCGAAAAGGCTTTTGATAAAAAATTTATCGATCAAAAGCATTTTCGATTGAAAAGGGTCGAATTCCCGTGCAAAAACTATTCGGGCGTGTCCGAATAAGCTGACATGTCACTGAATAATTCGGTCGAATAATAAGAGCTTGTCGTAAAATTCCATAATTATTCACGAATAAAGGAATTGTCGAATATCGAATAATGCAACCTAGATTAGCAGACTCTGTTTAAATTGTAGAGGCCTCTACAACAACTATCCCAACCTTTTTCTTCTTTTCCTCTTTTGCAATTAGTTTACGAGATCTCTTAATGAGATGATTATTTACCGTAAAGTACTTGCAATTATTTTTGCTTTTCTATCTTCTTGTGAACTTTTTCTTCCTTCTTGATTGTGCAACATTACCAAATTTTTCTTACTAATAGATGAGGTCCATTTACCTTTTGCCTTATTGAATTGTTTTGCTTGGATTGATGTTGGCACTCAAGGTCAGACACTAGATGCAAGAATGCATTGAAGAAGTGGACACACAAGAAGAGGGAGCATGTAGGGATCTCCAAGAAAAGTATGTCAAATTTTCAAAAGAAAACCCTATAAAAATTACAATTTTGGTCACTAAAAACCATTGTAAATATCATTTCACATTTTTCAAACTCCATTTTCTTCAAGTTGAGCCTCAAGATTAAAGAGTATTAGAAGTATCTAGGTACCAATTTTCATGATTTTTAGACTTTGTTTGAGCCCTCAAATAAGGCATGGAATCTAATTTTTAACTAGGATGGACACTAGGTTTGATTAGGGCTAAAGCTAGTGAAAAACTATAAAAAGAGTTAGAGATTTCATTTTTGGGGTTAGAATTTTTGAGATTAGCAAGTTAGAGAAAGAGCTTCTTGAGGAGTGTAATCGAGTTATTGAGAATCAAAGCTTCCAATGTTCCTATCATGGTTATCTTGCCTTGTGTGTGTGTCTATGTGCATGTGTGTGTGCACATGCATGTATGTGCTTGTCCCTCACATTTGCTCACCACAATTGCTCACGATCTTCATATCCTCCTCATGTCTCCACAGATTGACAAATAAAGGAGGTCATGCTCGCACTTGGGCTACACAAATTTTGTCATTGTTGCAAGGGAGCGTTGCTCGAGGATGAGAGTTGTGATGGTAAGATCATACATTTGTGATGTTGGAATGTTAAAAATCTTTTGTAGCCCAAGCACAAGCACCACCTCCTTTACTTTTCCATCCATTGAGATGTGAGGAGGATATGAAGATCATGAGTAGTTGTGTTGAGCAAATATGAGTGACAAGCACATACATGCACATGCACACACACACACACATGCACACAAGGCAAGATAACCAAGATAGGAACAATGGAAGCTTTGACTCTCAATAACTCAATTACACTCAAGAAGCTCTTTCTCTAACTTTCTAACCTAAAAAATGGTAACCCAAAAATGAGATCTCTAGCTCTTTTTATAGCTTTTCACTAGCTTTGGCCCCTGTCTAGACCTAGTGTCTAGCCTACTTAAAAATTAGGCTCCAAGGCTTATTTGAAGGCTCAAATGGAGTCTAAAAATAATGAAAATTGGTACATAGACACTTCTAATACTCATCAAGCTCAAGGACTGCTTGGCTTGAAAAATAGAGTCACAAAAATGCAAAATGATAGTTATAATGTTTTTTAGTGATCAAAATCGCTATTTTTATAGGGTTTTCTTTTGAAAAATTGACATATACTTTTTGGAACTTCCTACATGCTCTCTTCTTGTGTGTCCACTTCTTCAATGCATTTTCATGCCTCGTGCCTGCCCTTGAGTGTCAACAATTGATCCTCTCGTAATAAAATAGAACTAACCCCTTAGATGTTAATGAATTTTTATTGACTTTTATCATCAACCAAAGAGTAGAAGAAAAATTCTTATATGAATCTAGAAGACCATTAAGAAAATCTACACAAGTGAACTATGTGGCAATATTTCATAAGTAGAAATGAACTACTCTTTCAAATATTTGATCTTTCTCAGAAAACTATCCATTGAGTCTCCTCCATTCATATGTTCACTCTCTAACTTTTTTTGGAGGTAAGCAATAGGAGCCTCATTTCTTGCCTAGTATTATCTTGTATGAGTATCCCAAGCATTTGTTGCCAGCTAAAGAAGCAAATGTGAGAGATAATGGTGCATTTGACATACAAAGCTATCAATGCATGTATCTCTACATCTCTGCCATTTGAAGAAAGTTTCATTGTAGTAGGTGCAACAAGAACAACAACAGAACCATGAAATGGAAGATCATCATCTTTAGCACCATCTGCATCACCTTCAATCACTATATTTGAGCATGTAGTAGGACGTTCTTCAACACCTTGCACAATATTCCACAAGCATTTTGATACCAATACATGATGTATCATGTATGCCCATGATGAGTAATTTGTACCATCCAACTTATCCTCAATAGACAATAGATAAAATACATCACTTGTTTTAGCCATGGCCGGTGACTAAATAACTTTATATGGAAACTTTTCTATATATCAAAAAGTTGAAAAAAATTTCCCAAACTAGTCACCCTAGACCTATAGTATACTTTGAAATGCTTATACTAGTGAACAAAAGTCTGTATATAAGTTTGGCTCAAAAGAATGAAATTCCTACACAGTCGTTATGATAGTGTCTTCAAAGGTAGAAACTGGCTAGAATCAAAATTTTAGTGCCACATCTTGAAGCTCCTTTGAATTCCTTATTGCCTCGACTATGCTCACTATTTTTTGTGTGATTTTGAGTCTATGAGTGGAGGAGTGTCAACGATTCCCTAGAGAAAGTGGCGATCTATTTTAGTACCAATTATTGGAGTTTGAGGTCCACAAAAGCATACAAACAATACAAGGAAGAAGAATAAGCTTGGAGAACAACATAATATAGAATGCATTACCAAGTGGGTGTACAAAGAAAAGTGGTGCATTAGGGTTATAGGAAAATATATAAGTTGATGGAAAAGAACCTCCTAAAGAGGGAAAAAAGTGCCATAAGTCCTAAGTGTGTTCACACGTTGTCAAGATGAAATCCCTTGGGGATTATGTGCCAAGAAAAATTTTCAAAAATATCTCTTTGCTTTTCTGACTAAGAACTGATGTTTTGATTGCAGAAAGATGAAAAGAGTTGTAACTTGTTTATGTTTGATTGATTTGATTGATTGAGTGATGAAAACATTTCATCTATATATGAGACATGTATATTTACATATATAAATTTCATTAATCCCTTAAAATCCTCAAACCCTTAGAAATTTTGACTTGAAACCCTAACTTTTAACTTGTGAAACCTAACTTAAACCTTTAGGAACCCATGTTTTTAGAGCCTTTGTGTATATATTAAGAGTTTGAAAGCCAAACCATAAGAAATCCTAATTTTTCCCTAATAAAAATGCCAGTTAAGACCCATTTTTCCTAAATCTTGTTGATATATTTAGGTAGTGATGTGTGCGAACACACTAGGACCACCGAGGTTTTTTTTTCCCTCTTTAGGAAGTTTTTTCCCGCAGCTTGTATATACCCCTATTACCTTAATGGATCACTTATCTTTTGTACATTCTAGTGGTAATACATTCAGTATTGTGTGTTGTGCTCCAAGCTTCTTCTTCTTCCTTGTGTTGTTCGTGTGCTTCTGTAGACCTCAAACTCCAACAATTGGTATGAGAATAGGCCATCACTTCATCGAGGGCATCGTTGACACCCCTCTGGTCATAGTCTTAGAATCACATGAAATTTGGTGATCATACTCAAGTTGATTACTAGTTCAAAATAGCTTTGTTATGTGGTGTCAAAATTGCGATCTACATTTGTTTCGGCCGTCGAATGCACTATCATAGTTCTTGTGTAGGAAATTTCATCTTCTTATGCCAAAGATACATACACTTTTCAGTTTGCCAGTATAAGCATCTCAAAGTCTACTACAAGTTTAGCAAAACTTGACAGGGTAGTTCTGCTCAACTTTTTGAGATACAATCATTTTCCTACATCAGGGTATTTTAGTCAGTGGCCATGGTTGAAAGTAGTGATGTATTGTGTATGTTAGTTGTTGAGTATAAGTTGGATGGTACCAATTACCCATTACGGGCTTATATGATGCATCATGTATTGGTTGCAAGAGGATTTTGGAATATTGTGCAGGGTGTTGAAAAACATCCTATTACACCTACAAATACAATTACTAAAGGTGATGTAGATGGTGTTGAAGATGAAAATATTCTTCATATTCCTATTTGTGTTGCGGTTCCTATTGCACCTATTGCAGAGAAAATTTTTTGGGATGGCACAGATGCTCATACACATGCATTGATAGCCTTTTCTATCAAACATGCCATTATTCCTCACATTCGCTCTTGTAGAACAAGAATGGATGCTTGGGATACACTTACCACTTTATACTAGGCAAGGAATGAGGCTCGTGTAGCTTACCTTCGAAAATAGTTGGAGAGTGAGCACATAAATGAAGGAGATTCCATGGATAGTTTTTTGGCAAAGATCAAAGATCTGAAGGAACAATTAATATCTATTGATGAAGTCTTGCTTGATAATTCACTTTCGCAGAATATTCTGAATGGTCTTCCCAATTCATAACAGAGTTTTGCTTCTACCCTTTGTTTGATGATGAAAGGCAATCCAAATGCCTTAATATTTGAGGAGTTGGTCTCTATTATGTTGCAAGAAGATCAGTTTAGGTAGAACCTATCCATTATGTGTGTAAAGGCAAAGGTAAATAGATCTCTTCTACTAGTAGGCAAAAATCTGCTAATTCCACACAATCAAAGAAGGATGATAGAGACGAGAAGAAAATAGAAAAGCAAAAATTGTTTTGCAGGTACTGTAAAGGAAATGGTCATGTCATAAAGAATTGTCCAAAAAAGGGCTCATCCACGAGTTTTTCAAGTGGACGAATAAGAAAAAAGGAGCCAAACATGTGGAATCATGTTATGAGCTCCAACGAAATCAACCAAATTCAAGATGTTAAATTACCCACCAAAAATTGCACCTACATTGATTAGTAGGTGGTTAGCTAAATTCCAAGAAAAGTAAAACTTCTATATAAACCTCATTTTACCTTTGTATCTTGAGCTTTATGACTTTCACAAGTTTCCCTTTCAGTTTAGTGAAGTAGTAAACAAGCAGTTCTCTTGCTTTGTTATCAAATTCCTAACGATTTTGCTCCTGTCTATGTAGAGGTATTGTTAAGCTTTATCAATTTTGTTTGTACCAAGTTGTAGAGCATTGTTTGATCTATGATTCTACTCATTTATGTTGATTTGAAAATGATTTGTTCTCTTAGATAGTGCCCCAAAGTGTGTCAAAGTGTGACGGTTTTCTACTAAGTGAATTGTGAGAAATTTCTTAGTTTGTGAGCCTTTATCTTTGCACATAATAAAATTGTGTTGGAGAGAGTAGCCTATCTTGAAGTGGATGGTTTCCATAGTGGGAACATCCATTTTTTTTGACTGAATGCTTATTAGATAATACTCAAGGTTCTAGTTTAACTTTATAAAGTTTCATTTTGTTTCTCTACAAAATTGTAGAGAGATGTCGAGAACAGTGAGCATATGTCACTATGTGTGGGCCTAGAGGATGGAAACCATCTTCCATAGCTAGATTGGGGTGTTAGAAACTTCCACCATTAGCCATACTAGAGCATTTTGGAAGCTTGGAGACATCAGTTCACATCTTGGAGGGATCAAGATAGCTTTTGGAAGCACAAGGAGGGCTTATCAAGTAGAGAAGACATCAAAAGCCGACATCAATTGAGAACTGAACTAGTCAAATATTAGAAAGGGAGAAGCTACCAAAAGGTAGCATACACAATTTCTAAAGCTTATAAAAACTTGAGGAGAATTGTATGTATTTAAGCCCTATGGTTTTGTGCAGAAATGTAATCTTGATGTCCAATTGATGTATATTTCAACCATGATGAGGTGCAGGTGCACAAATGCTATGAATGGTGATCATTTGGCACATGAGTGCAAAGGTCTTACAAAAATAAATGCATCTCTCTTGAGCATAACCTTTTGGATCAAGCCTAGCCTTGTACCTCTCAACTATTCCATTAGGCTTATGTTTGAGCTTCTATACCCAATTAGTACCAACAACCTTTTTTCTTGGAAGCAAATCACATAAGGACTAGGTATCATTCTTCATAATAACATCATGTTCTAATTGCATAGAAAGCATGCAAAGTTTTTTGATATTTGTGCCTCATCAAAAGAAATAGGCTCATTCTCATCACAATGTATTTACATATTGTTATTTAATTTGGAGGGTGGAAGAGGATCCAATTGGATAGTTAAATCCCATTTATCATTCATGTCAATGCAAGCATGTGGATGGAATATATATATATTTTGTTGTCTCATATATCTTTTTACGTACAATCAATTCACTCACAAAATTTTAATTTCTATTACAAGATAGTGCCTATTGCTTCTACCATTGTTAGCCTATATTTTTTTTTCTATAGAACTCTTTGCTAGCATCTTTAGATGTGATGCATCATATATTTCGAAGAGAAATTGTATTGTTTGAACTAGTATATTTGTCATTTTATACATGAGATGTTGTAGCAATGGGCACATCCCTTTTCTAGCATTGCTTTTCAGTTCAAATAATCTAAAATTCATATATATTTTTCTACATTTATCTTGAGTTTTGTTATGTTTATGCTTCAGATTATGCCAATTTGATGGGTATGGTTACATTTATGGTTATTTTCATGGTCATGAATATGATATTCAACTTATCATTACAATATGGTTCTTAATATGATGTTGAATTTATATTTATGTTTATGAATGTGATATTCAATTTACATTCATGCAATTTATGGTTATGGTTATAAATATGATGTTTCATTTATGTTTAAGCAGTTTGTGGTTATGATATGTAGTACATGATTATGCATGTTCATGTTCTGCAAGTAGGCACAAGCCTACATAGAGCCATCTAGGCATGACAACATCTTTATTTTTCTAATTTTTTTCTACTGTTGACACGTATATTGATGGACATATCGAGAGATGCATGGATGTTTTTTTTTGGCTTTTTTTGTATTGGGCCATCTATATGGGTGATTGTACCAATGCATATACCAATTGACACATGAATATTCACCTTTTTTTATTTACTCTCTTCGAACAAGAGTGCAAACATGATTATGAATGCCCATATTAATGTGCACATTGATACGAAAATTAATGTGCCCATATACTTTGAAAATTATCAACTTTGTTGCATCCCTCTCTCTCAGCATGGATATGTGCTACCACACAGGGAGATGGAGGGAGAGGAGAAAAGACATGTAGACATGTATTTCATAGGAGTAAATATCATATGCAACAACAAATTAGAAAGAGCAAGCATACATAATATGATAACTCATTCTTAATCTAACTACCTAGGAGAGATAGGTAGTTTATGCTTCACCTCTTGTGCGATTGTCCAAACATATGTTTCTCTATCTATATAAGTGGTCCATAATCTATGTGTACTTGTGTAGTTATTCAATATTAATAATAACACACATACTTTTTGACACACATATGGTTTGTGATCCCACATTTGTTTGATCCTCCCACTCGTATCAACTCTACACTCATGCATGCAAAAGGCCATTATCTTTTTGCTCTTTTCTTTTGTGACTCACACATATTCCAAGGATGACATGCATCTCGAGATTCATTGCTGACACTATCTCTGCATGCATCTCCAAGATCCTTGAAGAAGAAAGGCTCTTTAAATTTGTAAGAAATATTCATGAATTTGTGAGCTTCTCTCTCTCATATGGACTTCATGGATGCTTCAATTCCAATAACATATGTGAGAACCCATTTTGTTTCCTACCACTCCACCCAATCTTACATAGTCCTTCCTCATATGCATCTCTAGAGCCATCTATAAGGTCCATGCACCCCCTCATGTGGCCACTTTGAGAGGATGGAATATCCTCATGGATGACATGAGAGGGACTTAGATCTCTTGAGCTCCGGTCCTTGATACACTAGGGTCCCTAAACAACACAAAAATACCAATGGTTGGCCATGGAGGCCTAAATGGAATGTAACACATGAATAGAAGAGCTACATGGAAAGTCTAAAGGTAGTGATTGTTATGGTTGTACTTCTATATATAGTATCTGCCAATAGACCATTTGTGGTTGAAATAGACACAAGTGATAAATATTTGGTGCAAGATAATCAATGAGTTTGAGAGAAGAAAAATAGAGTTGGCTGAATGGCTCAAGTAGGGGAATGGTCATAATGTTGGCTTTTCTTTGTGCTTGTTAGAATGCATGGCTGATTGTGAGTGAATGTTTACTTGCTTTAGGTCTCTTTTTGTCCATTTCATGCGTCAATCATTATCTAGGTACATACTTTTATCCTCTTGGTTGGATCAACTCTTGATTGGACAATTTAGCATGTTTTGTTCAAGTCACCACTTGATTAGGCTCATATGCTCATAGGATGTTTGATTGCTAGCTAGGTCCACTTGTCGATAAGTTCTAAACATTTTTGGTACCATTGTAAGGGATGAGTTACTATGTTAGGGTGATTTTGTGATGGTTATAGCTATGTTTTGTCAAGTAGATGTGCATGAAACTTCACGTGGATTAACATATGAGGTCATTCTTGCAGTTATCATGCACCTAGCTATTTATTTATGTGTGTATTGATTTTTTCTAGGGTTAGAGTATTTAGGAATATAGGAGAGAAAAATGATGTTCTTTAGAGTGTGTTTGTGATACTAGGTTAGATTTATCATCATCTATAAGATAAATAGCTTTTGTGAGTTGCTAGGGCCACATATACCTCCAAAAATTCCTAGTACTTCTTAGTTGTGTGTATTCACTATTGAGAGTGAGAGTATTAGATAGTAACAAAAGCACGAGGTATCATGAATTTTTAGATTTTACATGTGCCTTTCATAGTGTCTCAAAGGAGGTGAAAATTAAGACATGGCATCCTCAAGGTATGGACTATAAGTACCTAGAATCCTTTTTTCAAAATGACACTTGACAAGGATTATTGAATGAAATTTTAGTGTCATGGAGTCATATATCTATTTTCTAAGGATCACTTTGAGAAAATGAACACACAAGCAACAAAGGATAGAGAGAGGAACCAAGATATATAAAAATTGTTCAATTTGGAGAAGCAAAAACCAAAGTTTCATGACATTTGGTTTTAGTCAAATGTAGTGACACACAATTCCCCAAGTATCATGACACTTGATCAAGTTTCAAAACACTCCTCAACCATTCTCAACACTCAATAGGTGTTGTTTATATGAGGTATTAACAAGAGTTCACTTGCCATGGCATGTTAAGTGTCATCTTGTGGAGTATTGTGAACACTTTGTAGGTATTATGACATCTATCAAGTATCATTTAGTTGCAAATATTGCGAACACTTTCTAGGCATCCTATACTCCAAGTATCATTGATATGTTTCGAGTATCAAGACATTTAATAAGTGTCATGAAGCTCAAGTTTCACTTACACTTGGGAAGTATTGTTATGTTCCTTAGGTATCATGATGTTTGCTGAGTGGAATGTGCAATCGACCATCCTATATCGTGTATCATTTTAATGTTGCAGAAACCTTCTAGGTGTCATGTGTCATGTATGAGGATGATGAAGTGTTGTGGAGGATAGGTATCACCAATACCTTCCAAAAATTGTGTTTCTCAAGGACAACTATCATCAAAGTCAAGCATTGTTGACACCTTCCAGGTGTCATGTGTCATAAAAGCCAAATGTCACCATCGGCAAGTATTATGAACACCTCTAAGGTGTCAAGTGTGAAGTATGGTTTAGGTGAGGTATCATGAACATCTTTCATGTATCATGTACCGGGTGTCATCTAGTTTCATGTATCCTATGTCATGAGGATCTAGTGTCATTGGAGGAGTGTCACTAATACTTCTAAGATCTCATGTATCATTGAAACTTCAACAAATTTCATGTATTGGGTATTGTCTTTTGACCAAGTGTATCGTGTGTCATTTGTTTCAATGTTTGTCAGCACTAGGTGTCATCTCAAAACCTTGATTTGACATAATTGTTTGCTCAAACATCTGTTGTTTGAGCTCTAAGGCTTTTTGATTCCCACATCTTCAAAACTATTTTTCTTAAAATCATATGTTGATTCGAAGATATACCTTTTTTATGTTTTCACTCCTCTGAGAGTGAGGAATCCAAGGGACTTCTAGAAGAGTTGTGCAAGTGCTAAGGGGCTATGAACACTAAAAGAAGGGTTGGAATAACCAAGAGAAGTATCAAGAGCCATAGGCTACTAAGCGAGTCAGTACCAAAGAGGTGATATTTACCATAAAGGTGAAGGGTCTATTTGGATTGGTAGGTCCAACATCAACTTCATTTTTAATAACAATTGAAGGAGATTAAGGACGTGCATTTGTGCTTCCAAAGAGAATGAAGGATTCCATGTACACTTGGACCTAGGGTTTTTTTATCTTCTTTGCATTTGAAGCATAATACATTGTATAGTGAAACAAGAGCCCAAAAGTTCACTCATTCACACATTAAAATGCACTAAAATAAAAACAAGGATAAAGGGACTAAGTGTGCAAAGGGACCAAAGAGGTATTAGGTTCAACTCATATATGCATTTAAGATCGAGGCAAGTTCTTGGAAGTAGGAGAAGTGAGATCTCATCTATTTAGAGCACCAACACCAAAAACATACAAACTATATACTTTAAATCTTCTGGTGACTCAAAATTGGATTTAGAAGAGATCAAAGCCCCTGAGTACATGCATAGAACTCTAAGTGTAGAAACTATGTCTATCATCAACATGGGGAGTTTATAAAACATAATTGCAAAGAGATGACTCATGCATGACACTTCATCTTTAATCCATAGTTTTAAGTAGGCAAGGCATGAAACTATGAGGCTAGTGGCCATACATTTCATTCAATGTGTGGATAGATGCTTAGACAAAGAAGAAAACTCTCAAGCAAAAATAATCTCTATGTTTTAGATGGACTATTAAGTGTTGGAATTAAGGACTTTGGTATACATTAAGAGGCTTGATGGCATTGATGCATGTCTAAAAGAGTGTATAGTTCTAGATGAGAACTTGGGTAAGGTTTTTAAGTGACTAGAAACTTCATTGAAGTCAAAAGATTCCCATACTCTAATCTCATCTCATACCCCATCTATGGAAGAGTTGCCAAACGTGGTGGCTAAAATGATTTGGGTGTAGACTTACAACACTTCTAGACCATATCCTCCTCAACATATGAGGAAGCCTATACAGATGAGATGTCTGGAATGTGAAAGGGACCACTCAACCAAATTTTATCCTTGGGCCAACCACATATTCAAGAAGCTTCCTTGTACTACTATATAGAACACAAGTTCACCAATTACACAAGAGATAAATGTCCATATAATAGAGTATAGGTTAGAGAAACTCCATAATATCCATGCTAACCATTTGCTTATCCTCTAAGAGATCAAGCAAGGGAGGTTCCAAGGTATCCCTAATATCAGGGAACCCCTCTTTCTTAGAGAACACATGAACAAAAAAATGACCCTCCACCTCAACATGTCCTAGGACAACAACCTCATCATTTTCATAATGTAGTTCCAATAAACTATACTTAACCTAAACATAACACCAAGTGGGATGGTCGTGCAAGTGACTCCAACTTTTAATACAAATGTAATTGATTGGGGCTATGATAGCCAACATTCTGAGTATTACTACTATGGGAATCCTTGTAATGCCTACAAAATCTCATATGAATAGCAATAATATGAGTATGATAATTACTTAGACCCACATGGAGTGGAGTATGCTGACTTGATGTATGTAATGCCTATGGTTCAGACTCCAACTCACTGAAACTTAAGACCAAAAACCCTTAGGGGTCTTTCTATGATTGTGGTGGGGACCACTTCATCAAATATTTTTATGTGCTTGAAGCATCTCCTACAAGAAAGTGGGAGGGTTATTGTGTAGAGAGTGGGCAAAGTGCATCTCTTTAGAGACTGTCTGAAGAAAATAAACCATGCACAAGAACCTACAAAAATCAATGTGATTGATGTAGTTGAACCTTCTTGGAGTGACATGGATAACATGGTACCTTTTAAGGCTATAACATGAGCCCAAGATTAAAGGAAAGAAGTGGATGTTAGTGTCAATGAGAGTGAATCCAAAAGTTATAAGAGTTAAGTACTTAAAAGATCCATTAAAAGTGATAATAGAAGACTTCTTATAGCCCTCTAAAACATCCAAAAGAAGAACGATGCAGAAATGAAGAATTCCTCTTTATCCATTGGAAGTGAAAAAGATAATACAAATAGAGAAATACAAGATAAGAAAAAAAAATGCACAACCAAGAAGGATCAATTCTAGTAGATCCAATACCTAAAGATCTCCATATGCTCTTAAAAGCTTATGAGTAAAGATTAGTGGCAGGACTAAGTCTTGAGAAATATGAAAAGTGTTATTCAAGGGTAGAGTTGAAAATGATGGTGTGGTAGATGATGGAATTAGCTTGAGGAATTTATTGGAGAATACAACGTCTGATAGGCTCTTACCATGAGATTTAGAAGGCCAATAATTAGTGATGAAAAATAAAAAACCATGGAAGAAATCTAGAAGGAAAAATTTCACTGCACTCTGATTCTTGGTGAGCTATTGCAACTTGGGCTCAACTTTTGGAGTGATTGAGAGATCATATGAAGGGCATTTAACCACAAGAGGAGGACACCTTGTTTGCTCAAGAAGGACAACCGATAGCCAAAGTCCCTATAAAAAAGTAGGAGACTAAAATGAAGGGTATGAGGAAAACACCTAACTCCTAGTCACCTTCAATGGATACATGTCAAAGGCTATCCTTGATATTTCTATAAGGGTAGGCATATCTACCAAATAGATGTAGGAAAAATGGGATAAATTTGGTTTAAGACCACCAACGAGAATGAAATTGTAGTTGGTAGATGGCCTCATAGAGCTTGCCATAATTCTAGCCAGATGTAAAGCTGAATTTGAGCAAACACTTGCCATTGGTCAATTAGAAAAAGTAGACAATTGTAAAATGATTCTACGGAGACCTTTTATGCGATGTTTGAAATTGCTTAAATATTGGGGAAGGGATTCCTTCTACCTAGAACATAAGGGAACAAGCACCAGGATTAATCTACACAACTTCTCAGATAAAGTTGTTCCCCCTCTCCAATGGAATCAATTCCATAGATAAATAAACAAAGTCTCTATCTGGAGTGTTGACTCAAGTGATCATTCATGGATGCATGGGATAACCACAAGGGAAAGATTAGAAAAGAGACTTAAGAATGTAATGCTAGTAAAGAAAGGAGAACGAACTATGGAGGAACCTACCTATATTTTGTAGGCTTTTTCTAATGAGAAAATTTGAACCCTATGGTTGAATGGAGATCTTATCCACAATGGATGTTTGTGTGAATGAGTAGGTGATAACCATGATAGAGTGCATGGATAAAGATGGATATGATATTGATCTCCTCATATCCAAGTTATTGAGAAGAATGCCTCTATGAGCTAATGTACAAGGGAAAAAACAAAATTCTTCCCCATGGCTATCTATGAGGTTGTCTAAATACAGGTTTGATAATCAATCCAATACAAGTATCCATTGTACAAGAATTGAGAGTAGCACTAGAACTGGTAAACCATACGTTGGCCTTGGAGGATATGAAAGGCAATGTATAGGGTAGGTGGAAATTACACTTTTCATCATATGTGCAAGTATGCTAGTGAAATTCCTTGTGCATGGTAACTAAAACCTTGTACAAGAGGTGATATGCCTTTATAATTACTCTATTGGATTGGAACTTGCCCAAGGCACAATGTGTGCTAGAGTGAATGTTAAAGAAATAGTTAGTTTCTTAAAAGACACATCTCTAGCCCAAATAAATAGTTCAAGTTGACCCTCTCATAATTATCAAGAACTACACTTTTGATCCAAGGGAAACATTAAGATTACAAGATGATCAAGTGGAAGTACATAGAACGGGACACTTAATTATGGATTCAGTTCATTATAGATCACTCAATAGACGAGGAAGATGCTTTAGAACTCAATGATTGATGATGACATTGAATTTTAATTTCAAGAACAATTACACAAATCTTTGCAAGAGTTTGAGGAAGCATCACTTACTTCGAGTTTCTAAAGGATGCAATAAAGAAGTCCCAAAGAGGAAGATAACCTTCTTAAAGCTACATGGCCAAGTTATGATCAAGGTAAGGTGAGGGGGAGTTCAATTTTTCATGGCAAGAAACCCATATTAGCACAAACTCTTGAGGTACATCCTATAGTTTTAAATAACGAGACAAGTGCGTTTGCACATAGATTGCATCAAATCAAAAGCTAATCCTAGGGAGCCACTAAACAAAAGGACCAAATTGAAGCAGTAGAGGATGAGGAGAAAGAAAAATTTGTAGATATGTTAATCTTTGGCCAAACCCTATTATACTACAATAACACAAATCTAGGTGCCAAAGAAAGTTTCTCAATCCCAAGAAAAAGAAAGACTAGGTGGATGCAAAAGACCCATTTATCTCAAGTAAATCGACTTCACATTCTTTCAATGGAAACACTACATAAGAGACGGCCTAAAGCTCATAAAAAGTTGCTAAAACACAGGGCTCAAAAACTCCCACAAGAACTGTATTGGCAAGCACCCAATACATGTCATATTTGGGTTACATAACAATTAATTATGGCTCAACACAATCATGCACATATATGGATTCCTAAGATCCATAATTCCATGTTACTTAAGGGTAGTCAACCATTGGGTAGGCAACAAAAGAAGAAGAATCAAAGGAAGCCGCTAGGTCTTGCTTAGAAAGGAAAATGGTGCATACTACAAAACTAAGATTACAAGTGAAGCAACCAAGCAAGTAAAATCCGGATTCCCAAATCCTAGATTCAATTTTCCACTTTGGCCTATAAGAAGAAGATAGAGGTTCATAAGATTAACCAAAAGCCTAAAAGACTCTAAAACAAGGGACAAATGCAAACTTCAATTTAAGCTTAGTCAAGTCTTCCAATATTGGCACAACATAAGAAATCCTCAAAGACAACTAACTTGTATACTGACTTTTTTTTTTATATAAAGGAAGCCCTGACTTGTATACTGACTTAGGCACTCTTTATGGTGGAAACTTGAAATAAAGGAACTAGATTTTAACAAAGGGAAAATTGATCAACATAAAGTAGGTAAATATGGATTTTCATGCCACTGGCATCCTCAACAGTAGAAACATATGCGATACTATAGAATCTACTTTGGAGAAATAATTCATATCTAGAGAAAAATTAGTACTATAGGAAAACCTCTTTGTGCAAGAACCTTGTGCTCATTGCACAACCATGTCTTTTTCATGATTTTTTAGTTTTTTGCTCATCAAGTATGCATTTAGTGTAGGGCCACATCACATGTACATGGAGTAGACACCATTGTGATATTCCATGCAAAAGAGAGATACATTGTGATGAGATGTCAAAATTCACTTATCTATACTTTCTTTTTCCTACTGATGTTTTCTTTTATGTGTTTACTAATCCATTTCCAAGAGATTCAATAGATAGAACATCATTAAGGTGCCACTAGAAAAAATATTATCCATGCATTTGGATCAAGATTCACCTCAAAATATTTAACAACACATTCCCCTTATCTTCTCTGTAAAAGGATTCAAGAGTTCAAAGTACATACATTGAAGTATCCAAAGGGAAAAAGAGATACACTGACACAATGCAACTCATAGCCAACCTCAACAATCTAGGGGGATCAAATTTCTTCTCAACCTCAATCTCTACACTCTCTACACTCGCATCCAATGCACTAATGGTCGATAGGAAAATGGATGTGGATTCATTTGACTCTCTTAATGCAATCATCTTTTCTCCTACACCTAAATTATGGATAAGTATGGCCAATTCAATTGGCCTTGCACCTAGACACGTGGATTGTGATGTCTAGTTCTTTAGACTCATCCTCACAGGAAATAGGAAGAACCATAGTAGGTCACAAAACCTCAAAGAAGAACAAGGAAGAAAACTCACAAGAGAATGCCAAATGGAATCAATGCAAGACAAAAGATGATCAATATTTTCTTCATCTTTGTCAATCTTCATACACAGGCAATGTAGCACATTAAAGGACTTCACATCTTTACTTGCAAACTCACCTATCTATGGCTCTTAAAGAAGCTATCTTGCAATGATAGCAGAAATTGAAACCCATTGTAGATAAACAAAGGGCCTATTAAGGATGGTAGACACTTGGAAGGAGCGAATGCTGCACATACAATTTAAGTGAAGCAAATGAAAAAAAAATGAGTTCCAAAGATTAGAGGAATCTTAAATTATGATCATTTTTTCCAAAGTTCTGGTTATTACTCTTTTAAAAAGCCCATTTGGATGTATAAAAAACGTTGTAAATTCACTAGAAGAGTCCTCTAATTGCATAATCCCAACCACCTATAGTAGTTTTAAGGATTCTTTGCTCTAGGAATAAATTTTAGAAGTGCCTAGTCCATTTTTGTGAAAGGTATCTAATGAAGGGAACATATATATAAGTCAATCATTTCTTATTTTGAGGATGAATGTCTTCATTTTCAATAGAAAACTTACTTGAATATGTGCACTCCTATAAATCCTATTTCTCGAACTCTTCTCTCCTTCTTTGTGATCTCTTATGCACGTTCATGGCATGCAATTCATGATAAAATAAGTTTTCTACCGCCATCCCTCTTTTTCACCCTTCTCTAATGTATTCTAGGTCTAAGGAGTGCTAGAGGTTAGGTAGTTAATTTTGAAAACCTAGTGTTTTTACCATAACTTTGTATAGAATACTCGAAATGCTTCTAGACCAATTACAATAGAAGCTCCTTATGGAAAGATTAAAAAAAAATTATTATTGATTATATTTTGATATTTGAGGTAGGAGATTTGATCACTCTAGTGTTGGCTATTATGGGTGTGTGTCTGTGGGTGTGTGTCAAAATGCATGGTTGAGTGAGTAAGAGGTGGTGTGAGTGCATGTTTACTTGCCCTAGGTGCCTAGTCCATCATCCATGCACATGCTTTGATACTGCTGGCCAGATCATCTCTCGATTTGACAAATTACCATGTGTAGTGCTGGCCAGATCATCTCTCGATTTGACAAATTACCATGTGTAGTTCAAGCCAGCACTTTAATACATTTGCACGTGGTTGCTAGCTAGGACCACTTGTCAATGAGTGCTACAAGAAGTGTCAACATGATTAAACTAGCCCCAAATATATGATTGTTTCTCATCAGGAAAATACCAAGAGACTTTTTGATAAGAGTACAAACCGTTGATCTTATGGGGGTTATTGATGAGAGATCCTTGAAGAGTATGACTATGAACTGAGGTATATAAAGAGAGCGTCTAATTTGCAACCTTAATTTCTTAGCCACATGTGTATGATCTCCTTTGAGTTGACTGATCCCACCAGACAAAGACATAAGGATTATCTTATATATTCTACCATATGAAAATCCATATAAAAGGGGATGCAAACACATGGATCCCAACAAAACGTAGGGAAGCAATGGATGTTAAGAGCGCAACGAAGTGAAAGAATTTTAGTATTATTTGTTGACAGTTATTATGGGAAGATAATGTGTGTGTTCCAAAAGCATTCAAAGATAGGACAATGGTCCTTATGTGAGTTTCATAATATTGTTTGTGCATTACAAATAATATATTATAAAATATATCATGGACACTTCTATTTCCATGGAAGGATAGTTCAAATTGTGTGCTTGGTTGTCACTCTAGCACAATCGTGAGTACCAACGTGAGAAGATTCACCTCATAATTGTCAATCCGTGGAGACATGAGGATTAGTATGAAGACTATGAGCAAGTGAAGGCACAAGTGTGTGAGTGAGAAGCACACAAGCATGCACACACATACACACACACGTGCACACAAGGCAAGAACAAGGAGAGGAACAATGGAGTTCTTTGCATTAGTCAAAAAGTCTCTTACATAAGCTCAATTCACAAACAATCTAATCTCAAAAATGAGCTCTCTAGCTCTTTTTATAATTCTCACTAGCTTTGGCCTTGTCCAGACCTAGTGTCCGGCCTAGTTAAAAATTAGGTTCTAGAGCCTATTTGAGGGCTCAAACGGAGTCTAAAAATTATGAAAATTGGTATGTAGCTAATTCTAATACTCCTCAAGCTCGAGGACTCCTTGGCTTGAACAAAATGGAGTCTATTCTACCAAAAACGGAATTTACAATGTTTGTGTAGTGATTAAAATCACTTGAGTTGTGAATGATCCATGGAAAAAATGATTAAGCCTTGTTGCCGTATTGTGCATGACTGCTCTATTGTACCTGTATGCTCTTCATATGACCTGTATGCCAACATTCTCCCCCCTTCCTAGCATCTGTCGCCCCTGACATACCTCTGTTCTATCGGGTGGTCAATATAGTATTGGATGACATTGGTGGCAAGTTCGTGTTCTCCTATCCTTAAGCCTCTTGCTAGATCAGCTTCCAATGCATCCCAATTTATTGCACCGGGGACCTCTGGTTGCGGTGTGGTGTAGTACTCAGAGTACATGGCTTGTTCACAAGCAAAGAGATGGAGCAGGTGTGTTGGCTTCGGTGCGAAGACCTCCGAGTGATACTCCCAGAAACCTGATCTGAACATTTCTTCGAATGTCTGTTTGTAACATGCAGGGAGGTATTTGATGCGTGCATGCCCGTAAGCCACACGAATACTGGGGGTGGTGCTCATGTCATACACTAAATCGTAGTTTCCATTAGTGAACCCCGGTAGACGTACCTATGGTGCGGCTGCATTTCTAAAGGTTTTTAGTACTACCTGCATCATATCTAAAATCTTAAGCATCATTTGAGCTGCCACATCTGGCGTGGGCTTCAATCGTGGCATCCAATGTCGAATTGTTCCCATCATGTACGCTACTGACGGTGGTCCTTGTGGTGGCGCAATGTATGGATAATTGAGCCATTCCTTGCATTGTGCATTATTCTGGACCTTTATGTTGAATGCTTTCCATGAGCGGCGTCGTGGAACAAGGCCATAGCATGGATTATAGAGGAGATGTAATGGCACATTGTTCCAGGTGCGGAGCATTTCAGGATAGGTTTCAAGAAGTTTCTGCCGCCATGTTGGTTGACGGATCTTGCCTTTTTGCGCTTCTGGAGGAAGGTCTTCAGGTTGAAATTGGGTTGCGAAGGAAGGTATCTTCCCTGTGACTCTCTGTATTTCTGCGTTATAATCTGCCAAAATGATATAGTAAGGCCTGTATTGGAGTTCGGATGAGAGGATAAGGCGTCTCGATGACAGGTTTTTGAAGTAATTGGATTGTAATACAGTCTCCTCTATGACTCTCATAGCCTGATTTTGCACGACGGTTCGCTCTTCATGTGAACTCCCGATTTCCTCCACTTGTCGTAGCCATGGGGGTCGTGGTGCTTCAAATGTGTCCTGGCCTTCTTCCGTTTGTTGACCTCCTGGGAAGGGTTGTGGGTCGTGTTCTTCTTCAAATGTTTGTTCCACAGGAATTTGTACTATTTCTTCGTCGGTGGGAGCCTCTGGAGGGGAAGGTGGTCTCTCATATTGTAGTAGACGTGCTTGCAATTTGGTGACCTGTTTCTGGAGATCTTTTAAGGCCTTTGAGTCTGTGAGAAGTGAAGCCACGGAGGAGGTGATTTGAGAGGCAGCTGTTGTTTCTTTTTGGTGTTTTTGCTTCAGTTGACCCAGTTCCTCTGAGAGCTGGTCATGTGTTTCAAGCAACATGGCATAGTCTTCCAATATGATCTTGATATTGTCGGGGGTCACTGCTTGAAACTTTGATGGGCTGATGGGTGCCCCTGGTGTGCTTTCGATGGCTGCTTCTAAGTTCTCTTGGTTCTGTTGCTGTAGGTGTCGATTCTCCTCGTGAGCCGCTGCAAGGTGTCTTCTAAGAAGTGCCATATTTCGTTGAAGTCTTGAATTGCGTTCTAGTTGTGTTTTGAGATGGCCTTCTACCACTTGTATTGCTTCTTGATTTGTATTTTGCAATTGTACTTCCAATACACTATGAGCCTCTTGTAAAGTTTGGAAGTGTGTATGGAGGCGAGCATTCTCCTCTTCTACTGCAGCAAGACGATTTTGTAGCACCTCCGAGTGCTCTTGCAGTCGTGCGTTATGTTGCTGGAGCTGGTTGTACTCTGTCCTTAACTGTGATATACATGTGAGCATGGTGTCCAATGCATTTCCTATGGATGATGGTGTGGTTTGTACAATGGAGGATGCACGGGAAGGGGATTGGGGAAAGGGAAGAGTGAATGATGTGTCTAATGGAGATGTGTGTGTCAGTGAAATTGGTGGGGGGGGGAATGGGAGAAGGTGGAAGTGTGGGGGGTGGGGGAGGTGTCGTGGGTGGTGAAATGTCCATACTTTCAGGAGTGGGTGCGAGTGTGGGGTCTACCATATACATTGAAATGGTAGGCGGTATGTGTGTGTGAAAGTGGTGAATAGATAAGAAGTGGGGTGGGGAGCTGAAAATAAAGGGAATGGTTGAGATCTGGGTTGAAAAGTTCTAGCAAGGAAGGCATGGAGGGATTGGAGAAGTGGAGAGATGGGGGTTGGGGGTTGAGGTCGTAGAGGCGGGGAGGGCATGAAAGGTGGTGTGGTAGTAGGGAAACCCATGAATATGGATCTGGAGTCAGGATGACCTATGGCTGAGGGCATGGGGGATGGTTGTCCTAGGGCAGGCTCTATGAGCAATTCGGTGGATTGTGTAGTGATGGTGGTTGCTTCATAGATTGGGTTTTCAGAGGTGGAGAATAGGGTTGAACTAGAGATGGGAGTACGGAAGATGAAGGTTTGTTCGGTGGGTTGAGTGGTTGAGGTGATCTCCACGGCTTCTGTTCTAGGAGGCAATGGTGGGGGTGTGGGTGGTAGTGGCTCGGTTGATTCCTCATGGGTGACTGGGTGCTCTTGGCTAGCGGTTTCTGCTGCTTGGGAGGTTGTCCCAATGGGTTCGGATGTAATAATCGGCTCTTCTACCGTTGTAATGGGGATCTGGATGTTTTTACCTGACCGTGGTCATGTTTGGAATTTTCGTGGATCATATTGAACTGGAGACCTCCTAATGGCGGTCCGAACTGCTTCTACTACCCCATATGTTTCTGCCATTAATAAGAGACCTTCACTATATTTTGAGTCAACTCCTGCTTCTTCCAAAAGCTGAGTCATGAGTACCCTACTGCTCTGTTCGGTGAGCAGTTGTTGCGATCGCACTCGTTCCATGATTTGATACAACCTTCGGAGTTCTGCTGTATAAGCTGGGGCTTCAATGGTCTCTTCTTCGTCTGCTCCTTCTTCTTCTAGGTGTCCTTGTTGTTGACCTTGCTGATCGTCACCCCAATGTACATAAAGACCTTCTGTGGATTTTCTCCTTCTTTGTGAAGATGTGCCTTGTTCTTCTGTTTCTGAATAAAACTCTACATCAGAGAGCTGTGTACTTTGTAAGAATGCTTCGAAGTCATGGGGATCCATCCCTTCAGCATCTCCAGTTGTAGCAAATTCAAATTCAGATGGAGCAGGAGGAGCCGAAGGGGCAGCTTGTGTTGTAGTTTCAGATCCAGGCCTGGGTATTCTAATGGTAAAAGGAGGTACAGTGGCCATACTTTAGGAGTAGTCCAAACTTCACGTGTCTGGACACAAGGGATCGAACCCCTCATGCGCTTGGATTGATGTGTGGACGTCTTGAGCTTTTTAAACATTTGTAATTGTGCCCAAGTTAAGGCACGTTCAATGGGTACATCGTAGGCTAAGTGCTGGTAGATAATGTGTGTGATTGCACAGCAACCGTTCACCACTAATTTCCTAGAAGACCTTTTATTTGCTTCATACAACTGCTCTATAATCCATACAGGAAGCTTGATTGGTAACGCACCTGTCTCCGCTAAGTAGAGAGCGAACCAAATTCTTTTGTGCGGTTGTGTGAAGCACTCTTGACCGGGGAAAGCAAAATGTTGCATGCACATACGGAGAGGGATGGACACGTTTGGTGTGAGTGCTGCCATATCCTTAAGCTTCAGTAGTTTCCTATCCTTCATGTTAGTAGGAATGAGAGCATCCTTCTCAGAAGGTACATGTATGCCGTGCATATTCAAAGCAGAGCTCACCAACTCCAAGGTAAGTTCAAACCTTTTTAACTCGTTGTTGCCTAGCAAGGAAGGAAGAACAAACGATCCTGGTTTGTCCTTTTCTGCATTAGCCTGTAATGTTGAGACTAGATAGTAGCATCGGAGGAGGTCTGGTTTGGGTAATGGTGCCTCAAAGTACTCAACTAGCCTTGCATGTTGCCATATGGTCTGAAGATCCTGTGTGTTCTGTAGAGTCTCAAACTCCTTGGAGAAGAATTGGAATCTGACCCAAGATCTGTCATACTCGCACTTAGACTCCCATATATACTTGGCCTCTCCTAATGGGCCTGGCATGCCATTGAACCAATGAGAATTGACATGGACTCTTTCTATGATCCCTGTGGGTGGATCCGGTACTGGGATCTGTTGAAGGTGTTGCAGCTCCACAGGTCGTTCAGTTGGTGGCACATCAACAGGTAGACTATCCACATCAATTCCTGCAGTAATTATTCCTGCCTGTGAGCTTGGACCTGTTGCTTCTGCCATGAGAGTGCTTGTAGTTGCTGATGCTTATCTGCTAGAAGAAGAGAGAGGCACATTAGCATTGCATTGGAAACAGGATGTTATGGTGTTCCCTCCACAATACCAACATGACATTCCGAGTGGTTAGAGGTTAGTAGGTGAAGTGTTCGTGATGTGTGTACAAGTGGGTTAGTAGGTTAGGGTTCACTCTAGATGCATACTTTGGTTCTGCAAAGTTCTCAGAATGCACCTACATCAGAGGGAAAGGATTTACAAAGGTGGGTCAGGGGGTTTGATATGGGGTTTGCGTCTCCAAACTTTGATGCTGGAACCGTTGCTTTTATTGGCGATGATGTGTGAAGGTTTGCAGACTGGAGTGTGTTGGGTTTGGGGCCTTTTGGGTACCCATTTCCAAACATTCCGAGGCGTGACCGAGAATGTGGTGGTGTGGAGTGTAGATGTTTGCCTTTGGATGGGAGCCAATAGGACTCGTGAGTGTTGGTTTGTTCTTGTGATTGGAGGTGAAGTTATTTGAGCTAGTAAGCAGGTCTTGGGCACCCATATTTGTCTAGCTTTTGGGATCGCCTTCATTGACTGCTTTGGAACCCAAATAGAAATGGTTTGTCTAGATTGATGTCTAAGGTACTCCTTCGCTGTAGTCCTCGACACTGTAGCTTGCTTGATGCCTCTTTGGAATCCTGTCTCCAAAGCCGAGGGTTGTTCACCTTTGTGCATCCAGATCTGCTTCGTGCCATGGGGTATTCTGTATTGTACTGGTTGGTGTTCATTCTTCTTGGTCCTCGGGCTCCTCTGTATCTTGTATTTTCTGGCTTGCTTTCCTCAAATTCTCTTTGGAAAAGAAGGGAACTCCTTGTTGACTTCTGTATCTTCGTCATGAGTGGCAATCCTTTGCACCATAGAACTTTGGTCAAGAGTAGCATGGTTCATTTCAGGTGGACTCCTGGAAGGACCAGGATTTGGTGCCTCTTCTAGCGGCCTATGTGCTTGATTTTCTAATTCAATCGTGATGTGGTTTTGGCCTACCCATGCCTGAAGAAGTTCGTTTGTTAGGTTGAGGCTGACTGCATGATCATAGATCCAGTCTTGGCCTAGGACAAGAGGTTCGGTAAGATCCTCGTCTTCACACACTAGCACTTTGACTGCCATTAGCACCTCTTGAATGTAGAGGGGAAGTTCCACCTCACCAATGCAAGGGGTTTCCACACCTCCCAATCCTATGAGGTATGCCTCTATAGGATTGATTTGTAATTGCAGCTCTTGGAAGTAAGAAAGTCGAACTGCACTAGTGGCTCTGGCACTATGGACACTTGATAAAGAGTGGCATGTTCCACAGGTGGTTTAGTGCAACAGATTGGGCATTCTTTACACATCTTATGTACATCAGCTTCCATAGTAGGCCATAGTAGGCCAATGCACTCCGAGTCTCCTTAGTGTCTGTAGGGTTCATTGTTTTGAGTAGTGTTGCTCTAATGCACCTACGTGTGCCAACTGCAACCATTTAGCGTACTCATCCTCTTCCACACAACAAGCCAATATCCCTTGATCTGTCTGTTTGTACATACTTCCTGCCATGATATGGTACTTCTCGGATTTTACTACCTCTCTACCTTGAGTGTTTATGACTGGGTGATTAGGCTCGTATGTCAATATTGGCACTAATGGCTTAGCCCACTGAGGTACAACTTCCAAATTAAATAAGTAAGCGTCAAGAAGGTCATCTGATACTCCTTGTGGGGCTTCTCTCGATGTGAGCCTAGAGAGATGATCTGCTCTCAAATGAGTCTTGCCTTTTCTCACCACTACCTCAAAGTCATATTCCATTAGTAAGAGGAACCATCTCACCAATCTACCTGTGTTGCATGGCTTGTTCACCAAGTAAAGTAGAGTTTGATGATCAGTAAAAAATTTAAACTTATTTGCAAGCAAATAATGTCTAAACTTTTTAACTGCATATACCATGCCTAATCCTTCTCTCTTCGTAGTGGTATAATTTCGTTCAGCTGCATTCAATTGTCTACTAGCATAGGCAATTGGAAGATCCATGTTACCTTCACCGGTAGGCTGCGCGAGTACACACCCAATAGCATAATTAGATGCATCAACATGAACATGGAAAGGCTTATTCCAATCTGGTGTGGTCAAGATTGGTGCTGAACATAATCGCCGTTTAAGCTCATTGAAAGAATTCTCACATTCATTAGTCCACTCAAAGTTAGTCAAAAGCCCATACAGAGGCTTTGCTATGATGGCATACATGTGTATAAACCGTCGGTAATAACCACAATGCCCCATGAAAGCTTGTACTTCCTTGACATTCTTTGGCCTAGGTAACTCGGCTATGGCTCTCACTTTCTCTTCATCAGTGGATATGCCATTCTTTGACACTATGTGTCCTAGAATCTTGCCTTGCCTGACCATAAAAACACACTTTTCTGGGTTCAGGCAGACTTGATATTCTCTACATTTGTCAAAGATTTGTCTGAGTTCAGGAATATGGGTTTGCCTAATGTTGGAATGAGCACAGAGATCATCAACATAGACTTCTAAGTTCTTCCTCAAGAACTCTTTAAATACATGACACATCAATCTCTGAAAGGTAGCAGGAGCATTGGTAAGACCAAATGGCATTACTCTAAAGGCAAATATGCCCCACTCTGTGGCAAAAGCCGTCTTATGCTGATCCTCTGGAGCAATGGCTACTTGATTGTAGCCCGAGAAACCATCTAGGAAGTTGTACACTTCCTTGCCTGCTACCCTTTCTAATAGATGCTCAGTGATAGGAAGCGGATAACTATCTCTGATAGTGGCTACGTTAACCTTCTTCAAGTTAATGCATACTCGTAATTTGCCGTTCTTCTTGGGTACCACTACAATGGGGGATACCCATTCAGTGTGCTAAATTTCATAGATAAATCCAGCTTCAACCAAGCGGTCTATCTCTTCTTTGATCTTGGCAGCATAGTTGTCATTGTATGTGTATGGCTTTTGTTTTGAAGGTCTGGCCTCTGTGGTCATGGGAATCATATGGGCGCATATGTCAGGGTCTACACCTTTCAAATCTTTGTAGCTCCAAGCGAATACATCTCTGTACTCTCTTAGCAAAGCTATCAGCTCATGCTTCTCTTCCTCAGTGAGGTCATGTCCTATGTAAGTGCACCTCTCTTCTCCTTCTTCTATGGCTACCACTACCTTCTTGGTGGTTTCTTTGTTATCATTTGTCTCTATGGAGAAGATAGAAATGTCATAGCCATCCTCATCATAGTGGCGTGTCCATTGCTCTTCATTGATGGCTACATCCATAGTTGCTAGAATTTCTGCCCAGCCGTGAGGTTCAAATTCTTCGTCCGGAAACACTACAGGTGCATAGGCTGGGTCTTGAACTGATCTATGTGTTTCCTTCGCACCTACCTCTCTGGTTTTTTCTCTTTTCTCCTCTTCCACTGCCACTTTACACATCCATAAGTGGGTGTCTTCATGCATCCATGAGGATCCTGATCCTATGGAATGCACCGATTCCGTATCATCTTTGGCTCTATGGATGGGGTTCCATTGGATAGGAGGGACATCTCTATGAGAGTAATCCTTGAGATTGACTTTGGTTGTAACACCTAAGTGTTGCAAATACAAGGAATTGGTTCCCCAATCCTGTACCACTTGCAACTGCCGCATAAATGGTCTCCCCAAAATCATCTCATAGGCTTGATTTTTGCTAAAGTCACAGATAGCAAATGTGTGCTCAAACTCTACACCACAAGTAGTGAGAGTTATCCCCTCTAGTAGTCCTAACGGTCTTTCTATGTGACCGTCAGCCATCCGCAATTTCATTCTCGTTGGCCTGAGTGCTGGTTTGCCCCAACGTTTCCATAAGGAAGTGGTAGCAATTGCAACTCCTGCACCTGAGTCCAAAATGGCCTTGGTTGTGTAGCCCTGATGAGTGATGGGGAGATAGGTGTTTCCTTCTTCTCCCTCGCTCATGTCTCCTATCTTGTCCAAGGGTATTTCTGGCACTGTTCTTTGAGATCCTACCAGGGAATGTGGTTTTGCTACTTCGGGCACTTGATTGGCTACATGTTTCCACACTTCTGGTCTAACCTTAAGCAGCTCTTCCAAAGTGAGATTGCACTGCACTTTGGTGTTCTTCACTACCTCCGTGTTCCTAGGTATGACTGAATCTTTGTTTCTTACCATGACGGTCGGTGCTCTCATACAAGTAGACTTAGCTTCCCATGGACCTGTGAAATGGGGTAGCTCTTGTAAGGAATTGGACTCGAAGTTGAATCTCTCTTGAGATTGGACGCTCTCCTGCTCTACATAAATGGATGGAAGGTCTTGTGGGAATTGATAGTGTGTGTCATCCACAAGTTCAATGGGAGGAGGAACTTCACTCTCTTTAGCCCATTTCTCTTCTTGAATCTCTCGCAAGAATTCGGGTGTGTATCGATTCATAGAAGAAGGGGTGTCTGGTTCAGTGGAGTTAGGCACATAAGCTTCCTTGGGAGGAATGCTTATTCTATCACTTGCCTTCTCCTTAGCCTGGGAGTTGGTTCCTTTTCCAGACTTTGCAATTAACGTCTCCAATCTGTCTAACAGACCATCAAAATGCAATGGTGTTCTAGTGGAGCTAGAGCAAGTGAAAAGGCGATTGGTCTCAAACATGGCTTGAGCCAATTCCACCATCTTGGCACACAACTTAGTTCGTTCAAGCTCTAGATCAGCTCTAGGGTAACATTTCTCATGATCTATTACATTGGGCCCTTCTTGGATTCTGGCCTGATATGCTTTAAGCATCATGTCTAGATCTTCAGGAGTGGGATCGGCTAAGACTGATCCTACTCGGGGTGGTGGTTGGGTTACGTGTGGTGGATTGGTGGGTAGAGGAATGAAGGGTGAAGGGGATGGTAGTGGCGGGGATGTGTGAGAGTGCGTTTGAGATGTGATTTCTATGATTTTGGCTTTGGTTTCTCGTAGACTTTCCTCAAGTTCGCTCATCTTTCTTGCCCATTGCCTTTTCATACGTTCACGGCTATCTCTCCAAGCTCTTGTCCTCTTCTTATTCTGGCTCTCAGTCTCGCTAACCTCTGCATTCTTTTCTTGGCCTAAGTCTTGGTTTTGCTTAAGTGTCTGGGCTCTCGTGATGACTTGTACTGGGGCTGTGGAAGTCACGCTTCCTGTGGAGTCTAGCACTAAGCCAATAACATTGATAGGAGCAATTTTTGGTATATTGGCGGGGTTCTTGGGACACTCTCGTAACAAATGCTCCTTTCCACAATCGGGACAAAAGCCTTGAATTGTCACAGATTGGGTTTGTGTCGGTGCAAGTAGAGGGCAATCACGAATGAGATGATCTCCCTGACAACGATGGCATGGCCCTCTAGGAAATGGAGGTCTCATCGGCCTAGGTTGGGATCTCGAGTTGGGGTTGGCATACATGACGTTTGCGTATTCTGGCTCCCCACTAGATTCATTCGGTTCTTCATAATAATATGACTCACTATGCTCCGGTGATTGCATGTAGTAGGCCTGGGGGCTCTCAACATGGGTGGAGTCAAAACTATGATCGCTTGGATCATTTTCTGAAAGCGATGATGTCACTAGCACTAAAGCTCTATTTAGATTTTCTTCTGCCGCTGCATACTTTACTGGAATCACATTGGTGGGGGCAGGAGGTTGCTGCGCTAGGACTGGTTGCGGTCTTTGTTGCCCTTGATAGGGTGGTTGATAGATTTGCTGGGGCCTAGCATACTGTTGTTGTGGGTACTGATTAGGGTACTTTCCTTGTTGTGGATATGGCTGAGAATAATTTTGTCTAACAGCTTGTTTGTTATATGGACAGTCTTGTGTTGTATGATTGGTGTACCTCCTTTCTATGGTGCAGTACTGGTTGTTAGGGTTCACTTGGGGTTGAGCCATGATGGGGCACACATTAGCCATATGGTCTCCTCCACAGGTATAGCATCGTTTTCCTGGGGCAAATCTAGGAATTTGCTTGCTAGAGACACCTAATTTCAGAGCTACCTTTTCTGCTAGATCCTCAATTGATGTGGATTGTGAGGAAATGAGGCTACTAGAACTATCTGAATCTTTATAGATTTTTGAGATCTCTAATTCCTCCCCTAGATTATCCTCAATGTCTATGCACATGCGTACACATTCTTCTATGGATCTAGGGTCCTTCAAGTACACATATGATCTCAGTTTAGTGCTTAACAATCCATCTAAAAATAAGGCCACTTGCTTGGCTGGAGTGGGTAACTCTGGGGCCGGGCATCTCTCTAGATATTGCCTAAATCTTCTGCCTGCGAGCCTCACTGTCTCTTGAGATGTTTGTTTGAAGCTGTATATCAAGGAGGATGTGTTATGTCTTATGCCACTTTTAGAGAATTCGATAATGAATGCCTCTAGAAGTTGATCTATGCTCCTAAACTACCTCTCGTTTAGTGGCTAAAACCATGTTAAGGCGGTGTTCCTAAGGGTTAGACCAAAGGCATTGTACTGCGTGAACAGATCTTCAACTTGTTCAGCTCTCAAGACTTGCCTAAACTCAGCTACATGATCGTAGGGGCCTCCAGTGCCATCGAAGTAGTTTTTCATGGACTTAACTAGCTGGGTCGGTCTCAAGGTCCTCGTGTGCTCTCTCGGTCTTGGCAAAGGGAAATCATCGACATTTCTTTGGTTCCCTGGGGCTCTATGTCCCTCAGGTTCCACTCTATTTGTTTCCGTTCTCGTTCTTTCTCTTCCCCAAGAGTTGGCAAAACTTACCTCATGTTTGTCTCTACTTCTATCTCTTTGAGCTCCATGAGCTTGGGAGGTCCCAGCTCCTTGGTGACTGTATGACACATTGGACCGAGGTTGGGAAAAAACAAATTCACCCTTCCAAGTGTATGCGTGTCTTCCATGCTCAGAGACCACAAAGATTCTCTCAGAAGCCTCATCTAAGTAGGTCACCTTGCCTGGGCTATCAGGATCTTTGAATTCATAGATGGTAAGACCTCCCACTTCATTAGACTTTTCAAGCTTGTACCTCCAAAAAGCCTCATCCGTTTCTTGGTTCCAGAGCAATTCTATGCTCCTATTATCCTAGGGGACTAACTCTGGAGTGGTTATCCTTGTTAGGACCGATTTTCCTCGAGGGGTTTTCGGCTCCTTTCTTAAGTTCCCTTGCTCTATGTCACCTAATTCAGGTTCAGAGATTATGTTGCCAAACTCATCTGTCCTTTCAGGTTGGCTGGTGACCACATACATTGTTCCTTCTTTATCTATGTATGAACCATTTTCAAACTTGACTACAGGGTGTTCTCGTCCAATGGGCTGATTCGGATTTTTAATTAGGACAACAGATCTTCGCAGACCATCCTCATAGATGCATGCACCTAGGCGGTTGGTCTGGATGTATTCCAATTGAGTCTTATAGGGACCTTCAGGTCTTTCTAGGTATGCCATTCCTGAGCTACCTACAGGTCTTTCCATGCTATACGACATGTCAGAGTCACTGGTTTCTGAGTCTAGAGCGTAGGGGTAATCACTCAATTGTTGGGCCCAAGATCTGGCTGTATGGTTGACGCTAGCCTCGGATGATCTAACACTTTGATGGTCTCTCCCTAGGTGTCTACTTGATCTCAGGTTCATATGCCCCTTTGTACGTTGCTGATTCGTTGGTACCAATCACTTGTTCCTTTTGAGTTCCTTTGGATGTGTTTTCTTGTTTTTAATTAAGCATCGTCAGGAGCACTTTAGTGTGTCGTACTTGACGTTCTGCGTCCGCTTAGTTTTAAGTTCTTTTCCTTTAAGTTATCCCTTGACTGCAATTTAGCCTATCCTTGCACTTGAGAACTTAAAGGCTCTTCAAACTTGAGTGTTCCTATCGTACCCCTAGTCAATCAGAACAACTACTCGCACTTAGCCTATGCTAAGAATGGACTGAGGGGGTTAAGAGATGTTCCAACCTCAAGTCGCTCCTCCTGGTGATGCTTGTCTACCCAGGAAGCACGTTCCCAAGCTTGGTCGTCCTGGCACTTACTTTGCTTTCTCCAAAAGCTCTCGATGATCCTGTAAGAACCCCAAGTTTAGCTTCAATTTGATCCTTCAATTGACAGACAATTTATTTCAGACACTTTTTAATGACCCTTGTTCCCCCATTTTGTATTGCTAAAAAAAAATTCCTCTAGAGCTCCCTTGGTGTACCTACCCCTCAGTGTGTCAACTTAAAAATATCATATCTGAAAATCAACGCATTATTCTTATAAAAAACAGTTGAGGGCGTGTAGTATATGCCACGAGCTTTCCGACAAGCCCTAGAGTTCAAAAAATGGATTTCGTATGAAAAAGTTATGACCGTTCAGGGTTTAGGGGGTTAAACAGACAAACAGAACCTTTCAGGAGTTTTAATGCATTTTTCTAAGGCCTTTGTAAGTGTATGAGTATTTGAGTATGCAAATATGCCCAAAATTTAGCCTAAATTTCCAAAAAAATTACCCCTTAATTTTTTGCCAAAAATGTCTGTCTATCGCGATAGACGGTGTCTGTCGCGATAGATGGGTCTGTCGCGATAGACGGTGTCTGTCGCGATAGATGGGTCTGTCGCGATAGATGGTGTCTGTCGCGATAGATGGGTCTGTCGCGATAGACGGTGTCTGTCGCGATAGATGGGTCTGTCGCGATAGATGGGTCTGTCGCGATAGACGGTGTCTGTCACGATAGATGGGTCTGTCGCGATAGACGGTGTCTGTCGCGATAGACGGTTTCTATCGTCTGTCGTGGGTCTCTGTCTGTCGCGATAGACGGGTGTCTGTCGCGATAGACGGGGTCTATCGTCTGTCGTGGTTTTGGTCTGTCGCGATAGACGGTGTCTGTCGCGATAGACGGTGTCTGTCGTGATAGACTGAGTCTATCGTGGGTCTCTGTCTATCGCGATAGACGGGTGTCTGTCGCGATAGACGGGGTCTATCGTTTGTCGTGGTTTTGGTCTGTCGCGATAGACGATGTCTGTCGCGATAGACTATGTCTGTCGCGATAGACTGAAAAAACGCAAATTTTTTAGAAACTTCTAGTGATTTGGAGTGCTCTAATGGTGTAGGTTACCGTGCCAAACATGCATTCAAAAAATATCAAGCTTTTCTGTCTGTCGCGACAGACAGAGGTCGTCGTCCCGGGACCTGTGCAGAGTCTGTCGTACCTGCGCAAACTGCTGGAGAAGGTGGTACAGCTAGTTCCTGCAGCAAGAGCTCAAAAAACACACAAAAACAGATAGCACGCAAGCTCTCTCTCGCTCTCTCTCACAAATGAAATGAGGAAAATGAGGTGGGGAGTGGAATATGACCAAAAAACTGAAATTTTTGTAGAGATGGAGATGGAGGTGGGAGATGGTGGGGATGATGATGGTGATGCAAAAGTAAGAAAAAATGAAGAAAAATAAAGAAAAGAAAGGATATTACCTATAACTCCAATGTCTCAACTCAACATCTTACCATCACACGCTCGTCCTCGAAGCTCTCTCCCCGGCAACGACGCCAAATTTGGTGTCACTCTAGCACAATGGTGAGTACCAACGTGAGAAGGTTCACCTCATAATTGTCAATCCGTGGAGACATGAGGACTAGTATGAAGACTATGAGCAAGTGAAGGCACAAGTGTGTGAGTGAGAAGCACACAAGCATGCACACACATACACACACACGTGCACACAAGGCAAGAACAAGGAGAGGAACAATGGAGTTCTTTGCATTAGTCAAAAAGTCTCTTACATAAGCTCAATTCACAAACAATCTAATCTCAAAAATGAGCTCTCTAGCTCTTTTTATAGTTTTCTCACTAGCTTTGGCCTTGTCCAGACCTAGTGTCCGGCCTAGTTAAAAATTAGGTTCTAGAGCCTATTTGAGGGCTCAAACGGAGTCTAAAAATTATGAAAAATGGTATGTAGCTAATTCTAATACTCCTCAAGCTCGAGGACTCCTCGGCTTGAACAAAATGGAGTCTATTCTACCAAAAACGGAATTTACAATGTTTGTGTAGTGATTAAAATCACTTGAGTTGTGAATGATCCATGGAAAAAATGATTAAGCCTTGTTGCCGTATTGTGCATGACTGCTCTATTGTACCTGTATGCTCTTCATATGACCTGTATGCCAACATTGGTCGCCAAAGTTTCAATCTCAACAAGGAAAGATGGCTAAATATACCTTTTTAAATTCCCAATGGAAAATGGGAGAGCAACTTCATGGATTCCTTAAAAGTATTTGCGCAAAATATATATGGGCGTGATCCATTTAGATAATAGTGGATATGTGGAAAAAAAATGGCCATATTTATTCTACTATATAGTTGAAATATGAATCAATCAAACATCCAAATTGAAATATGACATTCATTAGACACCCTCTAAGAGCCATCTTGAGAGGTTTGCATACTAAACTTAGAGTGTGCATGGCTGAACATCTACAATAAGATGGAAAAGAAAAGCATTAAAGAAATCCTAGAGGATATTCTTATCACATTGTGAGTCAAGGGTAGTCAAAGTGAACATTACAAACCTATCATAGAACTTGCATATAAGATATCCAAAGAGGCTTTTATTGCACATTGTATATGTATATTGATATATAGGTTTTAGATCTAGAGCCTACTGTAATCCTCAAAGGAGAGGAACAAAATTTTGTGTAGGGAATAATATAGCTTAGAGTTTTTTACCTGAATAAAAAACCATGAGAACAAGACTTTACTCAAAATTATCCATTGAGTATTCTAGTCTCTCATGTGAACCACCCAAAATGAAAACTATATAAATTCATAACCTAATTCTAGAAAGTTTAGTTTTTCCTAAATGATTAACCTGATTCTTCTCCATATTGTTGGAGTTAGACGTCTGCGGAAGCACGCGAACAGCACAAGGAAGAGGAAGAAGCTTGGAGCACAACACACAAGACTGAATGTATTACTAGAGAATGTACAAAGATAAGTAGCCCATTAGGGCAATAGGCGTATATACAAGCCGGGGGAAAAAAACCTCCTAAAGAGGGAAAAAAGTGCCCCGGCGGTCCTAGAGTGTTCACACACATCACTACCTAAATATATCAACAAATCCCCCCTGGGAGTGATGCGGTGAACAAGGAGCTGGCACTCATGTATAAGGAAGTGCCGAGCTATGTGGAAATCACTCCACAAAAGGAAGTAAGCCCAAAGCTTTGCGGAAAGCTTCAAACTTCTCCCTAGGCAGAGCCTTCGTGAAAAGGTCTGCAATGTTCTCCTGCGTGGGCACATATGCCAAGCTGATCTCCCCAGCAGAGAACCTCTCCCTGACATAGTGATAATGCACCTCAATGTGCTTAGTGCGAGCATGGAACACAGGGTTCCTCGCAACTGCCAATGCGCTCTGACTGTCAGTGAAGATGGTGGTGGCAGAAGACTGGCCAACACCCAAATCAGCCATAAGGCGTCTGAGCCACACACACTCAACAGTCGCTGTGAAAGCTGCCCTATACTCAGCCTCACAACTGGAAGTGGCCACAGTAGGCTGCTTCTTGCTCAACCAAGATATACATGAGCTACCAAGCATGAAGCAAAAACCACTGGTGGACACACGAGTGTCATAGCAACCAGCCCAATCTGAGTCAGAAAAAGCATGCAAATCTGGCGGTAGTGATCCCCCCTTGGGATAAAACAACCCAAGTAGCCGAGTACCACTCAAGTAGCGAAAGATGCGCTTAACCGCTTTCCAATGCGTGACTCCTGGGCAATGCATAAACCTGCTCATCTGTGAGACAGCAAACTGAATATCTGGCCGAGTAATGCATAAGTAAATCAAGCATCCAACAGCCTGCTGATAGAGAACAGCATCAAATGCATCTCCAACATCATGAAGACTCAATCGTAAACCTGTCTCCATAGGAGTGGCAATAGGCTTACAGTCTTCAAGGCCAAAACGCTGCAATAATGTGTCAATATATTTCGTTTGACACAAAGCCATTCCACCATCAACTTGCATAAATTGAATGCCCAAATAGTGATGCAAATGCCCCAAATCAGACATCTCAAATGAGGCATGCAAATCAGCCTTGAAATCAGCAATATGCTTCTCAAGAGGACCAGTGAGCAGCATGTCGTCTACATAGACAAATGATCAAAAGCACATCATTAGCACGCTTAACATATAAGGTGCTTTCAGTTGGACTGTTCTCAAAACCATGTGCAATCAGATAGGCATGTATTTTCTCATACCAAGCACGTGGTGCTTGCTTTAAACCATATAACGCCTTCTTTAACCTGCACACCTGGTTTTCATGCCCTTTCTGCACAAAGCCACGGGGCTGAAAAACATACACTTCTTCATGCAAGTCACCATTCAGAAATGCTGTTTTAATGTCCAACTGATGTACATTCCAACCATGATGGGTTGCAAGTGCACAAATGCTCCGAACAGTAGTCATATGGCATGTAGGTGCAAAGGTCTCATCAAAATCAATGCCTCTTTCCTGCGCATAACCCTTTGCAACAAGCCTAGCCTTATACCTGTCAACTGTACCATCAGGTTTACGCTTCAGCTTGTATACCCATTTAGTGCCAATGGCCTTCTTGCCAGGAGGCAAGTCACATAAAGACCATGTACCATTCTTCATTATAGCATCATATTCAGATTGCATAGCAGCCATCCAATTTTCTGAATTTTGTGCTTCATCAAAAGAAACAGGCTCATTCTCATCACAGAGACTAGATGCAGCCATAGCATAGCAATCTGATGCAAAGGAGGTACTATGAGAGCCTGAACGAGTACGATATGACAAAGGTGCATCTAATTTGCTGTCACGCAAAGTCTGCACCAGCCATTTTGGCATAGTTTTTGCCTGTTCAATATCAGCTCTCTCATCAACAAGTGCATCATGTAAATCTGCATCAGAAATGGCATGATCTACATCATCATATGAAACCTGCAAAGGCTGAGAAGTTGCCTCATTAGGACCAGTGCTAGCCTGTCCACCTGTAAAAAGAGGCATCAAAGTATCATACATGTCTTTGGAGCTAACAGATGTCTCCTTAGTACATGAAAGCAATGGCTGAATAGCATCTTCCACAAAGACAACATCACGGCTAACCAGAATGCGTTTAGTCTGTGGATGATACAGACGATAGCCTTTACTTTCAGAACTGTACCCAACAAAAATACATTTTACTGCCTTATCATCCAATTTTCTGCGATGTTGTTCAGGCACTAATGCATATGCCAAACAACCAAAAACACGCAGATGAGCAACAGATGGCTTGCGGTCATGCCAAGCCTCATATGGAGTGATAGACTGCAACGCTTTCGTGGGACACTTGTTCAGTACATATGCTGCACACATGACAGCCTCAAGCCAGAAACTATGTGGTAAAGCCTGACTTTTGACCATGCACCTCGCCATCTCCATGAGTGACCTGTTCTTTCGTTCAGCAACTCCATTCTGTTGAGGTGTATACGGCACTGTACACTGGTGTTTTATCCCACGTTCAGCCAGAAATGCATTAAAATCTGAAGACATATATTCCCCCCCTCGATCAGAACGGAGGGTGCCCATTTTACATGCTGACAGATTTTCAGCCAAAACCAAAAACTGTTTGAAGCACATGAACACTTCGGACTTTGCTTTGAGTGGATATACCCATGCATGCCTGGAAAAATCATCAATGAAAGTCACGAAGTAAAGGTAATTTCCAAAAGAGGGTGTCTGCATAGGACCACAGACATCACTATGTACAAGCTGCAATTTCTGCATAGCCCGAACTGAACCATCTTTTGGAAAGGAAGAACGCTGCATTTTGCCCAAAATACAGCCTTCACAAACATGTTTTCCAGGTGCCTCAAGTTTGGGCAAAGAGGACACCATTTCAGATTTCTGCAGGCGTAACAAACTAGCAAAATTCGGATGACCAAAGCGTGCATGCCAAAGCTTTGCATCTGACATAGCCTGAGAATCATGAACTGCACATGCCGAATCATTCACAGATTTTTCATAGTCTATGAGCTTATACAACCCACGACATAAAATGCCAGAAGCAATAATCACATCGCCATTTGAGAGATCATGGACTGTACACCTGTCATCAACGAATTTCACAACCAAGCCAATCTTGGCTAATGCAGAAACTAACAGGTTCTTTTTGATCCTTGGCACAAATAAAGCATCTGACAAAGTGAAAGAACTACCATCAGCAGTAGTCAGAATGATCTTACCAACTCCCATAACAGGATAAGAGGAGTTATTGGCGCATGTGACAGTATTCCCTGTAGGGGCAGGCTCGAGTGAAGAGAAGAAACTGCACTGCGAGGTAATATGTTTGGTTGCCCCACTGTCAAAGTACCAAACATCTGAGTCTACTGCAGACATGCACTGATCATGAGAAGATGGGTCAAAATTGCAAACAGTAGTAAACGCCCATTCTTCTTCCTGCACAAGATTTGCAGACTCTGTTTTTGGTGTAGAGGCCTCTGCAACAACCATTCCAGCCTCTTTCTTCTTTGCCTCTTTAGCAGCCAGTTTTGGACAGTTCTTTATAATATGATCATTTCCTTTACAGTACTTGCAGAACAATTTCTGCTTTTCTGATTTCTTCTCATCTTTATCTTGGTTCTTCGATTGTGCAGCATTTGCAGATTTCTGCTTACTAGTAGAAGAGCTCCATTTTCCTTTGCCCTTCTGACTAGCCAGGAAAGCTTGATCTGCAACACGCATAATGGACCTGTTCTGCCTGGACTGATCTTCCTGCAATAGAACAGAGACTAATTCCTCAAATGACAAGGCATTCGGATTTCCTTTCATCATCAATCGAAGAGTAGAAGCAAAACTCTGATATGAATCAGGAAGGCCATTCAGAACGGTCTGCACAAGTGAGCTATCTGGTATAACCTCATCACCAGAAATCAATTGTTCTTTCAGGTCTTTGATCTTTGTAAGAAAACTGTCCATCGAATCACCTTCATTCATGTGCTCACTCTCCAACTGTTTTCGGAGGTAAGCAACACGAGCCTCATTCCTAGCCTGGTACAAAGTAGTAAGTGTATCCCAAGCATCCTTTGCTGTTCTGCAAGAGCGAATGTGAGGAATAATGGCACGTTTGACAGACAAAGCTATCAATGCATGTGCCTGGGCATCTCTGCCATCCCAACGAATCTGCTCTGCAGTAGGTGCAACAGAAACAGCAGCACGAACAAGAATCTGCGGAATATCATCTTCGACACCATCTTCATCAGCTCCAACACCTGTATTTGCAGTACCTGTCGTTACAGGTGTAACAGGACGTCTTTCAACACCCTGCACAATGTTCCACAATCCTTTTGCAACCAGTACATGTCGCATCATATAAGCCCATAATGGGTAGTTGGTACCATCCAACTTATCCTCAACAACCAACATACAGAATACATCACTGCTTTCAGCTATGGCCGGTGACTAAAATACCTTGATGCAGAAAATTGACTGTATTTCAAAAAGTTGAACAGAACTGCCCAGACGAGTTCTGCTAGACCTGTAGCAGACTTCGAGATGCTTAAACTGGCGAACAGAAACTGGTATATACCTTTGGCACAAAAGGATGAAATAGCCTGCACAAGCACTGTGATAGTGCGTTCGGAGGCCGAAACGAGCTCAGATCGCGATTTCGGCACCACAAAGCGAAGCTGCTTTGATCTCGAAAACACCCTGAGTATGCTCACCAAATTTTGTGCGAATCTGAGACTGCAAACGGAGGAGTGTCGACGGCGCCCTAGAAGAATCAACGACCTGCTCTGATACCAATTGTTGGAGTTAGACGTCTGCGGAAGCACGCGAACAGCACAAGGAAGAGGAAGAAGCTTGGAGCACAACACACAAGACTGAATGTATTACTAGAGAATGTACAAAGATAAGTAGCCCATTAGGGCAATAGGCGTATATACAAGCCGGGGGAAAAAAACCTCCTAAAGAGGGAAAAAAGTGCCCCGGCGGTCCTAGAGTGTTCACACACATCACTACCTAAATATATCAACACATATTAGCAAGATTAAGTACTAGAAACTCCATAAAAATGGACCAAAATAAGAGTGTCAAGGTAACTTGAAAGATAGCTCAGAATATAGTGCTAGATGGAAGAGGCTAAGCATGATTATAAAATACTTCTCTAAGTTTGATTTACATGAGATAATGATGAACATTCCCTTCATACTTCCAACACGATATTTAATGATAAATGTGTACTTAAGGTGAATGGGGACATGAGTGCAATATGGTGCTCATGTGCGTTTCCATGTGGGTTATAAATAATATTATATGGATCAAGAGATAAATTTAAAAAAGCGATCATGTGAGTCTCATTGTCAATGTGGTGGTCATGTGATTCTCGTTGTACTCCAAAGAAGTAACCAAAATATCCAACTTTGCTTATAGATACCTTGTAGAATTCTCCCTCGATGAAAAGCTTTCTTTCTTTATCACAACAAAAATGGTTCAACCAAATTATCTCCAATATATCCATTCCTTTAAATCAGAGCCTCAATCATAATAAATTCTATGATATGTCGAATGGTATATATTCTAATCCCTTTATACCTATATTGTATAATCAATGCCCCATAAAATGCTTCTTTCCAAACATAGATGGGCATTAAAAATAATATAAAGGCTTTGCTTGAAATTTTGATTACTCAAACTAAAGGTAGAAATGTTTTGGATGTTGTAAATGAGAAGCACAAGATTATTGAAACACATCATAAGAGTAACGATTAGGAAGTAATCCACAACCATGGCTTTTGGGGCATATGGTTAACCCATGAGAGTCTTAGCTAGCATGTCATAAGTGTGTAGCCCCTATGGATACAACTTAAGTATCAAAGCATAGGAAGCAAGTTTTGACAAGGTCAATGGAATCCATGAAGGTCATGCGGACCTAATGGAATTGAAAAAAGGCACATGATATCTCTAGCATCTAAAAGGGTACAAAGGATGGGGAGGGCACTTTCATGATTTGGCCAAAAAAGTTGGAATTTATCTCTCAATCTTTAGGTTGAATTGAGGTGTATAAGGTACTATTGGAAAGATGTGGGAATGAATTTGCAAATCTACCAAGCTACCTAGGAAGTGTGAAGCCCTTCGCACTCCTGAATAGCATGATTGTGGATTCAAGTAATCGGTCATGGGTGAGAAGAAGATTCAAGATAATCAAGTTGAGCACAAATTTCAAGACATCATGGTTGTGAAGAAGGTTGACGACATAGTGTGAAGGTGATGACAACAATTCAAGGGTAGCTAAGGAGTTTGGGAGCTGATTCTTGCGGCTAGAGGGATACAAAAGCACATCATGTAATGGAGAAAATTAACCTTAGTTTCCATGTGACTTTATATATCTCATGATTGGTTTAGAATTTGGAGAAACTAATGCTTCCATTGTATCCAAAACATATGAAAACCTTAAGATCAACTATCTACTTGTTGGATTCTGACATCCGAAGGTCTTGTTTTGGATTGCTCACATCATGAGTTTGTAACCATCCTTGATAACTACCTCTGATAACCACCCTTGAACACCTATATAAGGAGGGCTTGCCCACACACATCCTCAGCCTTGCCAATGCAAGCCTTGGGACCTCAAGGAGTGGTCTCCAAGTAAGTACTTTCCAAGTTCTAGTTTGAGTTATAGTCTTGTTCTTTGTTCTAGTCTTGTCTAGTATAGTATCCTAGACATCTTGCCTTGTCCTATTGTAAACTTATAGTACGAGATACTGTTGAGTTAATTTCTTGTATCTAGTTCAATGTTCTTTGTTCTAGACTTATCTAGTCTAGTATCTTGTACATCTTTCCTTGTCTTGTTTTAATCTCAGAGTCCGAGATCCTCTCGAGTTATTTCTTGTATCTAGTTCATGTCCCTAAAGGGAGTTCATGTAATCGAGGTATGTTACTTTCTAACTACAATCCCAGGTTGAGGGATATCTTGTATCACCTCTAGTCTAGTTATCCATTCCTATTAGTCCTATGTTGTGGGACTTCTTGTATCCATTGCATATTATTGTATTATTTCCCCTATGTGGGTGATCTTGTAATCAAAAGTATAATTTTGAAAACTCGTCTAGTCTAGTCTGAATCTAGTGCTCCCCTAACACTATGGCAAAACTAGCATCTATCTAGAACATACGTCATGGAGAGAAAATTTGAATAGATTGTGGCATCACTTTAGGGTCGCCAGAAAACAAGTTTAGGACCTAACTTATTGACAAACACAAGTTTACATGGGACATCTAGTGCATGTAGGCACAGTCCTCTAAGAATCACAAGAACAAATCCAAAATCTTCAAGCAAATCAAGGTAGTATTCAAGTGAATCAATGACCTAGTTTATCCTTCATGAAGGAATGCAAGATTTTCATGCGGGAAAAGCTCAATGGTGATCACACAAAGTTCCACGGATTTCTCAAGTAGAAAAAATTTACATCTTTATAGAGTGTGATAGATATCTTGATGAGGCATCTAAGGTCGATCTTATTGGAACCTTTCTCTATGGTCAAGCATTATCATGCTTCACCCCAGTCTTGGAGAAGAACATGGTAGTACTTTAGGACTATCAGGGGTTTCTCCGAGAGTTCACCACCACATTTGGAGATCCAGACACGAATTGAGTGGCAGAAACAACACTACGGAAGCTAGATCAAGGATAATGCCTTGCCTCTTTCTATGCATCAAAATTTAGGCGATTGATATGGGATCTCACTTGGCATGAAGATTATCTCATTAGCTAGTTTAGAGGGGGTTTACACGATGATGTGAAGGACCTTCTTATCATGATGCCAGAGGTTGAAAAATTTGAATGAATACATCACCCAAGCCATTCAATGTGATAACCACATTTTTGAAAGGAAACAAGAAAAAAATGTAGAAGAAAGATAATGGAAAACCTTCTAGCCCACTCCTAGAGAAGAGATTATGCCTAAAGCTATGCAGATAGACATAACTAGGTTCCAAAATCTCACCCCACAAGAGAAATATAGAACGAGAGATAACAAGTTATGCCTCTATTGCAAGAACCCTAGCCATATTGCATTGAATTCTCCCAACAAGAGAACAAACTCGAGAGTCGTAATCACCCTTGTAGAGTACGAAAATGAGGAAGTACAGTTGTAAACGAAACCGTATAGCCGGGACATGATATAAGAAAGGATCTCATAATTCCAACAACACCCATAGAAACATGTCTTGTCCCTATCAAGACAATCATGCCTAAGAAGACCCTTTCCCTTACAAACCTAGTAGAATCTAGGGCCTCCTTATGTTTTATCGATGAAAGATTGTTTAAGAAACAAAGGATTGGATTACTTCAGAAGAACAAACTAGTAGTAGCTGAACTAGTTCCTGGATGCCATTAAGAGTAGACCTTGGTGACCATGATTCTTGCATATGTTTCAACATAATGTTGAGTCCAATAAATTCTTTTCTCATTGGAATTCCTTCGATAAAGAAACATAATCAAGACATGAATGGGGAAAAAAATAAATTCACTCATTAAGATATCCAAAAGAACCGGACATATATAGGAGCCAAAGCCTTCACACAGGTAGTAAGGAAGGAGCTAACATATATGATCTATGCCATACCAACTCAAGAGTCCAAGAGAGATGGTTGGATGAAGCTACCCAACTAGTACCAAGGTTTTGATTCTACCATAGAACTTTAAGAGGGAGCACAACCACCCTTTGGACCAATCCATAGACTATCCTAATGATCATGCATCTACCAAGCACACTCCCTTCTTTTTAAGTTATAGATAACATCCAAGGATGGATATACAACTCTCAAATCATGTCAAGAACTAAGCTGCCAGAGATAAGGCCAAATACCTCATGGATATTCACAAAGAACTCAAGGAAGAGATCCATAGAGCTCAAGAACAATATAAGTATTATGCAAATCAGCATCATGTTCAAAATCTATCCGATCACATTGGGGATAAAGTGTGGTTAGTACAAAATAATTTGTAGACTTCAAGGCCTTGTGAAAAGCTAGAATATAATAGATTTGGTTTCTTCACCATCTTGGTGGATATTAATCCTGTCACTTTCAAGCTTCAATCACCAAGTCCCGTGAGAATAAATCCAGTTTTCCATGTGTACATGTTGGTGCCATATGAGATTTCACCATTGAGGGGGGAGAGACCTAGTCCTTCACCACCTATTGAAATTGATGATCATGAAGGATTAGATGTTGAGCATATCCTAGATTCGAGAATATCTTGAGGAAGATTGGAGTACCTTGTTCATTGGAAAGGGTATGATATCAATGGCTATACTTGGGAACCTGCAGAAAACCTTCCGAGGGCACCAATCAAGGTTGGATAATTTCATAAGAAAAACCCAATGAAGCTGAGACAAGAGAGCATGACCGCTCCTCATGGAACTCGTTTCTTGAGGGGGAGATGATGTCATGGAAAAAGGAAACAATCTTGAACCTCAATTTCCATGTGAATTACTATATCTCATGATTGTATTGGAATTTCGAGAAACTAATGCTTCCATTACATCCAAGACCTAAGAAAACACTAAGATCAATTATGTACTTATTAGATTATGACAATTGGAGATCCTCTTTTGGTTGCTGATATCATCGATGAAATCATCAATTCTTAATTGCCCTTGATAACTGCCTTCGATAATTGCAATGAACACCTATATAAGGAGGGCTTTGCCACATACATCCTCAGTCTTGCCAATAACAGTCTTGGGAGCTCAAGGAGTACAATCTTCGAGTAAGTACTTTCCAAGTTCCAGTTCAAGTGCTAGTCTTATTCTTTATTCTGGTCTTGTCTAGTCTAGTATCCCGGATATCTTTCCTTGTCCTATTGCAATCTCATTGTACAAGATCGTGTCTAGCTATTTCTTGTATCTAGCTCATCTCCTTGAAGGGAGTTCATGTAACCTGGATATATTGCTTCATACCTATATTCTCGGGTTGTGTGATCTCTTGTACCATCTCTAGTCTAGTTACCCATACCTATTAGTCTCGTGTTGTGGGACTAGTTAGAGGGCACAATCTAGTGCCCCCCTGACACATTATTTAGAATCATGATCAATCAAGTGGGAAAGAATGTAATAAAGTGATAGGTAGGATATGGTTTAATTTAAGCATAAGAGTGAGGATTAGAAAATAATCCTCGAACATGGATTTTGGGGCATGTTGTTAGCCATTTGACTCCTAGGTGATATATACTAATTGACCGAGTCCCTACATATTAATTTGTAGAGACATATATGCACTACTTGAGATGTTTTTGGAAATCTATGTAGAATCATTCACAAAAGTAAATCCAAATCTAAACATGTATGTGTTACTAATAATGAATGTAGAATCACATCAAATGGATCAATGAAGAAATGGAGGTAACATATACAATTTATCTTAGGGTGGAAGTAATTGTCTAAAGAAGTATCTAGACATGGCTAATGTATCTTGGAGTGTGAGTAATAAACAAGCCAACTTAGGCAAGGGAGTTGATAACATGGTTCGTACATCGAGAAATGAGTTAAGATAATGATCTATTTTCTCATGAATACTCACCTAATACTCAAGATACTTTGATTCATAGTCACATAAGGTACTGGTAAGATCAAATGATTAAGACTTCAATCGAATCTCACCTAAATGTCCTTGTAATTAAGACTCCAATCGAATCACACCCGAAAAAAGTGGTTGTAATTTTGATGGATTTATTTGAGGAATTCGAGAGGATTTTTTGAAGAAACTCATCGAATAAAAGTAGCATGTATTATCGAGTGGGTGTGGTGTAGCATATTTGCCTTGTTCGCATAGGCACTTGGCTAGGGTTCAAGACCCGCCCGAGAATGGATGCCTCAAATCTGATGAGCACCTCTATAAATCGTGTGTACTATATGATGGGTGTGTGACTGTGTTTTCAATTTGCTGTTTTACTAACAAAAAAAAGTACCATTTCATTGTTCACAATCAAGCATTTTAAGCATGCGGGTTGCACTTTCAACATATCACACTTCGAGGCACTTGTACAAAAGTTAGGCTTTTTGTGACAACATGTTCTTCAAGATCCCCCATAGACTTTACCACCCTACCAATGCTCAGTTCATTCCTCACAACAACATAGAACACATACTATTATAGTTAAATCCACCCCAAAAAAACAATTGAGTCTAATAAAATCAATTATTATGACTCTATGCACCAAAAATAGCAACCAAGCCCTACACATATGATTCAAACTATCTCAGTGACATTCACCAACGTGTAAGAACATGCACAACCAATCAAACAAGGTAGGAAGTCATCAACTAAAGTATATAAATATAAGATCAGCTATTATGATTCTATACACCTAGAAAATCAAGGTCTACAAATATGATTGAAACCAATGTATATTTTTTTTTGAAAATACAAGGAATTTGAAATGTCCAACCGAGTGGGAATTGAACCCAACCACTCTACCCCACGGCGTTCAACGGAAACTGCTACACCACACGCTTTTGGACTTGAAACCAATGTATTGTGAATTCAGGATATAATAGATAATTATAATCCTTCACAAAAAATAAGATCTATCTTAATGCACTAAAGTTGAGCAATGTATTGTGAATTCAGGATATAATAGATAATTATAATCCTTCACATAAAATAAGATCTATCTTAATGCACTAAAGTTGAGCAGATATGGCTTCATGGTAGAGGTTGATAAGGGCTGTCATTTGACAAGGAGTAGATAGTAGAAGCGGCGCCTGCTTCTGCAACGTCTCACCAAGGCTGAGCGCCATAGCCATGAGGGGTTCCACACTGTTTCGCGCTGCGCCATGTAGAACAGATCTCAGGTGAGCTGCTTTGGAATCTGCTAATTCATCCCAGCACGTCTCCATGTACGTTAGAGATGCGCTGAGCCAAACCCTTACGTCCATTACCTGCCTGCCTACAATGGACGTTGAGTCCTGAGCGTTCAGATGCTGCAACGTTCGCATCGATTGTCTAAGCCCGTCTCGACAATCACTCATCAGTTCCAGGCAATCCTGCAGGGTGTATTTCCCCTCGCTGAGAGCATCATCCTCTTGGAACACTCCCTGCGGGCAGGGAATAACTAGAGTTGACATCCGCCAGCGCGAGGTCGAGAACGAAGGCTGTCAGATTTTGCAGGTGAGTGAACGGCGGGGAAGCCGAATAGCGGGAGAGTACTGACATGCAGAGATAGGCGTTGTTAGTTGTTGTTAGTTGTGTTGCATAGATACCTCACGGGCACAGGTGGAGGTGAGGACCCCGTATTTAACGCTTGCAAGCCAGGAGGGAGAACCGTTTGTTGCGCATCCGTTTTAAGAAAAACACCTTTTGTAAGAACTTGAGATGGGTTAGGGTTTCTCCCCTCTGTGGATTAGGGTTTCTCCCCTTTGTGGCGGAGCGACTTCTCGTCTTGCGGTTTCTAGGTTATGCCCTGCATGTGTGGGGCGCATCTCTCCTTGCTGGGTGCTTCTCTTCAGTGGAGCTTAGTCCCCCCTCACGTTCGGGTCTCAGGACTATGGCGTTACATGAGGCCCTCCAAAGTGGTATATCTAAAGGACCTATGTGCGACTGCTTTCCAGGTAAGAACTCTAACGTCTGTGACAGGTTAGGGATCTCTGTGAACGAAAATAGGGTTCAGAATTGGAAGCTAATCGGTCCTAGCAACCATGCTCTTAAAGCTTCGGCTGTTGGATGCCCTGTGACTTTAAACAATAATGGTGCTGTGAGCATGGTCCCAAATGTTCTGCAAGAGTTACATCAAGCTGGTGCTTCCCTTGATTTGCTAGGTCAGAACAGGAATACCTGTATTAAGAACGACCAAATAGTTAACGATGAGTCTTACGCTTCTTATAATCAATGTAATTTCTCTACATTCGATAACCTTGTCTTTTTAGGAAACTCTTCCCCTCCCTCGGTAGACAAAGGAAAACAGAAGGTGCATGATGGTCCAGAGGACGTTGGAAATAAGCTAAACTTAGAGTCGGATGGTGATGAATCAGAGGACCACACTTTATATGAAAGAGCCGTGGTCGGCCTGTGTCACGGACCTAGACCTCCCCAAGACATTATGAAAGGATGGATTAAAAATAACTGGATCAATAGGGGAATGAATCTTAAGCATGTTCAGTATCTCCCGAACAATTTTTTTCTCTTTTTCTTTGAAGATACTAACAGTGTGATGCAGGTTATGTCTGAGGGGCAATGGATGATTAGGAATACTCCCCTTTCCATGTTCAGATGGTATCCTGGGTTTAATCCTAAAGGGGCCAAGCCTACCAAAGTCCTTGTCTGGGTTGAATTTCCAGATCTGCCAGTTGAATATTACCCATGGGTAGAACATCTAGGTAAAATGATAGGAAAAGTCATAGGGCAAAAAGCTAGGAATGGTTTTAACCCCAAATGGGATCCCCGAATTCTGGTTGAGGTGGATATCTCCAGAGAGGTGAAAACCTCTATTGTTCTTAAGGACTCTGATGGACGTAAATTACATGATCAAAAAGTTACTTACAGGAATCTCCCTAATGCTTGCTTCAGCTATTTTAAACAGGGACATCTGATAAAAGATTGTCCTCTTCTTGTCAACAAGAAGGACATCTCTGAGGAGAAAAAGGAGCAAAAAGGTAATGTTAACCAGCAGGAGGCGAACAGCACTAAAAGGACCAATTTAAAAAAAAAAAGGCTTCAAGTAGCTGGAGTAATAAATTTGATGTCCTTGAAGATGTTTCTAACCCTTTTCAGGTGGAAGAAGAATCAAATGATAAGCAGAGCTCAGACAGCCAGGTAGATGGTAAAGCTCAGATGGGCTCCTCTTCTCAGGAGCCTGAGGGAGAGTGGACCTATGTGGGGAACAGAAGTAATAGAAAGGTGAGACAAGACTCAGGTATTCCTTCTATCCCACCCTCTGCTGAAACTGATCGTGAAGGATTAAAAAGGCATGAGGTAGATGATTTTTCGTTACAACTCACCCAACAGGACAATGAGCAAATTATTAAGTTACAACAAAACAATGGTGGTGCAGAGGATGTGGACATGGGGGTTGACTCTGGTGAGCCTTCTCCAAAGCACCCCAAAACCAAAAGAAAGGAAGTTGTCAGAGTTTCTGGGTCCATTATTAAACCCCAGAAGAACCTAAGGAAGTGATGTGTTTGGTCTTATTTTGATTGGTTTTTTTATGAATTTGATCAAATTACTGTCTCTGAACATAAAGGGTATCATAGACCCAATTAGAGGTAAAGTGTTGAATAATTGGATGAAGGATATTAACTGTTCTCCTGATATTATTTGTCTTCAAGAACTGAAGGTGGGGGGATTTGAGTTGGAGGCCAATCTGAAGATTGTCTCTAATAACCACTGCTGGTTCTTTACTAAACACGACAACAGAAAAGGTGGGGTGGCTATTGGTATTGCTTCTAATCTTTCCCATTGCATTATCGATGTTCTTTACAGTAGCTACAATCAATGGGTGGCTATCAAATGCAAGGAGCCTTTAAACTACACCTTTGTGAGTATTTATGCTGATAACAACCAAATTGATAGAAGTAGTTGCTGGAAAGAGCTGAGTAACCTGTCTGATGATGTTATTCTTTTGGGTGATTTTAACATGGTGATGTTCGAAAATGATAGATCTGGTAATCCTGACAATATTCTGCAGGGCTTGGAAAAAAAAGAGTGGATTTGTATGATCAACTCCCTTAACTTGCTTGACTGTTCTGGGCACACTAGGCACACTTGGAGAAATAAGAGTGTTAACAGACCCTTGTCTGCTCGGCTTGATAGGTGTTATATTAATGTTAACAAGTTCCATGAACTTTGGCAGCATAAGTGCTACAGTGATCCCTCTCTCCAGTTGTCTGATCATCTCCCTTTGGCTGTTAAACTTTGTAGAAACTCCCCTGACTATAGGGCTGGTTGGATTCGTTTGGATTCTTCCCTTCTGAAAATCAACTGTGTCAAAGAGGAGATCAAGTGCATTTTTAATCATCATATTAGTGCTAACAGCTCTCCTCTTGACGCTTGGGAAAGATCTATCAAGGACATTCAGTCTCTGTTATATACTTTCAAGCTTCGGGCCAAGGCCATTAGAAAACAAAGAAGAATGATGATAATTAGAGAGATAGAAAAACTTGAAAAGGTTATCCCTGATGACCCTTCTAGAAGGGATGAGCTTTATAATCTCCAGGATAGGTTGAGGTGGGAGGATTATATCTAGGCTAGTGGTGCTCTTGCAGCATCTAGAGAATTTCGGGCTGGTAAAGTTGACAAGCCTAACAAATGCATGTTTGATCTGTTGAAAAAGAAAAAAGCTAGGGACTTTGTCCCCTTCTTGAAGAAAAGAGATGGGGGGTATGCTACTACTATGAGGGAGAATCTGCAGGAGGCCATTGGGTTCTTTACCAATGTTTTCTCTAGGTCTCCCAAGAGAGGGGAGGATATCCACAGGGTCAGGGCCACCATTGCTCTGAAAAGGAAGAAAATGATTCCTCAACCTCTGGCCTCTTGCCCGGACCTGCCCCTCTCTGCTAGTGAGATTAGAGAAACCAGTAGTAAATTGAAGCCCTGTAAATCTCCTGGGCCTGATGGTATTCCTAATGAGTTTTTTCATGAGCTAGCTGATTTCATTGTGCCCATTATTCTCTTGGTGTGGCAAGAGGCCAATAGAAGGGGTTCTCTTTCCACTTTTATCAATGCTGGAGTTATCAAGTTGATCCATAAGAAAGGGGATAAGGATGACCTAAACAATTGGAGACCTATCTCTTGTCTGACCTCTTTGTATAAAAATTTTGCCTCTACCTTGGTCAGGAGACCGATTATGGATAATATTATTCTTCCTGAGCAGAAAGGGTTCATCAAAGGTAGATATATCTTGGATGCTATTATTTCAATTTGGGAAGGTCTTGATTATGCTCAAAACAATAAAATAGATTCCTACTTTTTCAAGGTTGACTTTGATAAGGCTTATGACCGGATCGAGTGGGACTTTATCCTTCAGTCCCTGTAGGACATTGGGGCTGGTAGAAGGTTTATTAAGTACACAAGTATTCTGTTGGGTAATGCTAATTCTAGAATAGCTATGAATGGTTATCTCTCTGACCCCTTTCTGTTGTGTAGATCTGTTAGGCAAGGATGTCCCCTCGCTCCTCTCTTATTTGCTATCACTAGTGACTCCCTTGGTTGGATTATAAAAGATTGCATGGAACATGGTACTATTAAAGGTCTGAATATTCCTGGTGCCCCTTCCCCTCTTGGTCTCCAAATGTGTGCTGACGACACAAACATGCTCACTTTGGCTGATAGTTTGTCTGCTGAAAGTTTCCTGCATTGTGTTAATGTTTTCTGCACTGCCAATGGTTCTGTTGTTAATCATACTAAAACTGGGTTTTATGCCTCTAATAAAGGAATTCCTGATTGTATTAAAAACAATAAGTGTGAGATCTTTAAAGAAGGCAATATTTTCAGACTGCTCGGTATTCCTATGGGATTTGGGGTGTCTTTCGAGCAGAGATGGATGTGGGTGTTTAATAAATTTAGATCTAAGGTCTTTCATTGGATGGCTTTTCAACAAGACCTTTCCCAAAGAGCTTTTGTGCTTAAGCATTATATTCTCCCTGTCTTGACTTACTTCTTTGCCTGCTGGATGCCCAATAAAAAGCAGATTGCCCAGGTTATTGCCCTATCCAGAAGATTTCTGTGGGGGGGTACTCAGAATTCCATTAAAATTCCTAAAGTAGCTTGGAGTACTTGTTGCATGAAAAAGAATGAAGGGGAGTTGGGCATTATATGCCCCTCTAAGATGGCCATCCAAATGGCTGGCAAGTGGATCCTTAGGGCCACTGTCACTAACAATTTTTGGTCTGCTCTGATTAAAAGAAATCTTGCTGAGTTTCATGTTTCAGGTCACAAAAGCTGGACTAACCTCTCTTGGTGGGATGTCATTACCTCTCCTATTATGATCACTCCCAAGGGAAGTAAACTTGTTTGTTCATTTTGGAATGCTTGGATGGTGATTAAGGGAAACTATAAACTGCCTGTTTATTTCAAGAATAACTCTTCCTTCATTTTACAAAGCTCAATGTGGATTGGATGGTATTCTAATTCTAACCCCCCTATCCTGTCCATTAGGATGAACAAGTGCAGGAAAATGGGATTTAACGACTGGAACTCTCTGTATAACGGGAGCCAGGTGAGAGAAAGCAACTTTATCCAAGAAATTAATGGGCTGTCTGCTGGATGTAAACAGGTACTGATGCTAAGAAGAAGCAACCTGATCAACTTGCTGGACAATTAGTTATTTCACAAAAGGATTGACTTGGCGAATGTTGCTGACGACATTTACAGTAGCTTCAGAGCCACTCGGTGCTCTGTTAAATGGGACATTAACAAGCTCAACTCCAAGTGGAGGACTCAATGGAATAGATCTCAATGGAATTACAGATTCAGGACAATTTGGGCTTTTCCCAGTACTTCTAAGCAAGGTCACCTGCTCTGGATGATTGCTCATCATGGATTGTGGACTCCTAGCAGAGCCAGGAATATTAACATTGGTGCTGGAAAATGTCCTTTCTGTGGTCAAATTGAAGACATCTTTCATCTATTTGTTAACTGTAGAAATGCTCAAAAGTATTGGCTTCCTCTTAATATGTACTGTGCTGCGAGAGGTCTTCCCCAGCTTGGATACAAAGAGATTCTCCTTGGAGAAAGTAATGGCGTGGATATTGCTTTGTGGCAGATGTTAAGAGCTCACATCATTTGGTACATTTGGAAAAGCAGGAACGACAAGCTTTTTTCTAACCAACCAAAAGATTACATTTTCTCTTGTACTTATAGTATGAAAAAAATTTTGCTGTTATGTAAAAAAGCTATCTCTGACGCCCGAGATAGGAATACCAACCAAGTGTATATCATTAGAGGGACTAGACCCAATAGATGGAAAGAGGCCTTGCTTAAAGTGTATTCCTCAGTTAGGCTTTCCATGATTCAGTTTTTGGAAGCCCTGTGAGCATTGCTCCTGTGACTAGTCTTTTGTTGTACATTATTTTCATGCATCAATTTTAATATTCCTGTTCTCTCAAAAAAAAAAGGACCTTTTCTTTAAGAACCATTCTTTTAGCACTTTAGATATTAGCCATTATTTTCATAAAAAGGGTCATTAAAAGTTGACCACTCTCTTAGTGCTTTAAAATAGCATCCATTATTTTTGTGAAAAAGTTGTTGAGCAACTTTTTAGTTATTATCCATTCCTTTAGTACTTTAAATATTCTTCACTACTTTTGTACAAGAAAATCCTTGGAACATATTCATTCCCAAAACTCTATATAAAGAGCTTAGGAATTCATTTTTGTACAGTGTTGTTGATACTCCATCAGTGTGAATATAGAGACTTTTTTTGTACAGAGAACTTCTCTTGTTTTATCTAGTCTTGTGCGTCTACTCTGCTCTATCATCTTCGCAGTCTATGCTATTCTCTGCTTCCCTTCATGCTTCCATTTATGCTACTTCTTGAACTTCCTTTATTCTATATTGGTATCAGAGCGAGGTTGATGCATCAAAGGTGCTATACATGATGTATATGCATAAGATGCAACACCAATAAGCTGATAATTTGCAAGTACCTCAAGTACCTTCGTTTAGAATTACCCTCTTTTAGGATGGCTTACGGAAATAGCCAAATAGAAAAATTGAGTAAAACCAACTATCAAGCCTGGCGTTTTCGCATCTCTGCATATCTTATGGGTAGGAATTTGTATGGTCTCATTAGTGGTACGGAACCTCAACCGGACTTGCCTGATCAAAATCCAACACCATAGCAAGTCCGAGAATATCAGAGGTGGAATGAGCATGACAAGAAGGTAATCTTTGTATTGTCACAAAATATTGAGTCGAGCATGATAGGACACATACAGGACTTGAGAACAAGCAAGGAGATTTAAAAAGCATTAGAGCGACTCTTCTCAACAACCACAAAGGCATGGCGAATTCAATTGAAAAATGAATTAAATAATTTGCGAAAGGATGTATGACAGTCAGTAAATGATTATGTTTTAAAAATTAAGCAGATCGTCGATGCACTTGCTTCAATTTCCTGCATAGTTGAAGATGATGATTTAGTTGCATTTGTTTTAAATGGTTTAAAAGAAGATGAAAAATGGAAAGCTTTTACAACTTCTGTATTTGTGAGAGCAGAGTTGCCTGATTTTGATGAGTTGGTTTCACTTATGATAACAGAAGAAATTAATATTAATGGTGGACAGTCTATGAAGAAAGGTAGTGTAGATCATGCACTTTATGCAGGAAATCAACGTGGTCGAAGAGGTGGCAGAAGAGGAACTTTCAGAGGTCGTGGAGGTCAAAATGAGACAAACAATAATTATGATGCTGGCAGCTCAGATATGAATATGCGTGGTAGGGGGAGATATTCCTACCGTGGCAGAGGATGTAATGGGTATCAAGGTAATTCAGGTATAACATGTTATAATTGTGGTAAGGCTAGTCATATATCTCGTGAGTGTTGGCATAATCAAGGGTGAGATGGATATACAAGGCAAAATCATACACATGGTAATTATGTTCAGGAACAAAATCATCAAAATGTACTAATGATGAATGCGAATACAGATGCAACTTATAGCAATGATGTATGGTATGTTGATAGTGGATGTAGTAATCATATGAGTAATAATGTTGATTGGTTTGCTAATTTACATGCACCTTTGTTTGATGGCAAAGTTGAAACAGGTGACAGTTCAATGCATCATATAGGACAAGTTGGAGATGTTTGCTTTGAAGATCGAAAAGGCAATAAAATCTTAAAAGACGTTCTGCATGTACCGTCAATAAGTAAAAATCTTGTTTCAGTTAGTCAGATGGTGGAGTGTGGCTATCAAGTGCGATTCAACAAATGTGGGTGTTTTGTTGAAAATCCAAAGCAGAATTATAAAGTCTTGGCAAGAGGTCAACGGCGAGGAAGAATTTTTACATTGGACGCAACTCCTAATTTTGTTTCTTATTATTCAGTTGGTAATAACAAGATTTCTCATATTGAATTATGGCATAAGCGAATAGGACATGTAAATATACATAAGTTAAAAGACATGGCTAAAAGAAAGATTGTTGTTGGTTTACCTGATATCTCCAAACAAAATATGATACATTTGTGTGATGCTTGTCAATTTGGTAAGCAAGCAAGGCATTCTTTTTCTAGTGTCAAATTGCAAAGCAGGGATTTATTAGAGTTGGTGCATACTGATGTTTGGGGTCCTATGAAGGAAACATCACTTGGAGATAGTAAATATTATGTTACTTTTGTGGATGACTTTAGCCGAATGACTTTTGTGTATTTTCTTAAGCATAAGAGTGATGTGTTTGATTGTTTTGTCAAATTCAAAGCAATGGCGGAAAAGCAGACCGGAAAGGTAATTAAAAGGTTAAGATCTGATGGAGGTAGTGAATATTTTTCAAGAATTTTTAACGATTTTCTTTGGACTGAAGGTATAAGGAGGGAAGTCACTTGCAGGTATAATCCTCAACAGAATGGAGTAGCAGAAAGATGGAATAGGATTATTGCAGAAATAGCAAGAGCAATGCTGAATGAAAAGCATATGCCATTGAAATTTTGGGCTGAAGCGGTAAATACAACAGTATATTTGATGAATCATATGCCAACATCTACAATGCATAATGTAACTCCTTTTGAGGTTTGGTTTAATAGAAAACCTGTTATTGATCACTTGCGTGTATTTGGTTGTGTTTGTTTTGCTATGGTTCCATATGCATTGAGAACCAAACTAGAGCCAAAGTCAGAAAAATGCATTTTTGTGGGTTATGCAGATAATCAGAAAGGATATAAGTGTTATAATCCTATAAGTAAGGAAATGATTATTAGTCATGATGTACGCTTTGATGAGTTATTGTCTTGGTATATAGATCCTATTTTGCAGGTTCAAGAAGAAATGCAAGAAGAAATCGAAGATGGTTTACATGATACTACAGGAGTGAGCTCAGAAGGTGAGAATGGTTATAATGAAGAAAAATTATCACCTACATCAAAAGAGAAAGGAAAAGGTAAAGCAAAGCTTGTTGAGATAACTGATGATGTAGAAATTGATGAAAGTACTAAATTTGATTCGATAAAATATGAACATGAACTTAGGAGAAGTTCAAGAGAAAGAAGACCAACACAAAGGTATATTGAGTCTTATTGTGTTTCACATTCAGCTTTTATGTCAAAAGTTATTGAAGAACAGGAACCTACATGTTTCGAAGATGCAAATTCAAACGTTAATTGGTCAAATTCGATGCAAGAAGAGATAGATGCATTGTATGAGAACAACACATGGCAGCTTGTACCACGAGATAATAAGATGAAGGTAATTGGAAATAAGTGGGTATTTCATATTAAAAGAAATAGTGATGGTTCTATTTCCAAGTACAAGGCAAGGTTAGTTGCAAAAGGTTTTGCACAAACATATGGAATTGATTACGAAGAGACATTTAGCCCAGTTGCAAGAATTTCAACTATACGAACAATTTTGAGTGTTGCAGCTAGTAAATGTTGGAAGATATTTCAGCTTGATGTCAAAAATGCATTTTTGAATGGTCAATTACAAGAACAGGTTTATATGGAGCAACCAGAAGGATTTAAAGATGAAAAATATCCAAATTTTATTTGCAAGCTAACAAAAGCATTATATGGTTTGAAACAGGCACCTAAAGCTTGGAATCATCGATTGGTAAGTTATTTGGAAGCTCAAGGATACAAACCAAGTGCTGCAGATCCTTCTTTATATGTTAAATTTGTAACAGATCAATGTGTATATATTTGCATTTATGTTGATGATCTTATCATTACAGGAAGCGCTATTGATGAGATTGATGAAATTAAGAAGAAACTTGGTAAGGAGTTTAAGATTTCAGATCTCGGAATTTTACGTTATGCATTGGGAATTGAAGTTATTTATGATGAAAAAGGTATATGATTGAACCAAAAGAAGTACATTTGTGATTTACTTCAGAAGTTTGGTTTGTCAGAATGTAAAGCAGTTGCAAATCCTTTGGAGCCTAATGTAAAATTGAGTATACATGATGGTGTTTATTTTGAAAATGTAGACATGTATAGATCGTTGATTGGATCATTATTGTATGCTATAAGTACACGACCTGATATTGGTTATGCAGTTGGAGTACTCTCACAGTTCATGCACAAGCCTACAGTAGCATAAATGGAAGCATGAAGGGAAGCAGAGAATAGCATAGACTGCGAAGATGATAGAGCAGAGTAGCAGAGTAGATGCACAAGACTAGATAAAAGTAGAGAAGTTCTCTGTACAAAAATGTTCCTATATTCACAATGATAGAGTATCAACAACACTGTACAAAAATGAATTCCTAATCTCTTTATATGGAGTTTTGGGAATGAATATGTGCCAATGATTTTCTTGTACAAAAGTAGTGAAGAATATATAAAGTACTAAAGGAATGGCTAATAACTGAAAAGTTGCTCAACAACTTTTTCACAAAACTAATGGATGCTATTTTAAAGCACTAAAGGAGTGGTCAACTTTTAATGACCCTTTTTATGAAAATAATGGCTAATATCTAAAGTGCTAAAAGAATGATTCTTAAACAAAAGGTCTTTTTCTTAAAATAGATGTGCAACATTCTCCCCCTCAAGCTTTGCTTGAATATTCTAACAATCCAATCCATTGTTTGAATATTTGTATCTTTGTTCCATCAAGAGCTTTTGTCATCATATCTGCAAGTTGATCTTTTGAAGATATAAAAGAAATGTTGATCTCTTTTGAAACTACCTTCTCACGAACATAATGGTAATGAACTTCGATATGCTTCGTACGTGCATGGAAAACTGGATTAGCTGCCAAATGTATACTGCTCATATTGTCACCATAAATTTGTAGAGTTATACAAAGAAGATGTAAATCTTCAAATAACTTTTTGAACCACATTACTTCACATGTCAATTCTGCAAGCGCACGATATTCTGCTTCTGTAGATGAAAGCACCACTGTTGGTTGTTTCTTTGAACTCCAAGATACAAGTCGATTTCCTGTCATTAGTAGATAGCCACTCGTGCTACGTCGATCATCTTTATTTCTTGCCCAATCTGCATCACTAAAAGCTTTAATATCAAGATTAGTATCATGTGAGTAAAATAAACCTTCGTTCAAAGTGCCTTTCAAATAGCGTAGCACACGCTTAGCTGCATTCCAATGTACATCTGTAGGCTTGTGCATGAACTGTGAGAGTACTCCAACTGCATAACCAATATCAGGTCGTGTACTTATAGCATACAATAATGATCCAATCAACGATCTATACATGTCTACATTTTCAAAATAAACACCATCATGTATACACAATTTTACATTAGGCTCCAAAGGATTTGCAACTGCTTTACATTCTGACAAACCAAACTTTTGAAGAAAATCACAAATGTACTTCTTTTGGCTCAACCATACACCTTGTTCATCATAAATAACTTCAATTCCCAATGCATAATGTAAAATTCCGAGATCTGAAATCTTAAACTCCTTACCATGTTTCTTCTTAATTTCATCAATCTCATCAATAGCGCTTCCTGTAATGATAAGATCATCAACATAATTGCAAATATACACACATTGATCTGTTACAAACTTAACATATAAAGAAGGATTTGCAGCACTTGGTTTGTATCCTTGAGCTTCCAAATAACTTACCAATCAATGATTTCAAGCTCTAGGTGCCTGTTTCAAACCATATAATGCTTTTGTTAGTTTGCAAACAAAATTTGGATATTTTTCATCTTTAAATCCTTTTGGTTGCTCCATATAAACCTGTTCTTGTAATTGACCATTCAAAAATGCATTTTTGACATCAAGCTAAAATATCTTCCAACATTTACTAGCTGCAACACTCAAAATTGTTTGTATAGTTGACATTCTTGCAACTGGGCTAAATGTCTCTTCGTAATCAATTCCATATGTTTGTGCAAAACCTTTTGCAACTAACCTTGCCTTGTACCTGGAAATAGAACCATCACTATTTCTTTTAATACGAAATACCCACTTATTTCCAATTACCTTCATCTTATTATCTCATGGTACAAGCTGCCATGTGTTGTTCTCATACAATGCATCTATCTCTTCTTGCATCGCATTTGACCAATTAACGTTTGAATTTGCATCTTCAAAACATGTAGGTTCCTGTTCTTCAATAACTTTTGACATAAAAGCTGAATGTGAAACACAATAAGACTCAATATACCTTTCTGTTGGTCTTCTTTCTCTTGAACTTCTCCTAAGTTCATGTTCATATTTTATCGAATCAGATTTAGTACTTTCATCAATTTCTACATCATCAGTTATCTCAACAAGCTTTGCTTTACCTTTTCCTTTGTCTTTTGATGTAGGTGATAATTTTTCTTCATTATAACCATTCTCACCTTCTGAGCTCACTCCTGTAGTATCATGTAAACCATCTTCAATTTCTTCTTGCATTTCTTCTTGAACCTGCAAAATAGGATCTATATACCAAGACAATAACACATCAAAGCGTACATCATGACTAATAATCATTTCCTTACTTATAGGATTATAACACTTATATCCTTTCTGATTATCTGCATAACCCACAAAAATGCATTTTTCTGACTTTGGCTCTAGTTTGGTTCTCAATGCATATGGAACCATAGCAAAACAAACACAACCAAATACACACAAGTGATCAATAACAGGTTTTCTATTAAAACAAACCTTAAAAGGAGTTACATTATGTGTTGTAGATGTTGGCATACGATTCATCAAATATACTGCTGTATTTACCGCTTCAGCCCAAAATTTCAATGGCATATGCTTTTCATTCAGCATTGCTCTTGCTATTTCTGCAATAACCCTATTCCGTCTTTCTGCTACTCCATTCTGTTGAGGAGTATACCTGCAAGTGACTTCCCTCCTTATACCTTCAGTCCAAAGAAAATCGTTAAACATTCTTGAAAAATATTCACTGCCTCCATCAGATCTTAACCTTTTAATTACCTTTCCGGTCTGCTTTTCGGCCATTGCTTTGAATTTGACAAAACAATCAAACACATCACTCTTATGCTTAAGAAAATACACAAAAGTCATTCGGCTAAAGTCATCCACAAAAGTAACATAATATTTACTATCTCCAAGTGATGTTTCCTTCGTAGGACCCCAAACATCAGTATACACCAATTCTAATAAATCCTTGCTTTGCAATTTGACACTAGAAAAAGAATGCCTTGCTTGCTTACCAAATTGACAAGCATCACACAAATGTATCATATTTTGTTTGGAGATATTAGGTAAACCAACAACAATCTTTCTTTTAGCCATGTCTTTTAACTTATGTATATTTACATGTCCTATTCGCTTATGCCATAATTCAATCTGAGAAATCTTGTTATTACTAGCTGAATAATAAGAAACAAAATTAGGAGCTACATCCAATGTAAAAAGTCTTCCTCGCCGTTGACCTCTTGCCAAGACTTTATAATTCTGCTTCGGATTTTCAACAAAACACCCAGATTTGTTGAATCGCACTTGATAGCCACGCTCCACCATCTGACCAACTGAAACAAGATTTTTACTTATTGACGGTACATGTAGAACATCTTTTAAGATTTTATTGCCTTTTCGATCTTCAAAGCACACATCTCCAACTTGTGCTCTATGATGCATTGAATTGTCACCTGTTTCAACTTTGCCATCAAACAAAGGTGCATGTAAATTAGCAAACCAATCAACATTATTACTCATATGATTACTACATCCACTATCAACATACCATACATCATTGCTATAAGTTGCATCTGTATTCATATTCATCATTAGTACATTTTCATGATTTTGTTCCTGAACAAAATTACCCTGTGTATGATTTTGCCTTGTATATCCATCTCGCCCTTGATTATGCCAACACTCACGAGATATATGACCAGCCTTACCACAATTATAACATGTTATACCTGAATTACCTTGATACCCATTCGTCCTCTGCCATGGTAGGAATATCTCCCCCTACCACGCATATTCACATCTAAGCTGCCAGCATCATAATTATTGTTTGTCTCATTTTGACCTCCACGACCTCTGAAAGTTCCTCTTCTACCACCTCTTCGACCACGTTGATTTCCTGCATAAAGTGCATGACCTACACTACCTTTCTGCATAGACTGTCCACCATTAATATTAATTTCTTCTGTTATCATAAGTGAAACCAACTCATCAAAATCAGGCAACTCCGCTCTCACAAATACAGAAGTTGTAAAAGCTTTCCATTTTTCATCTTCTTTTAAACCATTTAAAACAAATGCAACTAAATCATCATCTTCAACTATGCACGAAATTGAAGCAAGTGCATCGATGATTTGCTTAATTTTTAAAACATAATCATTTACTGACTGTCGTACATCCTTTCGCAAATTATTTAATTCATTTTTCAATTGAATTCACCGTGCCTTTGTGGTTGTTGAGAAGAGTCGCTCTAATGCTTCCCAAATCTCCTTGCTTGTTCTCAAGTCTTGTATGTGTCCTATCATGCTCGACTCAATATTTTGTGACAATACAAAGATTACCTTCTTGTCACGCTCATTCCACCTGTGATCTCTGATACCAATGTAGAATAATGAAAGTTCAAGAAGTAGCATAAATGGAAGCATGAAGGGAAGCAGAGAATAGCATAGACTGCGAAGATGATAGAGCAGAGTAGCAAAGTAGACGCACAAGAATAGATAAAAGTAGAGAAGTTCTCTGTACAAAAATTTCTCTATATTCACAATGATAGAGTATCAACAACACTGTACAAAAATGAATTCCTAAGCTCTTTATATAGAGTTTTGGGAATGAATTTGTGCCAATGATTTTCTTGTACAAAAGTAGTGAAGAATATTTAAAGTACTAAAGGAATGGATAATAACTAAAAAGTTTCTCAACAACTTTTTCACAAAACTAATGGATGCTATTTTAAAGCACTAAAAGAGTGGTCAACTTTTAATGACCCTTTTTATGAAAATAATGGCTGATATCTAAAGTGCTAAAAGAATGGTTCTTAAACAAAAGGTCTTTTTCTTAAAACGGATGAGCAGTATACATTTGGCAGCTAATCCAGTTTTCCATGCACGTACGAAGCATATCGAAGTTCATTACCATTATGTTCGTGAGAAGGTAGTTTCAAAAGAGATAAACATTTCTTTTATATCTTCAAAAGATCAGCTTGCAGATATGATGACAAAAGCTCTTGATGGAACAAAGATACAAAGATTCAAACAATTGATTGGATTGTCCACATTATTTAGCATACATTTCTTTTGCACATGGAAGTACATGTAAACAAGTTCTTATAAAGTAGCATGAATTTCGGTTCTAAAGAGCATGCCATTCGCTTTTCACCAGTCGTTGTAGCTAAAATGCATATCAGCCTATGCTTTCCCATACAAATTTTGATGTAACTCAAACCTGCAAGCTTGTTGGTCAATGAAGAATTCTAGAAATCAGACATGCTTGTACATAAGGATTCAACAATTCACGGGAGTATTAACACATAAAAGTCACATTTCAATTGTATCAGGTAGTCCAAAAATTAGCAACACATTGTGCGCTATTGAACATATTTCTTGAATTTAAAGGAAAGCCATTAGGAAAAAAGGTGAACCTTGCATGGGCCTTGTAAGGATCCCTAATTTTTAGGGATTAAGCCTAATTCTATTGTTGTTTAAGAGGACAAAGTGCATTTAATAGGGCACTTTTTAGTAGGTTGGAGTAGGCTTTTTCTAAGGCTTACTAGGCTCGTCTCTCTCTTCTATTAGAGAGAGAGAAAGGCAATCTACTTTTCACATCATCAAACTCGAACATGTATGGGAATAAAAAAATGATTTTTTTTTTCAAGGTCTCAATTTCAGTGTTTATTTACTTGAAAGGGCTCATTTTTTAATATATATGTCAGAAGTGACTTTTTTTTAGTTTAATTTTTAATTTTCCTTTTGAAAAAGTAATACTTTTAAAATCCCTCCAAAAGTAGAGTGCCACATCATCAAATCCGTAACTACTCTTCACCCAAAAAATGATTTTTTCAAAATTTCATCATTTTTGGCTATTCTCAGTGGAAAAACACACTGTGACCCATCCACATCCAAGAAAACAAAATTTTCCTGAGAAAATCATGCTCTAGCATCTCTTCCAAACAAATTTCTGGTCTCTTTCTCAGTATTGTCTAATTGTTGGAAAAGATGGTGTTGACACCTATTACAAACCTCACATTAGGACGTCCTCATGCCCCAGCATCAACAAGTATCCATGTTCGTGTGCCCAGAGAGTTTGCTCCAAATACATAGTGCAACAATGATGCGAACTCTCAAAATGAGTGTCGTGAAGATGGAGAAAAGAATATTGATCTTTGGACTCATGGTTCATTATGCCCTCCTGATCCAATGTCTTCTTACCATCCAACATTCCATAACCTCTCAACTTTACTTCAGTTCATCGGTACCAGTAAAGCTGGGCTCTTAGGTTATTGTCAATGATTATCTACACATTCAACTGTCATTACTAAGTATTGGATTCAACAATATCAACTAAATCATACAAGGTTGGTCACTTTAGAAAGCACAATCATATCTTTACAAGAAAAGCTTGCAGAACTTGAAAAGCATATGGAAGAAAAGGAGAGAACAATTGAGAAATTAAAAAACACTGTCCAACACTTGAGAGAGACTCCACTTGGGATGCGATGTAGGAGACGATCATTAACATCCTTTGAATCTCTTTCAATTGGTAGTGGAGCACGCAAACGACGAGTTTTTGCGATAAGGTTTGGCTTGTATTTGTTTCTCTTTGTGGAAGACTTATATATATATATATATTCTTGTTATGTAGGTCATTCGTTGAAGATGTTAGTGCTTCATCAACAACAGAGGATCAATTCAAGTTATTAAATTCTTATTTAACCAACAAGCAGGTGGTTAGTATTTTGGAGTCACGAATAGGAAACCTTATCAAGAAGCAAGTGATTAAAGATTTCACAAAAAAGTTACAAGATATTATCACTCCTAGAGACGTGCAGATGGTATGTAATGAAGCAAGAATTAGTATTAAAGGATACAATGCATTGTACAACCTTTTGAAGCATTCATTACAAAGAGAAGGTATTTTGCAGAATATGTTTCCATCTCCTTACAAGGTATCGCTTAAGAAGTCAATGTCCAATGAAGATATAGCTAGTATTCTTGGAAACTACTTATATATAGAGGATATTATGCCTATGTCTATTTATCATTTATCTACATCCAAAAAAGAGTTGAAAAGCACAGCTGGAAATGGATTTCCTTACACAAAGTACAACAACATATTCGTGGATTTGGAGAGGCTTCAACAAGAAATGGTTCAATTTTACAAATCTACTGTACCAGGTATGTCCACTATTGTTACCTTGATATACATTGTATTTTGATGTTATACAAATTTTGGTAATTTATGCAGATTGTAATACCAAATTAAAGTTTATATTGAAGTTAGATGAATGCCAGATCATAAAGGGATGACGACTGGAGAGATTGAGTTTTACACTCATGAATGAAGCTATGACAAATGCCATATCTGATGAAAGTAGTAACTCTAGCTCTAACTCTACATATAGTGTTCAATCCGAGAAAGAAATATGGTGGTTAGGTGCTATTGAAGTAGCTAAAGAATCCAATGATGTTCTTTCATGGATTTTTAGTAGGACCCCATGGATCACTAAAGTAATAGTTTCTCAAACTCATGGTGCAAAGCTCCACATAGAAAACTTTGGTGATTTTGAGATAGATTGGCACTTGGGTGGGGATTTAAAAACTATCAAATGCATGTTAGGTTGCAAGCAAGGTGCATCTGCTCGTTATCCATGTCCATTTTGTACCCGAGGCTATAAAGTAACAAAGGGACAACAAAAAGTACTATCTAGCTTAGATGAATACATAGATGCACCTACTTCCACGGAATGGGATACACCTTTGTTAAGGTGTCCAATGTTAGAAATACCTAACCATGACACATTAGATAAAGATTGGAATCCCATTATTCCATTTCCATTAGTTAATGTTCACTTTGCACATTGCATGCTTTCATGAGAATATTTGATAGATTATTGAAGCTCCACATAGAATATGCATTTTCCATGAAGCCAATTGATAAATCTGTACAAACCATCAAAAAATTGGAAGAGTTGCTTAATTCAATTGGTTGTCATGGTGGTAATGTAACTCTAGTTGTCAAAAAACCTGGTGAATTGCAAAATAGTTTGCAACAAGTGTCAATGACAGGGAAGAAGGCAAGAAAATTTTTCAGAAGAGGTGTGAGCCCTAAGGAAAATGAATGCAGGGAGCTATGGAAAGACTTGTGCATGATCACCATTGATAATGATTCTCAAATCGACCTTAGGAATAGGTGAAAGAAGGTTTGTTCATGCTTAGATAAGTTGGTAGGCTTAATGAGTCTTAATAGCTCCAACAAAAGTGACCGTCAGTTGTTTCAAGATACATTAATGGAGTTTGCAAAGTGTTTCATCCTATCTTGGGGAGAGAGCAATATTACACATTACATTGTAATTTTTCTTATTTTTTCAATTTTCTTGTTGATAAGATTGTGTTATATGTACTTATATTATTTCAGCATATTTTATTTGCACATGGAGCATTTTTTATGCATCGATATGATTCGTTGGAGATTTTTAGTACACAAGGAATGGAGAAGTCACATTACAAGGCTAGAGGTGTTTACTTCAAGAACACATGACATGGTGGTGGTGCAATGCAATCAAACTATATGGAAGAGATGTTTAATTGGTTTTATCATACTGCATTTTCAAGGACATATGCAATGGAACGACCCAAGGAGTCGAAAGTTGCAAAACTTGCAAGAATTAATCAACACAACTTAGCTAGTGAAAAATGGAAGTCATCATTGGGACCTTTACGTCATGCTGAATGGACAAGAACACGACAAGGTTCATCATGGAAGTGAAGTCATTTAATACATTCATGGCATTTTCTGAATAATTCATAAGGTTTGCTACACATTAATCTCTTGTTTGCAAATTTTTAAGTTAATTTTTAATTTTTTAACTATTTTTTGTCCATTCAGATGTGAACATAACCTTTTTAAGTGAAACATTATAAAAGGAGACTCATTGTCTCATTTCAACATTCTAGCACTATAGAGGATGGCACGAACAAAGCAAACTGCAACGAAGGATCCCATTAACTTTCCTACCTATGTGCAAGGCACTCAGAAGCCACCATGGATGAATCACCACAAAAGGCGACGTAGTGTCTCGCGCTCTGCATCCCATCGCGAAACAGGTGGTGGTCATACCTCTGGGAGTGAACAATTGCATGAACAAGTGGAACATGGGCAATCCAAGGAAGAGGCCGTAAATCAACCCCAATCACCACCATCATCATATGATGAGCCTCCATCACTAAAGAGACCAACAAAGACAAGGGTGAAGGAGCGTGCTCACAGACAGGTAGATTTTGATGATTCGCATGAGGATGTGTCTCAACAATGTTTGGAATCAAGTGAGGAGAGTCAAACATTGCCACCATGGGGTAACCAAGAAATACCTACAAATCATAGGGTTACTGTAGCGGGAAAGACTCTACCAATAAATCGGGGGGCCATACCAAATGATCAAGAGAGGGAGGAAAGCCAGCAACAACATCCTAAACAAGGAGAAAGCTCAAGATGCGTGCAATGTAAGAAGAAAGTCTCTCAACCCCGTCGTAGACCACCCCAACCAAGACCACAGGAAAATGTCCAACGAAGACCACCACCACCACAGGCTAGAGCACCACAACGAAGAAGAAGATATACGAAGGCATTTGCAGAGATAAGGCACTATCAAAAGACAGCTGAGCTTCTGATACCTAGAAGACCCTTTGCAAGGGTGGTTAAAGAAGAGTTACAAAGGTATTGTGCAGGGTTAAGGATCCAAGCTCTAGCTTTAGAAGCTTTACAAGAGGCAACTGAAGCATATTTGATATCAATGCTCGAGGATTCCAACCTGTGCCATCCATGCTAAGCGAGTCACTATACAACCGAAGGACATACAATTAGCTAGGAGAATTAGGGGTGATCGTAGCTAAGTTTTGTAACTGATCTCTACAAACAAGAGATTTTTTGTAAATATTTCCATTTTCAATGAAACATGAGCACTTCTCCTCTATTCTCTTTATAATCTCATTATTTAGAATGAAACATGAGCAGTCATTATACATTTCCATGTGTTTTCTTGTGATAATCTCTCATATATCAATGATTGTTTTCTTATCTTGTCATTTTGATCATTCTCTATTGATTAAATGCTCAAACCATGCCCTGCCACAGAAATGCAGGAGAAGGCCCTGCAAACGTTTTGCAGAGCCTTCTCCCGCGTTTCTGTGGCAGGGCCTATTTCTTTGTAAAGAAGCACTATTTTCACATGAAGGATCGTGAGGAGTAAAACTAGTTCATGAGGATTGAACATGGACAAATTTTGACCTCCCTATACCTTGCACTATGAATTTCCAAATACATACATGAAAAATACATTTTTGAAACATATGAGTAGAGCATTTTGAAACTTAGAACATTTGCATTCTTGAAAATATCCATCTAGTGAAGTTTCACTCTCATGTAAGGGTAGTTACAAGGGATTTCTTAACTAAAAAGATACAATTACTCCCCTGTGTAATGGTTGATAAACAAAGCAATTTACTTAAGGCCTTTAGACACCATGTCATGAAGTGGCCCTACGGTCTGAACTCTTTATGGATAATTACAAAATGTTCTTTGGGAAGTTTCCCAATGTAGTTTGCAAGGGATGAGCCACCTCCACGAGCCACTCGATCACCTCCACTCCTTGCTGCAAACTTGTGGACTTCAATCACCTCCTACACAAAGTTTTATGATTAGTAGCTGCATCTTGAACTCTATCTTCTTCTTCTCCTCTCTCTTGAAGATGTAAATTAATGCTGGAGTGGGACATCCCACTCTGCTCGATTACTGGTGAGGCGGGAACTTTTGATTCCAATATCCTTTCTTGTGCATTACTAAATTGTTCTTTTGTGATATGTTGATGTTCACTTGTAAGTATGTCATTGCAAACCAAGTTTATTGTGTCAGCCACTGAGTCACCAAATGGCAAACACTTTTTCTCCAACAAGTTAGAGGTACTATCCAAAGGACACTCTGACAAAGTACAAAACAAACTTAGGCATTCATCCAGCCGTAGCCCGAATGCCTTCTCTACATCATGTAAAAACAAATATTCTTGTCCCTCGACAAGAACCATTGAAAAAGTTTCAATCTCCACCTCTGGAATAGTTGCTTCTGGCTCTGAAGAGGTGGATGGCTTAGGCACTTCTTTCAACCTATCATCCACACCAAGAGGATAAGTCTTCTCAATAGCTTCTCTCTCTAACAAGAGATTCAAGGGTTCTTGAGGTGGTTCCTTTTTATCATCGACGAAACCACCTGTAAGAAGATGAGGGATCTCATGAGGAATTGGTTCTGGTTCCTCATTCACAAGGAAAATTGTGGCAGCAATGAATGAAAGATATTTTGCACCCATCTTGCATTTCCTATTCAATCTCCTTATAAGTGGCACAGTTTCATCAAGAAGGTGCCTTGCTTCCTCTGCAATTACCTGGAACTGTTTCAATCATTTTGCAAATGCCTCATCACCTTTGTGAATGTAGGTGAGAAGGTCACATGGAACCCAGTTCCATCATATGGTGGTATTTCGATGGAGAAACGCAATATATAAACTTGCATATATTGAAGTAGCTCCTCCAAAGCATCGGCATTCATTAGGTCATATTGACCTTTATAATCTGAATCCTCCAGAAATTCTAGAAACTTGTGGCGTGTGCTCTTAGTAGGTACAAAGGTGGAAGCCATAGCTTGCAAATGCGGACTACTCTATCACTCAATGTAGTTGCAAAAGTGAGAAATGAGGAGAGAGGACTCCTATTTATAACTTTTCTAGAATTTTTAAGTGATGGGTCCCACTTTTTCATAGAAGTGACTTTTCCTTAAATTAAAACATAAGAGTCTTGGAAAGGAAAACTTTGACATTTGAGATCACATCAAAGAAAATAAACAATAAGAATGCTCTTTTAAGAAAAACCTTGAGAATGTACAGATTCAAGTAGAATGTGGCCAAAATATCCTTGAAGCAAATGTGAAAAATTTTTCATTGTAAAAATAGGTTTGTTTACAGGTTTCACATTATCTTTACAAAAAAGAGTTATGACAATGAAATTTTAGTTCCATCCATGCTCCAATCTGCAAGAACCTTGATTTTGTCTTCCAATCTGTGGACAATTCATAAAAGAGTAAAACATTTTCAAATCATGAAAAATAGTGTTAGACTAAGATATATATATATATCTATATGTATATATGGAATACAACTCTTACCTTGTTCCCTCGTATTCGAAATTTGAAATCATGAAGATCATCATATCCCATGATAAGTAAGTGCTCTCTCAAGTTGGCCAAGTTCCAATGTTGATTAGCTAAAACCACCTCCATATCATTGTTTGGTAACTTCACATTAATTTCAAATGAAGCTAAAGATCCCTCCGAGCTTTGCAAAGGTATCCACTCTCCTAGTTTACACATCCAACGATCATAATAAAATCTAATGTACAAAGAGGTGCGATGTTTTAAATAGCGAAACCCTATACCTGTGTCACCAATTCTACAACGATATCTATCCCCTTTTGACAATCCTTCTACATAACCCCAGTTTTCCCCTAACAATCCTTCTACTACTTCGTATGTAATATCTTTACATAGGAACATTGTAGGAGTTTCTACAAAAGGAATGCCTTGAAATATGAAAACAAAGCAATGGATTGGTAGAGTCCAATGAAGACCTAGATCTAGACACTCGTGTGAATTTCAAAGAGTTATGTATGTCCATCACCATCTTACGCTTGAAAGATGATATGGACCAAAAATCAGGTTTTGGCCACTCTAAAATAAGAAGAGGATCAACTTTGATAATCTCCAACCTTCCATATTCACCATCTGTGGAAGGAACAATGTACTTATGAGTGTAAAAGAAGATCCTTTCACATATAAGTTTAGCAGGAGGTACATCTGGAAACACTAATGCCCCAATGTCTGCATGTAATGCTTTGAATGTTCCTGTAAGACTATGAAGTGGTTGCTCTTCCACTAAACTAGAAGGAAATATGACTCTAACAATGAAAAACATATGAGATGAGTAATTAAGACATTTAACACCATGAAGCATTGAAAAAATAGAAATACTCACAATGGATTGGATATCTAATTCTATTAGAGTTTTCTAACTTCATGGTTGAAACTGTGAAGACATGTTGTACAATAGCAACCATCCCACCATGTGTTTGCTACTTGAAGCCTAAGAGCTTACCTTTGCAATGAAGATCCAAATTTCCACGATCTCGAACACGATGAGGACCAAGTCCAGATGGCTGCATGTACACCCATGCACCTTTGCAAAACTCTTGTGGTAGCCAACTTCCTTCCATTGTTTTGATGTTGTGGCACGTCATTGTGTAAACTTCGTCTTTTGGTCTCCTACGAGCTTTGGAGCTTTCCATGGGAGTAAGAGTTGTTGTCATTGCTGCAGAAGTTGGGAGAATGGTAGGTGGAGAAACAACGCTTCTGTTGTATGTTATGGAGGGAGTAGAGGTGAAAAATATGACTTTTTGGGTTTTGGGTACGAAAATGGGAGTTTGAGGAGGGAAAGTAGGTTTTTTTAGTTATTTTGAAAAAAGTCACTTTTTTAGCTCAAAACATGCACGGATTTTGAATTAGAAGTCAAAAATAGCACTTTTGACCCTGAAAAGTGATATGGAGGTCATTTAATGGTATTATGATGAGTTTTACAACTTTTTAAAAATTTTGAATTTTTGGGCCCAGCCTGATTACGAGATTTCTTCTCTCTCTAGAAGACAACCCTGAACATAGAGGAATCTTGTCCCCTCTTCCCCCTTTAGCCTAGTATTTTATAGCGTATAGACTCTGGCCACCACCCTCTTCTGATTGGTCCATCACTAATCACTCCTTAAGCTAAAAGGCCCATGCAGGGTTCACCTTTTCTCCTAATGCATACTGAGATCATTTTCTATGATAGACAATATTGACTAATAACAATTTAGGTTGCACTATTTATTATTCGATGATTGAATTTTGTGAGTAATTATGATTTTTTGTTATGATTCTTTATTATATGATCAAATTATTTGATGTCAAGTCAACTTATTAGAACAAGTCATAATAGATTTTCTATGAGAATTCGAACATTTTTCAATCAAAAGAACTTTTGATTCATAAAATTTTGATAAAAATGATTTTGATAAAAAAGGTTGTTGATTGAAAGGTTTGTTATCAAATATTCTTTTTATAAAAAATATTTTAGAATAAAAAAGTTTTAGATCCAAAAATTTCTAAGCTAAAAAAGTTTTAGATTGAGAACATTTTAGATTGAAAAGTTTTTAGATTTAAAAGATTTTAAAGTGAAAAACCTTTTAGATTGAAAATATTGTAAATTAAAAACATTTTAAATTTCATTTTATTCATTTAAAATTCTTTGAGATTTTTAACATGATGGAGTTGATCATTCATATCTAGAATTCTTGCGTTTACTTCTAAATGTGAAAAAAGTTAACATTAGTTATTTATATCAAGTAGTATAATAACACCTTAATTAATAATCATTTGATATCATCACAAGACTCCACATCATGTATCTATGTATATGTATGTGAGCATATCAATTATTATTTCTTTATTTATTAGCTATATTAATTAATTACAATCCCTAATTATAATTCTATTTCTATTATTTCAAGTATTATGATTTTTTGTACTTAAACTGAATAAATAAAACATTCAATAAAGAAATCAATGAAGAATCGGAAAATTTCACTCACTTAAAGCTTCTTAATTTGAATTCTCTAAGTGTGTTTTTCATTTACTTAAAGCCTCTTAATTTGAATTGTGTTTTTTGAAAGATTTGGTGTATAGATCAAAATCTACTCAATCATTGATGTAGTTAAAAACATATTAAAAGAACCTAACAGTAAAACAAACTAATGTATGATAGTGATAAAGCTAATGAGTCTGAGTGAGATAATGAGGGAGAGAGAGTAAGAGAAATAAGAGAAATACACAAAAAAGTTATGATTAATAGAGGAATACATAACAAATCTATGATTAAGTGAAAACACTTAACCAAAGTTTCTTTTGTTCTGCCTTGGCTCTAAAAATTGCTCTCAAGAAAAGTCACACATAGTGTATGTTTTCTTTTATGTAAAAGAACATGTCGATATAGCGATTGGTAAATTGGATAGTATATAAGTTAAGAATCGTCATTTGTGCATCACACTAGTGGTTGCTATGTTAATGACAAATATCACATCTCCAATAAAACAATATATTATGAAAAAGAAGAGGTTTCACTATTGTAGTGATGCATTGTCGATGGGGAGTAAATCATGGTGGGCAAAACGAGTGGTTGGGGTTGGATTAGGCCCGGTGTGGGGTGCATTGCATTACTACTTGTCCGATTACAATCAATGTGGATTTTCTTCTAATGGACCAGTACATCAAATCTGATGGTGACAATATCGATAAGGAAAGTCTAAATACAAAGCACAAATCATCAAGTGATGATGGACGTTACAATTATGGTAATCAAGTACTCCGCTACAGTGTGGATCAGGCAAACTAAATGCTAGAACGATGTGAAAAAGACCATCTCTTCAAAACTCTTTGCTCTTTACTTCAAACATTTAGGTAACTCTGTTCACTTCTCTTTTATCTTCGATAATCTGAAAATAAATCATGGAAAAACTAATGAATACTTTGCATCTCATTATAGTTTTTCTTGATGTTCCTTTTCTACATCTTTTAGATCCTTCCATATCTTCACATACATACACATACACATACACATACACATACACATACACATACACATACACATACACATACACATACACATACACATACACATACACATACACATACACATACACATACACATACACATACACATACACATACACATACACATACACATACACATACACATACACATACACATACACATACACATACACATACACATACACATACACATACACATACACATACACATACACATACACATACACATACACATACACATACACATACACAACACATACACATACACATACACATACACATACACATACACATACACATACACATACACATACACATACACATACACATACACATACACATACACATACACATACACATACACATACACATACACATACACATACACATACACATACACATACACATACACATACACATACACATACACATACACATACACATACACATACACATACACATACACATACACATACACATACACATACACATACACATACACATACACATACACATACACATACACATACACATACACATACACATACACATACACATACACATACACATACACATACACATACACATACTCATACACATACTCATACACATACACATACACATACACATACACATACACATACACATACACATACACATACACATACACATACACATACACATACACATACACATACACATACACATACACATACACATACACATACACATACACATACACATACACATACACATACACATACACATACACATACACATACACATACATACACATACACATGCACATATGCATATGCATACACATGCCCATGCCCATACACATAGACATACACATACACGTACACGTACACGTACACATACATGTACACATACACGTACACGTACAGGTACATGTAGACATACATGTAGACGTACATGTACAGGTGTAGCTACACGTACACGTACAGGTGTAGGTACACGTACACGTACACATACACATACACGTACACGTACACATACATGTACACATACATGTACATGTAGACGCACACATAGATGTACACATACACATACACGTACACGTACATGTACACGTACACGTACACGTACACGTACACGTACACGTACACGTACACATACATGTACATGTACGTGTACACGTACACGTACACATACACATACACGTACGCATACACGTATGCGTACACGTATGCGTACAGGTACACGTACACATACACTTACACGTACACGTACATGTACACATATACACACACATAGATACATACATACATACATACATACATACATCATACATACATACACACACATACACACACACACACACACACACACACACACACACACACATATATATATATATATATATATATATATATATATATATATATATATATATATATATATATATATATATATATATATATATATATATATATATATATATATATATATATATATATATATATATATATATGTCTCTCTCTCTCTCTCTCTATATATATATATATATATATATATAGATATACATATATATAGATATAGATATACATACATACATATATATATATATACACACACACACACATGTACATATACATATACAAATTCACATACTTGTGTATATAACAGTACATATTTTTGAAAATCAAGTCTCAAGCATACAAAAGGGGTCATCCATGAGTTGTTCAAGTGGACAAATAAAAGTGGAGGACTAAAATATGTGGAATCATGTTATGAGGTCCAAGGAAATCCGTCAAATTCAAGATTTTAATTTACCCACCAAAAAGTGTACCTACATTGATTATTGGGTGGTTAGCTAAATTCCAAGAAAAATAAAACTTCTATATTAACCTCATTTTACCTTTGTATCTTGAGCTTTATGATTTTCACAAGTCTCCCTTTCAGTTTAGGAAAGTAGTAAACAAGTAGCTCCCTTGCTTTGTTATCTAATTTTCTAATGATTTTGCTCCTCTCTATGTAGATGTATAGTTAAGCTTTCTGAATTTTGTTTGTACCAAGTTGTAGAGGATTGTTTATTCTCTGATTCTACTCCTTTATGTTGATTTCAAAATGATTTGTTCACAGATAGTGCCCCAAAGTGTGTCAAAGTCTGAAGGTTTTCTACTAAGTGAATTGTGAGAAATTTCTTAGTTTGTGAGCCTTTATCTTTGCACATAAGAAAATTGTGTTGGAGAGAGGTAGCCTTTATTGAAGTGGATGGTTCCCATAGTGGAAACATCCATTTTGTTTGACTGAATGCTTATTAGATAATACTCAAGGTTCTAGTTTAACTTTATAAAGTTTCATTTTGTTTCTTTACAAAATTGTAGAGAGATGTCGAGAACAGTGAGCATATGTCACTATGTGTGGGCCTAGAGGATGGAAACCATCTTCCATAGCTAGAGTGGAGTGTTAGAAACTTCCACCAGTAGCCATAGTAGAGCATTTTGGAAGCTTGCAGACATCATTTTACATCTTGGAGGGATCAAGATAGCTTTTGGAAGCACAAGGAGGTTTGATCAAGTAGAGAAGACATCAAAAGCTGACATCAATTGAGAACTAAATTAGTCAAAGATTAGAAAGGGAGAAGTTACCAAAAGGTAGCATACACAATTTCTAAAGCTTATATAAACTTGAGGAGAATTGTATGTATTTAAGCCCTATGGTTTTGTGCAGAAATGCAGTCTTGATGTCCAATTGATGTACATTTCAACCATGATGATGTGTAGGTGCACAAATGCTATGAATGGTGATCATTTGGCACATGAGTGCAAAGGTCTTATCAAAATCAATGCATCTCTCTTGAGCATAATGTTTTCCAACAAGCCTAGCCTTATACCTCTCAACTATTCCATTAGGCTTATGTTTGAGCTTCTATACCCATTTAGTACCAACAACCTTTTTTCTTGGAAGCAAATCACATAAGGACTAGGTATCATTCTTCATGATAACATCATGTTCTAATTGCATAGCAAGCATGCAAATTTTTTTGATATTTGTGCCTCATCAAAAGAAATAGGCTCATTCTCATCACAGAGACTAGAGGTAGCCATTGCATAACAATATGATGCAAAGAAGGCACTATGAGAGCTTGAATGGGTACAATATGATAGAGTTGGACCTAATTTTCTATCTCTCAAAGTCCACAACAACCAATTAGGCATAGTTTTGCTCCTCTATATTAGCCCTCTCATCCACAAGTCATCATGTAAATTTGCATCACAAATGGAATGATCTGCATCATCATGTGGAACCTCTAAAGGTAGAAAAATTGCCTCATTTGGACTAGCACTTGACTATCAACCTGTAAAACGAGGAAACAAAGTGTCATACACATCTCTAGAGCTAAATGAAGTCTTCTTTTTACATTAAAGTAATCGCTGCATTGCATCTTCCACAAAGACAACATCATGACTACCAAAACTGTATTTAGTATGTGGATGATACAAATGATACCCTTTGCTTTATGAACTATACCCAACATAAATACATTTCACTACTTTAGCATCCAATTTCCTACATGGTGTTCAGGCACTAATGCTTATGTTAGACAACCAAAGACATGTAGATGAGAAATAGATGGATTGTGACCATATGAAGCCTCATATGGAGTGATAGATTGTAGGGCTTTGATGGGATACTTGTTAAGTGCATATGTTGCACACATAAAAGCTTCAAGCCAGAAGTTATGTAGTAGAGCTTGAGTTTTGACCATACATTTTGCCATCTCCATCAGAGATCTATTCTTTCTTTTAGAAACTCCATATTTTTTAGGTATATATGAAACTATACACTCATGTTTTATCCTACGCCGAGCCAAAAATGCATTAAAATCTGAACACGTGTTTCTTCCCTCAATCAAAATGCTTGCAAATTTTTGGCCATAGCCAAAAACATTTTGGAGCACATAAACACTTTGGATTTTTCTTTCAATGGATACAATCATGAATGCCTAGAAAAATCATCAATAAAAGTCACAAAGTAAAGGTGGTTCTCAAAAGAAGTTTCTACATAGGACCACATACATCACTATGAACAAGCTACAATTTATAAGCAGCTCGAACTAAACCATCTTTTGGGAAGGAGGAATGTTGAATTTTTCCCAAAATATAGCCTTCATAGACATGTTTACAAGGTGCCTCAAGTTTGGGTAGAGAGGATACCATTTTAGATTTGTGCACATGTAGCAAACTAGCAAAATTAAGATGACCAAAGCATGCATGCCAAAGCTTTGCATCTGAGATAGCTTGATAATCCTCAACTGCACATGCCGATTCGTTCACAAATTTTGCGTAGTCTATGAGCTTATACAACCCACAACATAAAATGCGAAAAGCAATTATTGCAATGCCATTTCATAGGTCATGAAATGTGCATCTGTGATCAAAAAATTTGGCAACAAATCCAATCTTGGCTAATTATGAAATTGACAACATATTTCTCTTAGTCCCTTGTATTTAAAAAGCATATGACAATGTGAAAAAACTACCATCAGTAGTAGTCAACATTCTTCATTCTAAACAATATTAGGAGACTCTGTTTCATGTCTAAAGATCTTTGTAGCAACCATTCTAACCTCTTTTTTCTTTTCCTCTTTTGCAACTAGTTTTGGAAAAATCTTTATGAAATGATCTTCCCCTTACAAGATTTGCAAATTTGTTTTTGCCTTTCTGCTTTCTCTCATCTTTTCTTCCTTTCTCAACTCTACAATATTAGCAAATTTTTGCCTACTCATAGATGAGCTTCATTTACCTTTGCCCTTCTCACTAGCTAGGAAAGCTTGATCTTGAACATGCATAATGGACCTATTCTGCCTAGATTGATCTTCTAGCAACAAAACAAAGAATAACCTTCAAATGTTAAGGGATTTCGATTTTTTTCATCATAATCAATCAAAGAGTAGAATCAAAACTATATTATGAATCTAGACCATTAAAAATAGTTGATACAAGTGAACTATCTAGAAATACTTCATCAATAGTAATCAACTGATCCTTCAAATACTTGATGTTTATCAAAAAATTATTCATAGAATCTCCTTTATTCATATGCTCATTCTCCATCTATTTTCAGAGGTAAGCAATACGAGCCTCATTTCTTGCTTGGTATAAAGTTGTAAGCATATCACAAGCATCATTTGCTGTTTTGCAGGAGTGAATTGAGGGATATTGGCATGTTTGGTAGACAACGCTATCAATACATGTGGCTACGCATCTCTTCCATCCCAAAAATGTTGCTTTGCAGTAGGTGCTACATGAACTACAACATGAACATGAATTCGAAGATGATCATCTTTAACACCATTTGCATCACCTTCAATAACTATATTTGTAGGTGTAGGATGTTTTTCAACACCCTACACAATAGTCTATAGTCCTTTTGCTACCAATACATGAAGCATCATATATGCCGACAATGGGTACTTAGTACCATCCATCCTATGCTCAATAGCCAACATATGGAATACATCATTGCTTTTAATCATGACCACTAACTAAATACCTTGATTGAAAAAAATGATTGTATCTCAAAGAGTGAGATTGCCTACACATGCACTCTGATAGTGCATTTGGAGGCCAAAATGAGCTCATATAAAAATTTCAATGTTATGAAGCTATAAGCATTCATATCATCCAACTCATCCCCTTCTTCTACACTCGCGTGTACGTTACATTCCATTAAATTATAAGAAAAATTACAATCTTGCATCAAAACCCTTCAACATAACACATATGTACTTCTCTATATCAAATACATAACTTGATCTCTATACACAATCTCAATCCCAAGAAAGTATATAAGAAAATCAAGATGTTAAAGTTTTAATTCCTTTCCCTAATTTCTTTTGAAAACCTCAATTGCTTTTGCATCGTTCATTATAATCAATAAATCACCTACATAAATGCATACATATACACATGTAATCTACATGTTTTACATAAATTGAAGGATCAACATGACTTAGGTATCCTTGGAGCATAGTACATTTTACCAAGCTTGCATTCCATGCCCTTGGTACTTTTTTAAGATTATAAAATGGCTTCTTTAACTTGCATACATGATTAGGAGACCTAGAATCCACATAATCATCTGGTTGTCACATATATAGTTCTTCACACTTAACTCACCATTACGAAAGACATTCTTTATGTTTATTTGATATATATTCCATCTTTTACTTGCACCTAAAGTCAACAAATTTCTCATTGGGGCCATGTTTGCTAGTGGACTAAATGTTTCCTCATAGTCCAATCTTTGAGTTTAAGCATATCTTTTGGCTACAAGTCTAGCTTTATATCTTGATACACTACCATCACTATTTCTTTTAATCTTAAAAAACCCACTTGTAGCCAATTACATTTTGTATTGGTGTCTTTTGGACTAAAATCCAAATTTTGTTATCTTGTAGTGCATCCATTTATTCTTTCATTGATTTTGGCCATGTCATTTCTTTTTGCCTCTTTAGAACATGTAGGTTCATTTTCTTACTCAAGCTTTATCATAAGAGCGTAATGAGTATTCATAAAATATTCACAAGTATATCTTTGAGGTTGCTTACTCACTCTTGAAGTTCTTTATACCTCCAATGCAGGTGCTTTTTCCTTTTTTATTAGGAATCTTTGATGAATCTCCATACTCAAATATAATACCAACTTCTTCTCCTTCATCATTAACTTCAACAAGTTTGAGATTACATTTACTTTTAAAAATTGGATGGGACTCTTGCCTTGATCCTCCATGGAAAGGTAGCTATCTTTATTCATCAAAACCACTCCTCTCATCACTTAAACTTCTTGTAGGTTGACATAAGCACTCATCTTCTTAAACCATATCTTCTTGTCTCCATCGATGACATCCATTTTTTCTTATCTGCATACCATGAAAGTGATTCATCAAAGTTTAAATCTCTTGAAAAAATCACCTTATTGGAATGAGGACTATAGCATCTATATCCTCTTTGAGTATTTGCATAACTAATAAATATAAACTTTTCTAATTTCACATCACGTTTTAGGTACATGTACTTAACATATGCGAACCAAATACTTTCAAATGCCTCACACTTGGTTTCCTTCCATGCCATAACTCATATGGTGTCCAATGGTGGACTCTAGTAGTAGGATCTCTATTCATAATTTACACACTAGTGCTAGTATTTTAAACCCAAAAACATTTAGCCAAACACATATCATTTAGCATGCTTCTAGATGTTTCTGCTATCATTTTGTTTCTTCTATCTATAGCTCCATTTTGTTGTAGAGTATATCCACATGTCACTTCTCTTTTAATACCTTTATCATAAAATAAATTCATAAAAGCTTAAAAGAAATACTCTCCCCTTACATCAGATGTTAGCTTCTTAACATACCTTCTTCCTTGCTTCTCAATTCTTCAGACAATAAAAGGCCACTCTTATGTTTAATGAAATACAAAAAATTTAATTCTACAATGATCATCAATGAATGAGACATGATACTTATCACCATCCAAGGATGCCCTTTAGTAGGTCCCCAGACATCTGTGTGTATAAGATCTATCAAAACATCACTTACATAGTATGAATGCTTGAAAGGTTGTCTACTCTACTTGTTCATTTGACATGCTTCACAATCTTTCATTATGGTTAGACTTAGTGTATGAGTTTCAGGATACATACACTTTCTTGAAGAAATTCTTTAAAGAAAAAGAAGTTTATTTCTATATCCTAGACTATTAAGAAATGAAGAATTGATAGGCGGCACTTGCCACAAGGCTACCAGAATTGGTGGATCCCTAGGGAAGAGAATCGAACTGGTCTGTGCAAATAGTTTGGTGAACTATATGATTTTAAATAATAATAAAAAGGAAAATTGAGAAAAGGAAATTTATTTATGTTTAAGAATGAAAGCTTCATTTCTCAACAACAAACTCAATGGAAATGCCTTGAATCATTGGTCTAGGATTCGTCTTTTTTGTTGATCTCTTTTGGCATGTGGGTAAGGCTTGGGTAATCACACTGGATTTGGAAAAGGAATTGACTGTGACATTGAACCTATTCTTTCTATGAAACCCCTTAACTAAAAGTAAAAAAAATGCGAAAGTATGTTATTATTCTAAATTGTGATGCTTGATAGTTATTATTATCAAGCTTCTCTATTTGTGCATGTAGGTTGCCCATTGTGTAAAAATACTAAAACTAATCCTTTAATCTTAATTTTTGATGTGTGTGATAAGAAGAAGTATAAGATTTACCTTTCTAAAAACGTTTCTACACCAACATTTGATTGGATGTTGCTTGAGATACTTCCTTGTTATCTCTTTATACCTTCATGTAGTGTTGATGATGAAGCTCTTCTCCAATAGCTTCCACCTTATCATCAAGGTATTACAACCTTCTCCAAGCCACGTCCTTGATTTTATACCAATTTTTGACTTTATTGACCTCTATCATATAGTTAGAAGTAGGTGGAACCCACTAGGATCTATTTGACCTTCTCACATACTTATGTGCAAAAATCCACATGCTTGTAGAGATTGCTACTCTTCACTCACTTAGATTTTTTCCAAACTATAAAAACTAGACATGAAAGTGCTCCAATGAGCTATATAATATCAAAATTGATAAATACAGAAGGAGACATGGCCTCTACAAATACACAAGTTTAATGGAAACCCTCAACCTAAGATAAATCTAAGAATACACACTACTTGTCGAGACCAATGCTCTCAAGACACAAAGCCAATGAATATGCCACTTTACAGGATGCTAATAGAAAATATAAAATTTCCAATGAACCATGTAACACATGATTCTGATATGCAATGAAGGCAATAAAAGCTCCTCAAAATATATCTACAAAACCATAGCAATGTAGAGATTGACATATGAATCTCTTAGGCTTCAAAGACGATAATGGGTTCTCCTCTCTTATTATAGAATGAACATTTATTCAAAAACCTTCCTAATATAGGCAACCTCATGATCAGCATTTGGGTGGAGATATTCCATGATGTCATCACTAAAATGATCAAAATATGGCTAGACCTTGAAAAATAGCCACATCAACCTTGCACCAGGACACCACAAAAACTTCATTATGACTCATCCATTTGATTCATTGTCTCTAGTTATCACATGCTACTTTAGACATACTTTATCATTTATTTGAGCCTTCATGTACATATATGTATATGTATATGTATATGTATATGTATATGTATATGTATTTGTATATGTATATGTATATGTATATGTATATGTACATGTATATGTACATGTATATGTACATGTATATGTACATGTATATGTACATGTATATGTACATGTATATGTACATGTATATGAACATGTATATGTACATGTATATGTACATGTATATGTACATGTATATGTACATGTATATGTACATTGTATATGCATATGTATATGTATATGTATATGTATATGTATATGTATATGTATATGTACATGTATATGTACATGTATATGTACATGTATATGTATATGTATATGTATATGTATATGTATATGTATATGTATATGTATATGTATATGTATATGTATATGTATATGTATATGTATATGTATATGTATATGTATATGTATATGTATATGTATATGTATATGTATATGTATATGTATATGTATATGTATATGTATATGTATATGTATATGTATATGTATATGTATATGTATATGTATATGTATATGTATATGTATATGTATATGTATATGTATATGTATATGTATATGTAGATGTATATGTAGATGTATATGTAGATGTATATGTAGATGTATATGCATAGGTATATGTATAGGTATATGTATATGTATATGTATATGTATATGTATATGTATATGTATATGTATATGTATATGTATATGTATATGTATATGTATGTGTATATGTATATGTATATGTATATGTAGATGTATATGTATATGTATATGTATATGTATATGTATATGTATATGTATATGTATATGTATATGTATATGTATATGTATATGTATATGTATATGTATATGTATATGTATATGTATATGTATATGTATATGTATATGTATATGTATATGTATATGTATATGTATATGTATATGTATATGTATATGTATATGTATATGTATATGTATATGTATATGTATGTGTATATGTATATGTATATGTATATGTATATGTATATGTATATGTATATGTATATGTATATGTATATGTATATGTATATGTATATGTAGATGTATATGTATATGTAGATGTAGATGTAGATGTATATGTATATGTATATGTATATGTATATGTATATGTAGATGTAGATGTATATGTAGATGTAGATGTATATGTAGATGTATATGTATATGTAGATGTATATGTATATGTATATGTACATGTCTATGTATATGTATATGTATATGTATATGTATATGTATATGTATATGTATATGTATATGTATATGTATATGTATATGTCTATGTATATGTCTATGTATATGTCTATGTATATGTCTATGTATGTGTATATGTATGTGTATATGTATATGTATATGTATATGTATATGTATATGTATATATATATGTATATGTATATGTATATGTATATGTATATGTATATGTATATGTATATGTATGTGTATATGTATGTGTATATGTATGTGTATATGTATATGTATATGTATATGTATATGTATATGTATATGGATATGTATATGGATATGTATAATTCATGGGGAATCTTTTATGGACATGTGGATCAATCAAAGGAAGCCAAAAGCCATGAGATTCCATCAAGAAAAGTCACTCAACCACTCCCCAAGTCATCTCAACTAAGTCCTCCAAGTTATGAGGCTGATTTGGAAAGGTAGTTTCTAGATTTTAGAGGCACACTTCTCACTATAAAAGGAGAATGTATCCTGAGTTCTTTTTGGCCATCTTCTTGGATTTTTAGCTCATGTAAAGTGAGCACTAAGTGCTGGAGTTGTGATAAGCAAGCCCCTTGCTTAAGCTAGCCCCTTGCTTGCTTGTTTGTTTTCTTTTAGTAGGCATATCTATGTGTGTGCGTAGGCAGTGTTGCAACTCTCTACCCTTGAGTTGTTAGCATTGGTTCTCCCTCATATTGTATCCATTTGATGTAATTCTTGTCTCATTAGATAGCTATTAGAGTCTATTTTACGCTCATCAATTCCTTGGAGCATTCGTTGAGTAGTCTGGGAGCAACATTCATTTTAGTGAAGTTGTGTGATTGATATCTCTCTCTGTGTGTAGGCTCTATTGGAAATATTTTGCTCTCTATTTATCCATTTTCTATGATTTTGGTATCATTGCATTGCTATTAGAGTGCTCTAAAGTTGAATCAAGTTTGAGATTCATTCTGTGTATAATCCCTGAGAAAATCTTGCTGGAGTGAAGTGCGGTCTCTACTTGACTAGCAGTTGTGAGCATTCAACTAGCTCATGTTGTAAACATTGTTTCTCTTTGTGTAAGCATCCATTTGAAGAGAAATTTGATTTGTTGGAAAGCCCTCAGGTCTACAAAAGCTCACAGGAGTTGTCTGCATAAGCTCTGAGTAAGAGCATTTTTTGTGTGCAGAGGTCAAATAAGGATACCTGTGGAGGTCATTCGCGCTTCGTTGTTGCTTAGGGGTTGAGATACTTCCCGCATCAGTGGTATCAGAGCATTTGGGCATCTTGGAGGTATCACATACATGCAAGAAGACCTCTTGGAGTTGGTGGTTGAAGATTTGCATCAACAAAAGCTTCTTGGAGGTAGCTCACATCAAGGGGGAGCTATTCTACTCAAAGTTTCAAGAGCACAAGGTGTCCATCTAAGGAAAGCTTTGGATTGAGGTAACCTCAGAGCCTCATTTTCATTTTACACACATTGGAGCATTATCCAAGGGCTAGGTCAAGTATCAAAGACTAGATATGGGAGACTTCAACACTCAAATTGAAAATCTCGACAAAGGGAACTATCAACCATGGAGATTTAGGGTCTCCAACTATCTTATGGGCAAGGGCCTTTGGGGGTTGATTAGTGGAAGTGAACCAAGACCTAGGTTGCATGAGAATCCAACCAATTACTAGAGAAGGGTCTTCAAGGAATGGAATGAAAGAGACAAGAGGGTTATGTTTATTCTTTCCCTACACATTAGCAATAGCATGATCGGCCATATCCAAGAATTGGATTCAAGCATGAAGGTATGGGAGACACTTGAAAGGCTTTATTCAACAAGCACCAAAGCAAGGAAGATCCAACTCAAGAATGAGCTCAACAACCTTAGGAAGAGCTCAGGGAGTAGCATAAATGACTACATACTTAAGGTCAAGGAGTTATCAGATGCATTGGGATCCATTGGAAGCCACGTAGACGATGACGATCTTGTGGCTTATACTCTCAATGGTTTGAGAGATGATGAGAAGTGGAAACCCTTTACCACTTCAGTTTATGCAAGGGATAATCTTCCCGATTTTGAGCAATTGGTTGCTCTCATGGTCACCGAAGAAATGAACATAGGTGGAAGTTCAACTAAAAGCAAGGATGCACAAGTTTTCTATGCAGGTAATCAAAGGGGCAAAGGAAGACGAGGACAAGGAAGGGATAAAGGAAGGTTTGGAGGAAGACAAGGCCACTCAAGCAATCAAGGACATGACCGAGGCACCTCATCACAAAGAGGGAGAGGAAGAACAAGAGGAAGAGGAGGACGACATCAACAAAACAGGAATCAAGATGGCGAAGGATGTGACATATGTGGCAAGTTTGGCCACTATGCTAGAGATTGCTACCAAGGAGGAAACCAAAGGAGCTATAATCAAGGTTCTTCATACAAAGGCCAAGGTAATTATGCTTCTACAAGTTCAGAAAATGACAATCTCTTGATGATGCACATGAATGGGAATTCAAGCAAAGTAGATAACACTTGGTATATTGATAGTGGATGTAGCAACCATATGAGTTGCAATGCTTCTTGGTTTACTAATCTACATGTTCCCAAAGGTAAAGGACATGTAGAAATAGATGATGATATAGCCCATGAGATCTCCCATGTTGGAGATGTAGCTTTGGATGACAAGGAGGAAGGAAGATGTCTCAAGGATGTCTTGCATGTACCTACTATCACAAAGAACTTGGTGTCCATTGGGCAAATGGTTGAAAGAGGCTATCAAGTAAGGTTCAACAAAGGTGGATGCTTTTTGGAGAACCCTAAGCAAGGTTACAAGGTCATATCAAGAGGAAAGAAGCAAGGGAGACTCTTCACTTTGGAGGTAAATTCTCATTCCACTCAACATGTCTACTTCACATATGGAAACAAGAGGATTTCGGAGTTGGACTTGTGGCACAAGAGGATAGGTCACATCAACATACAAAGAATGAAGGAAATGCAATTCAAGAGGCTGGTTGAAGGTCTTCCCAACTTCCAAGGACAAGGTGTGAAGCATTTATGTGAATCTTGTCAACTAGGGAAGCAAGCGAGACTTCCATTCAAGAAGAGTGGCTACATAAGCCAACATCCATTGGAGTTGATACATACAGATGTGTGGGGGCCAACCAAAGAGCAATCCATTGGAGGTAACAAGTATTTTGTCACTTTTATAGATGATTGCACAAGGATGGTTTGGGTTTATTTCATAAAAAACAAATCAGATGTGTTTACATGTTTCAAAGCATTCAAGGCAATTGTAGAGAAGGAAACAGGTACATATATCAAGAAGCTAAGGTCCGATGGAGGGGGAGAATATTTCTCCAATGAGTTTTTTGATCTTTTAATGGATCAAGGCATCAAGAGGCAAGTAACATGTAGGTACACATCCCAACAAAATGGAGTAGCAGAGAGAAAGAATAGATATATTGCCGAGATCGCTAGAGCAATGCTTAATGAGATGAATGAACCTAACATGTTTTGGAGTGATGCAACAAATACCGCCGTGTATCTAATGAATAGGGCTCCTACCTCAGGGATCCATGGCTTGACACCATATCAAGCCTATTATGGTAAGAAACCTTATCTTTCCCACTTGAAGATATTTGGATGTACTTGTTATGTACATGTGCCAAGTGAATTGAGGCACAAGCTACAACCAAAGGCAGAAAAATGTGTGTTTCTAGGATATTCAAATGATCATAAAGGTTACAGGTGCTTCAACCCAAACACAAAGGACTTGAGGATATCAAGGGATGTAGCATTTGATGAGCTACTCCCTTGGTATAAGAAGTATGATTGTATGCAGGACTATGAAGAAGAAAAGCATGGACATGATGAAGAACAAATCGACCTAGAGCTAAGCGACCCAAGGCGTTCCATCAATGAACATAGTTCAAGCATGAACTCACCATGGAGGGGGAGATCTTCATCAAGCTATGAAGCACAATAATCAAAAAAGGCAAAGCAACATTGGTGGAGTTGGATGAAGAAGGTTATGAAGTTGAAGATGATGAAGGACACATGATGGAGAAAGAAGCCACGTCAAAGAAAGAGATCAAGTTCCCAAGGCAAAGGAGGTTTATTCCTCCAAAAGGTGAAGAAAGGAAGTCTTCTAGAGTTAAGTATCCAACTCAAAGGTTTACTTATGATTCATAGATGGCAATGCATTATGCATATATGAACAAAGTAGTAGAAGATCATGAGCTCGATTGCTATGAAGATGCAAGCAGGTACACCGAATGGAAAGAGGCAATGCAAGAAGAGATCAACGCACTTGAGGAAAATCAAACATGGACTCTAGTGCCCAAGAAGGAGAACATGAAGGTAATAGGTAATAAGTGGGTGTATAAAGTAAAGAGGAATTCAGATGGATCTATTTCTAGGTTCAAAGCAAGATTGGTGGCCAAGGGTTTTGCACAAACCTATGGAGTGGACTTTGAAGAGACATTCAGCCCCGTGGCAAAGATGAGCACCATTAGGACACTCATTGCAATGGATGCTAGCAAAGGATGGAAGCTTTTCCAATTGGATATCAAGAATGCCTTTCTCAATGGAGACTTGGAAGAAGAGGTATACATGGAGCAACCACTAGGTTTTGTTCATAAAGAGTTCCCACATCATGTTTGTTGGTTGAAGAAGGCACTTTATGGCCTAAAGCAAGCTCCAAGGGCTTGGAACCAAAGATTGGTGGACTATTGGATCAAATGTGGTTAAAATCAATGCAAGGCGGATCCATCTCTCTTCATCAAACAAAGAGGAGAACTTGTAGTCTACATTGTGTGTATGTAGATGATCTTATCATTACAGGTAATGATACAAAGGGCATTGAGGAGATCAAGGCAAAGCTTGGAAAGGAGTTTAGGATATCTGATCTTGGAGATCTTAGGTATTTTCTTGGCATTGAAGTTGTATACAAAGAAGAAGGAATTTGTCTCATACAAAGGAAGTATATTCTAGACCTACTTGAGAGGTTTGGGATGCTACATTGCAAGCCTATTTCAAATCCCATGGAAGTTAATGTAAAGCTAAGCTCCATTGATAGAGAGCCATTAGAGTATGTAACTTTGTATCGATCTATTGTAGTCTCTTTCAATTATGCCACAATAACTAGGCCTGACATAGCATATGGAGTTGGAGTGTTATCACAATTTATGATTAGTCCAAGGACTACACACTTGCAAGCTGCAAGAAGAATGTTACGATATCTCAAGGCCACTATAAATGAAGGATTGTTCTATTCATTTGATGATGATATGCAGGTCAAAGCTTATTCTGATGCGGATTGGGCCAGTTCCAAGGAGGATAGAAGAAGTACAAGTGGTTACCTAGTCATGCTAGGTAGCAAGATCATCTCATGGATTTCAAAAACGCAACCCACGGTGGCATTATCTTCCACCGACGCTGAGTATAGAGCTTTGGCTCAAGTCACATGTGAGCTAATGTGTATTAAGAAGTTATTTATGGAGCTTAATTTGCAGGTTGACACATATCCAATTTTTTGTGACAACATGAGTAGCATTCATCTAGCATCGAATCCTATCTATCATGCTAGAACCAAGCATATTGAAGTGCACTATCACTTCATAAGGGAAAAGGTGATATCCAAGGAAGTTTCAGTACATCATATTGGTACCAAGGACCAAGTTGCCGACATGTTTACAAAGGCTTTGGATGGGATGAAGATTTCAAAATTCAAGCAATGCATCAACATGAAGGAGCTTGGATGAGGACGAAGAATTGAAGCTTGAGGGGGAGTGTTAAAAGTCAAGCTTCAAGCTACAAATTCGTGGGGAATCTTTTATGGACATGTGGAGCAATCCAAGCAAGCCAAAATCCATGAGATTCCATCAAGAAAAGTCACTCAACCACTCCCCAAGTCATCTCAACTAAGTCCTCCAAGTTAGGAGGCTGATTTGGAAAGGTAGTTCCTAGATTTTAGGGGCACACTTCTCACTATAAAAGGAGCATATATCCTGACTTCTTTTGGGCCATCTTCTTGGATTTTTAGCTCATGTAAAGTGCGCACTAAGTGCTGGAGTTGTGATAAGAAAGCCCCTTGCTTAAGCTAGCCCCTTGCTTGCTTGTTTGTTTTCTTTTAGTAGGCATATCTATGTGTGTGTGCAGGCAGTGTTGCAACTCTCTACCCTTGAGTTGTTAGCATTGGTTCTCCCTCATATTGTATCCATTTGATGTAATCCTTGTCTCATTGGATAACTATTAGAGTCTATTTTATGCTCATCAATTCTCTTGAGCATTCGCTGAGTAGTCTTGGAGCAACATTCATTTTAGTGAAGTTGTGTGATTGATATCTCTCTCTGTGTGTAGGCTCTGTTGGAAATATTTTGCTCTCTGTTGTAAGGGCTAGTTCTCCTTCTCTATTTATCCATTTGCTATGATTTTGGTGTCATTGTGTAGCTATTAGAGTGTTCTAAAGTCGACCCAAGTTTGAGATCCATTCTCTATATAATCTCTGAAAAAAGCTTGCTGGAGTGAAGTGAGGTCTCTGCTTGACTAGCAGTTGTGAGCATTCAACTAGCTCATGTTGTAAAGATTGTTTCTCTTTGTGTAAGCATCCATTTGAAGTGAAATTTGATTTGTTGGAAAGCCCTTGGTGTCTACTACACGTCTACAAAAGCTCACTGGAGTTGTCTGCATAAGCTCTGAGTAAGAGCATTTTTGGTGTGTAGAGGTCAAAGAAGGATACCTGTGGAGGTCATTCGCGCTTCGTCGTTGCTTAGGGGTTGAGATACTTCCCCCATCAATATGTATATGTATATGTATATGTATATGTATATGTATATGTATATGTATATGTATATGTATATGTATATGTATATGTATATGTATATGTATATGTATATGTATATGTATATGTATATGTATATGTATATGTATATGTATATGTATATGTATATGTATATGTATATGTATATGTATACATGCATAAATTACAAATATACACACATACATACATAAATACGTACATACATACATACATACATACATGAATACATATATATGTAGATACATGCGTATATACATACATACGTAAACATAGAAAAGGGGTCTAGGAGTTTGTACAAGCATACATACCTAAAGACATACAGAATTAGGGTTTATGGATTTAGACAAGTGTACATACCTAAACGCATAAAAACAAGGGTTTTGGGGTTTAAAAAAGCATAAGGGGTTCCACAAGCATACATACTAAACACATAAAGAATTAGGGTTATGACATTTATATAGGCACACACACCTAAACACATGAGAACTATAGTTTGGGGTTTATACAAGTATACATTACTAAACATGTAAAGAACTAGGTTTTCGGGGTTTAAACAAGAACACATACCTAAAAATATAAAGAATTAGATTTTAGGTATCTACACAAGCATACACACATAACACATAAAAATCAAGCTTTAGGAGTTATAGAAACATATATAGCTAAACATATATAATATTAGCAATTAGGAATTTAAACAAGCATAAATACCTATACACATAAATAATTAGGGTTTAGGGATTTATAAAATTATACATGCCTAAACACATGAAAGAAAGGCATTTAGGGGTTCAAAAAAACTTACACAATTAAAACATAAAGGAATAGCGTTTAGGAATTTATACAAGCATATGTATCGAAACACAAAAAAAATTAGGGTTTTGGGGTTTAAACTAGCATACAAGCCTTAAACTATAAAGGATTAGGGTTTATGGTTTTTATTTGAACATTTTAGTTATGTATTATTTTCAAGGTTAAGCATGTTTTGTAGTTAAAAAATTGTGTTTTTTAATATTTCAGTTAGCAATGACTCTAATAGTGACCTTTGGGCCATTTGAAGGACAAAATAACATGTCCTTGAAATATTTGTAAGTATCAAATTACAAACAGTAGAATAATAACTCGAGAACATGTCTGAAAATATGGAGAGTTCGATCGTTATATTTTATTGGCGGAAAGAAGATTGTCTTTCCTCTAGTAGAAGAATCATCTTCCATGAAACTTTGTATTGGAACAACTTTAATTTCTATTACCAATTGCTACCAAGGGAGATTTATCAATTGAGATTCAAAGTATTATATAAAAATTAGGTGATTTTATGAGATGGATTTCTTATAAAGAGATAGATGACCAATCCATCAGAAAGACTCATATGGATTGGATTGAGATCATATGCCTTGGAGATAAATATTTTCCCATAATTTATTTGACCATTTAGGTACACTTTATTTCACATATAGTAGATGAGGTTGCAATTGCAAGAACTATGCATACAAGATGGATGTTTTTTTTTGAGTACTTCATGAAGATGTTAAAGAGATTTGTGCATCAAAAAGATCAACTAGAAGGAAGTACGGCAAAAGGTTAGAACATTAGTATTAATGAAGAAATCCCTATCACTGTAAGATTGAGAGATGCCACATTTATGGTCGAAAGTGGAAGATCCAAAAGTCCCTCGAGAAGAGTCACAAGGTATATGCATTGAAAGAAAAAAGGATATAGGATTATGTTAAGTAATAATGAAATTTTTCCACTAATTGTAAGTCCAATGCAAAAACGGACTAATGTACATGATGAAGAGAAGAAAGAGCATAAGAAAGATTGACTTCTTTCTCAATGTGAATGACAAAAAATAGAGTTGCCTTATCCCATCAGTTAGCTAGATTACCTAGTTTTCCAACTAATGAATGGCTTCAAGTAGCCATTTGTAAAACTCATGAAAGAATCGTATAACAGGAACGAGGAATATAAATGTATGATAGTGTACTACGTTCATAGTATTAAAGAGTAATTTGGCGTACAAAGTAAGAGTATTATTATATGTCTATTTATTTTGATAATATTTGATATGCTTCGTTGCAAAATATGCCACTAAAGCATGTGCCAAACAACAAAAAATATGTAGATTATGGCTTGCGACCATGCCAAGCCTCATATGGAGTGATAGATTGCAATGCTTTGGTTGGGCACTTGTTAAGTACATATGATGCATACAAAACAACCTCAATCTAGAAGCTATGTGGTAAATCTTGGCTTCTCACCATACACCTATCCATTCACATGAGAGACCTATTCTTCACCTTAGAAACTCCATTTTGTTGAGGTGTATACACCACTCCACATTGGTGTTTTTTCCCATGATCACTTTGAAATGTATTAAACTCAGAAGATATATACTCCCCCTCTCTATTATAATAGAGGGTGCCCCTTCTACATGCTAATAGATTTTTCACCATAACAAGAACTGTTTAAAACGCATCAACACTTCAAAATTATCTTTCAATGGATAGAACCATGTTTCATGGACAAAGGGAACCATCCCAAACCTTAGTTTCCATGTGACTTCTATATGTCATGATTGGTTTAGAATTTGGAGAAACCAATGCTTCCATTGTGTTTGAAACATGCCAAAACCCTGAGGTCGATTGTCTACTTGCTGAATTCTCACATTTGGAGGTCCTGTTTTGATTGTTGACATCATTAGCTTGTAATCGCCTTTGATAAACACCCTTGAACACCTATATAAGGAGGGCTTGGCCACATACATCCTCAGTCTTGCCAGTGCCAGTCTTGGGAGTGCAAAGAGTCACGATCTCCAACTAAGTACTTTCCAAGTTTCTGTTTGAGTTCTAGTCTTGTGCCCTATTCTAGTCTTGTCTAATCTAGTATCTTAGACATCGTATCGTGTCCTATTGTAATCTCGTACTATGACATCTTGTCGAGTTAATTCTTGTATCTAGTTCATATGTGTAAAGGGAGTTCTTGTAATCTAGGTATCTTGTTTCATACCTACAATCATAGGTTGTGGGATCTCGTGTGCTAGTCGGTTTATCCATGCCTAGCAGTCCCATGATGTGGGACTTCTTGTATCAGCTACATATTCTTGTATTATTTCCCCTACGTCGGTGATCTTGTAATCAAAAGTATAATTCAAAAATCTTATCTCGTCTAGTTAGAGGGCACAATCTAGTGCTCCCTTGACATCTTGGCAAGAATAGCTTCTATCCAAGACCAGACATCATGGAGAACATATTTGAACATATTGTGGCATCGCTTTAGAGCCTGGACCAACAAGTTGAGGACCTAACTCATCGAGAGACACAAGTCGAGATGGGACATCAAGTATAGGTAGGCACACTCATCCAGGAACTACAAGAACGAGTTGAGTATCTTCAAGCAAATGAAGGAATCATTCAAGTGAATGAGCATCCTAGGTCATCCTTCATGACGGAACCCAAGATTTGCATGCCAGAAAAGTTTGATGGTGATCACATGAAGTTCTAGGGGTTCTTGCAACAAGTCAAAGTGTACATCCATATGCAGCCTAGTAGATGCCTTCATGATGCATCGAAGGTCGGTTTTATTGGAACCTTGCTCTATGGTCAAGAACTATCATGGTTCACCCTCATCTTGCAGAAGGATATGGCAGTACTTTATGACTATGAGGGGTTTCTCCAAGAGCTTCCCACCACATTTGGAGATGTAGTCACGAGTCAAGTGGCAGAAAAAAAACTCCAAATGCTATGTCAAGGTAACCGGCCTACCTCTACCTATGCATCAAAATTTAGGCAATTGATATGCAATCTCACTTGGTGCAAAGATTATTTCATAAGCCAATTTAGATGGGGTCTAAGACATGATGTGAAGGATCTTCTACTCACAATGCCAAAGTTAAGACATAGAATGAATACATCATCCAAGCAATTCAATGTGATAGTCACTTTTTTAAGGAAACAAGAAAAACAAGTAGAAGGAAGAATTCACCAATGGAGACCCTTCCAACCCACTCTTAGAGAAGAGCCTTTGCCTAAACCTATGGAGATAGATGTGGTCACCCTCTAATCCTACAAGAGAAACAAAGAAGGAGAGATAACAAGTTATGACTGTATTGTGGAAACCCTAGCCATATTGCAGTGAATTGTCCAAACAAGAGAAAAAACTCTAGAGTTGCAGTCGCACTTGTCAAGTAGGGAAACAATAAATTCTAGTTGTAAAGGGGACCGTACAGTCCGACCATGATATAAGAAAGGGTCTCATAATTCCAACAAAACCCATCGAAACATGTCTTGCCCCTCTCAAGTTAATCATGCCTAAAAGAACCCTTTCCCTTACAACCCTAGTATATTTAGGATCCTTCTCATGTTTCATCAACAAAGTATTGGTTAAGAAACATAGGATTCCAATACTTCAAAAGAACAAACTAGTGGTAGCGGAAATCGTAGATGAATGAACTATAGCATCTGGGAAAGTACACATTGGTGACCATGATTCCCTGATATGCTCCAATGCAATATCAAGTCCAACAAATCCTGTTATCATTGGAATGCCCTAGCTAAAGAAACATAAGCCAAACATCAATCGGGAGAATAGAAAGATCCATAATAACACAACATATGTCGGACCCAAAGCCTTCATGCATGTAGTAAGAAAGGAATCGAAATACATTATCTATGCCATACCAGCTCAAGAATCCAAGAAAGATGATCCAATGCAACCACCCACTCAGTACCAAGGCTTTGAAGATTTTTTTAAAAAGAAGAATGCAAATATGCTCCCAAAGCATAGACCTTATGATTGCACCATATAACTTCAAGAGGGAGCACAATGACCCTTTGAACCAATCTACAGATTATCCCTAGAGGAGCTTAGAAAATTACACAAGAACATTGATGAGAATCTAGCCAAGGGGTTTACCAAACACTCAAAGTCTCCAGCAGGAGCTCCTATTTTATTTGTAAAGAAGAAGGATGGGACTCTCCGAATGTGTGTAGACTATCATGGGTTGAATAAAGTCACTATAAAGAACAGATAACCCTCTACCACTCATATCAAAGCTCTTGGAATGCCTTGGAAAATCAAAGCTATTCATGAAGATTGACCTTCGAGGAGCTTACAATCTTGTCAATATCAAAGAACGAGATGAATGGAAGACAACATTTTGAACAAGGTATGGGCATTTTTAATATGAAGTTATGCCATTTAGTCTCAAAAATGCTCCAGCCATCTTCGAGCATATGATGAATTATATTTTTTTAGAGTATTTAGATGATTGTGTGGTAATATACCTTGATGATATCTTGATATTCTCCAAAACTCTAGAGGACCATGAATGTCATGTAAAGATAGTTCTAGGCAAGCTAAGAGAAAAAGGTTTATATGAAAATTTGGAGAAGAGCTTTTTCCCTCGGACAGAAGTGGATGTTTTAGGGTACATTGTATCTAAGAAAGGACTCTTTATGAAACCTAAGAAGATCGAGACAATCCTTGATTGGCAACCACCTTCATGTGTTCGAGATGTGCAATGTTTTTCTAGGTTTTGCCAGTTTTTATAGGATATTCATAAGAAATTACTCCAAGATAGTGACACCTCTCACAAAACTTACAAGAAATGCAAAATTCTCATGGACTAATGAAGCAGAAAAAGTCTTCTAGACCTTGAAATTATCATTCACCACTTCTCCAATTCTAGTTCATTCCTACCTAGCCATTCTTCTTTGAGATAGATGCATCAAATTTTTCCTTAGGGGCCATTCTATCCCAACATGGAGATAATGGACACCTACATCGAGTTGCATATCATTCTAGGAAATTCTCCTCTCCAAAGATTAATTATGAAATCCATGATAAATAACTTCTTGCAATAGTGGATGCATTTGATACCTAGCATCACCATCTAGAAGAAGCAACCCATAAAGTTACTGTGTATACAAATCATAACAAATTGGATTAATTTATGACCACCCACATCTTCAATAGAAGGCAATCTCGATGGAGAAACGTTTTATCTAGATTTGACTTTGTCATCACATACCATCTAGGACACCAGTAGTGTTAGTCAGATACCTTGTCGAGAAGACCTTACCTTGCACCAATATAAGGCAAAGGGGCCTTTGATCAAGAAGAGAGTGTTTAATTGTTGCCTCAACATCTCTAGTTAACAGCTATCTCTTCAAGTCACCATGAAGATTCAACTTTGACTCATTTGATTCATGAGACACTAGCACATGATGAATTGTTTTGTAATGTCAAGCACAAAATTCAAGAAGAAAAAGTCCAATAAGTTAATGAGTTCCAAGAAAAGGATTGGTTGTTATTCTATAAGAATCTATTGTATGTCCCTACAGGAAAGCCCAGGATCCAAGTATTTCAATAATGTTGAAAACCTTGTAGCATGACATTTTGGAGTAAATAAAACAATAGAGCTCATATCAAGGGATTTTTGGTGGCCTCAAATGTGCAAGGAGATCAAAGAATATATCCAAACATGTGACACCTGCAGTAGATCTAAGGTACCATGACATAAACCTCATGGGCTCTTGCAACCTTTACCTATTCCAAAAAGGCCATGGGCTTCATTATCTATGTATTTCATCACCTATCTACCAAAGTCGGAAATGTATGATGCCATTCTTGTTATAGTGGATAGGTATACAAAGATGGCACACTTCATTCCAACTGCCAAGGCAATCACAGGTGGCTTCATGGATTGTGTGATGATATTGTCAGTGAGCGAGGTCCACAATTCATATCCAACTTTTGGAACAATCTTTGTAAGCTCCTTGGAGTTCAAATCAAGCGATCTATGGTGAAACTTCCATGAATTGATGGACAAAAAGAATGAGTGAATCAAGTCCTAGAATAGTATCTCCGTTGCACCACCAACTATCATCAAAATGATTGGTTTGAGCTCTTACGCTTTCCAAAGTTTTCCTATAACAACATTGTTCATACATCTACCATGCAGGCTCCTTTCTTTGCAAATTATGGACAACACCCAAGGATGGATATACAACTCTCAAACCATGTCAAGAACCCAAGTGCTAGAGATAAGGCCTAGTACCTCATGGATATCCACAAAGAACTTGAGGAGATCCATAGAGATGAAGAACAAAGAATAATACAAGTATTATGCAAATCAACATCATGTTCAAAAACCATCATATCACACTAGGGATAAAGTATGGTTACTCAGAAATAATTTGCATACTTCAAGACCTTGTACAAAGCTAGACTACCAGAGACTCAATCTATTCACCATCTTGGTGGAGATTAATCCAATCACTTTCAAGATCTAGTTACCAAGTACCATGAGACTACATTGAGTTTTCCATGTGTCCATGTTGGAACCATATCACACTTCACCATTGAGGGGGGAGAGACATAATCCTTCACCACCTATCAAGATTGATGATCATGAAGAATTTGAAGTCAAGCATGTCCTAGATTTGAGAATATCTCGAGGAAGATTGGAGTGCCTTGTTCATTGGAAAGGATACAACATCAGTGATTGCACTTGGGAGCCTGTAGAGAATCTTCAGAGAGCACATATCAAAGTAAGTCAAGAATTTTAGAAGAAGAATCCAATGAAGTGCACACCACAGAACATAATTGCTCCTCGTGGAACATCTGTAGAGAATCTTCAAAGAGCACCTATCAAAGTTTGAGAATTTCATAAGAAAAATCCAATGAACCCGAGACCAAAGAACATGACCGCTCATTGTGGAACTCATCACTTGAGGGGGAGGTGATGTCATGGACAAAGGAAACCATCATGAACCTCAGTTTCCATGTGAATTCTATATCTCATGATTGGTTCATAACTTGGAGAAACCAATCCTTCCATTGGGTTTGGAACGTGCCAAAATCCTAAGAACGATTGTCTACTTGCTAAATTTTGACATCTAGATATCCTCTTCCAATTGCTGACATCATTGATGACATCATGAACTCATGACCACATTTGATAACTGCCCTTGAACATCTATATAAGAAGGGCTTGGACACATACATCCTCAGTCTTGCCAATGTCAATCTTGGGAGTGCAAGGAGTCACGATCTCCAACTAAGCACTTTCCAAGTTTCTGTTCGAGTTCTAGTCTTGTGCCCTGTTCTAGTCTTGTCTAATCTAGTATCTTGGACATCCTATTGTGTCCTATTGTAATCTCATAGTACGAGATTTGTCGAGCTAATTCTTGTATCTAGTTCATCTTCCTGAAGGGAGTTCCTATAATCTAGATATCTTGTTTCACACCTATGATCCTAGGTTTTGGGATCTCATGTATCATCCCTAGTCGAGTTATCCATTTCTAATTGTCCCCCGTTGTGGGACTTCTTGTATTAGCTACATATTCTTGTATTATTTCCCCTAAGTGGGTGATCTTGTAAAATTCTAGAATCTTGCCTAGTCTAGTTAGAGGGCACAATCTTGTGCTTCGTTAATACCATGCATGTTTGGAAAATTCATCAATCAAATTCACCAATAAAATTCACTTTGAACAAGCTGCAATTTATGTGCAAGTCTAATTGAACCATGTTTTAGGAAAGAAAAATATTGCACTTTACCCAAAATATAACCCTTATAGGTACGCTTAGAAGGTGCCATAAGCTTAGGTAAAGAGGAAACCATTTTAATTTTAGTAGGCAAAGCAAACTAGCAAATTTTATATCAACAGTGTGCATGCCAAAGTTTTGCATATGAAATAACCTGACAATTATGAACTATATATGATGAAATATTCTTATATTTTGGATCTATGATCTTACAAATCCCACGAAATAAAATGCAAGAGGGTGAAAGCATGTTAATGTTTAGAAAAAAGTGATGTTCGGGGCATAGTTAATTAGTTGGAAAAACTCGATCCTTGTTAGTTGAGCATCTTGCAATAGTTATTGAAAGAGACGTAAAAGTGAGGTGGTGGGATGAGAGTAGGTGGCACTACGCATGTTGGAGCATGGAGCATTCATGACTTGGGTTTTTCTGATTGCTGCATGTTGGAGAGTCCGCCACAGTACCTCATCTCGCATGGGATTTTTCTACATAGCTGATTGTTGTCTTTGGTAGCCATACATTCGTTATGGAGTGTGCAAGGCAGAAGTTTTCTTGGTTTCTGTTTTGTTGATCATGTGTTGTTGTAATGAGTCATGACCGAATCTTTTAGTGATTGTCTTGATGGGTGATGGAAGATGTATGTGCACAACACAAAATCGAAGGCTTTAATCAACTCTAAAGAATCGGTTCTCGCATTTGCTTCTGCTCATTGTGCTTCAAGTTCCCTAACTTTCACGTTGCCAAGAATAGGGTCAACCCAAAAGCTCTGTATTGGATATTATTAACCCAAGTTGAAGTGGAAAATTGACTCTCTTAGAAGCCAAAAACAAACTTTGGAAGCCACCACCAACATGTATCCTTAGGATACAAAAGACATTACAAATCTTGATGCGATTTCTATGGGTTGCAGAGTAGGAATGCTTTTCCAACTCCTTGCATGGAGCGTTCATGACATGGGTTTTTTTGCATGCTGCATGTTGGGGAGTACACTGCAGTACCTCATCTCGCCTGGGAGTTTTTCTACGTGCTGCATGTTGAGTGGAGAACAGTGAGAGGGACTCCATCACTATAGGCATTTCTTTTGGACTGCATCCTGAGTGGGGAATATTGATAACTATTTTTATGTGCACTGCATGTTGGAGAGTATGCCGTAGCACCTCTTCTCACCTGTGAGTTTTTCTACGTGCTGCATGTTGAGTGGGAGCAGTGAGAGGGACTCCATCACTATACGTATTTTTTCTATGTGCTGCATCCTGAGTCTATACAGATAACTATTTTTGTTCATTCACATATTTTTGTTTGGAGATCATTCCTTAAAAGGTAATCCACTTCTTCATATTTGATGACAAGAAGCATGACACCTTTTTTGTGCAAGAGTGTTTCCAATTACATTGGCAAAGGCTGAGAGAGCTAAACCTTGACTTAAACCAATATTGGGTATGGTCAGATGGTGTAGCTTCTCGTTGTAAAGACTGATGACATTGATTTTATGGTGATGTGTGGGCTCTTGGCCCTTGCACATTTTGTACAATTCCCTCATTAATCTACTTTTTTCCTCTTCTCTAAAAAAAAGGAAGTTATATACGAGTAACATCTCACATTGTGGATGATTGTTCAAGGTTTAAAAATATGCCTAAAAATGTCCATTTAGTTCATATTGTTCATTCATTGTATCTAACATCTAAGGTTTTGGATGATTGTTGTAGGTTTAAAAGTGGTATAACAAGTATACATACTTAAGTGATGGAAATGATATCAGATGAGCATACTCAATGTAAAGTCAATATAATAAAGTGGATTGATGAGTGGTAGATGTTATTGTATTTATGGTTTCTTCATCATTTGTAGTGTGTTGATGTAGGGCAATCTCGGACAAGTGAGCTGATGGAAGTTAATACAATACTAGTAGTGGATAGTGATCAGCAAGCATTAAGATATTATTGGAAGGAAAAGAAAAGGAAATATAGAGACACAATAATGTCAAGGTCAGGCACTAATGTGGAGGGTAATGCTAATTGCAATTCAAGCAACTTGGATGGCATTGTGGATAAGATCATCAAGTATTTTAAAAAGCAAACTAGACACTTATGTTGTGAAGATAAAATCGAGGCACTAAATAGGATGTTGCAGAGTCCATTTAGTGGGCAACTTTTTTATGCAATGGGTAGTAACAAAGATCATGTGACATGTGCCCTTTTAATCAATCTTCGGAATACACTACAAAGTATGAGAAAGAATTCTGATGACCTTGTGTTGAAGAGATCAACATTGATGATGGTTCTAAATAGTGATGCATATTCATCAACAAATGAGATAAATATTTCAAGACTTCTAGGGTATTGGGAGCAACCAGGAAAGTCGTCTATGATACGATTGGATGATTAAGTACAATTGAGTCTGATCATAGTTTTTTGAAGGAAACTCATAGGGAAAAATGTACCGCATGTATCACACAAGAGGTCAAGCATCTGATTATCACATTTTGGACAATAGAGAGTAGGGTGTCACCAAAACCTAATAAGTGTAGGCCAAATAGTTGAAAAAGGCTTGCAAGTTAGGTTCACCCAACATGGAGCTTTCATGGAAGATCCATGTCAAGGCTTCAAGAAGACAGCCCGATGTGAGAAGCATGGTAGGTTGTTTACTTTTGAAGTAGGAGAAACCAGGAACATAGCTCTATTCAACTTTGGGTCTCAAACCCTAAGTGAGCTTGAAGTGTGGCATAAGAGACTTTCTCATGTGAATGAAAGAACCTTGAAGGATATATGCAGGGATCAAAGTGTTCTAGGACTGAACATATCAAAGCAACACATGATCAACAGGTGTGATGCATGTCACATTGGGAAGGCACAAAGACAACCAATCAACCACAAAGGCTACATCCACAACAACTTATTGGACTTAGTACATACAGACGTATGGGGACCAATTCAAGAACCTTCATTGGCAGGATCAAGGTATTATGTCTTATTTATTGACGACCATAGTAGGTGGACTGTTCTATACTTTATCAAGAGTAAGAATGAAGTGTTTAATTGCTTCAAGAAGTATCTTGCACATGTGAAGAATCATACAGGTAGATCACTAAAGAAGGTCAGATCTGATGGAGGGGGAGAATACTTCTCCAAAGATTTTGATGAGTTCTTGCAAGACAAAGGTATCAAAAGGGAAGTGACTACTAGATAATCTCCTCAACTAAATGGAATTGCAGAGAGGAGAAACAAGACATTGGTTGGATCAGCCCGAACAATGCTTGAAGAGAAGAAGTTGCCACATTATCTATGGGCAGAAGCTATTTCAACTGCAGTGTACCTTGTCAATCGACTACCATCCAAATCACTTCAAGGTATGACTCCTTATGAAGCATGGCATGGAAGAAAACCTAGTCTCGGACATTGCAAGCTTTTTGGTTGTTTAGCTTATGTTCATGTTCCATCACAAATAAGAGGTAAGCTAGATGAAAGGGCAACAAAGGCAGTGTTTATTGGATATGATTCAACTCAGATGGGTTAAAGGTTCTTCAATCCTTCAACCAAGCAATTCACTACAAGTAGAGATGTTGTGTTTAAAGAACACAAGTCTTGGTATGATGAAGAAAAACAAAAGGTAACACTACCATATAATCTTGATTCTGACTCTCATCAATTAGGAAGCAAGCATGATACACAGGTCCAGGATCCAAGAAGCGATACAGACAATGACCAAGATGAAAGAGAAAAGGATTACAAGCTATGGAAGTCAAGAGGCAAAGCAAAGATGCAAGAAGTTGGAGAATGCTCAAAACAAGCACCTAGAAGATCAACAAGAGAGAAGAAACAACCAGAAAGGTATGGATATGATTCCACATTCGTTACAAAGCATTCAATATACTTGGCAAAAGAATCTATTTCAGAGGAACCCTCAACCTATGAAGAGGCAAAGGGAAATCCTAATTGGGAAAAGGCCATGAACGAAGAGATAGATGCATTGAAGGAGATGGATACTTGGGATTTAGTTCCAATGTCACCGAATCAAAAGGTAATTGGTTGCAGATGGGTATATAAAGCTAAAAGAAAATCAGATGGATCAGTTTGCAGGTACAAGGCAAGATTAGTTGCCAAATGATGCTCACAAACTCATGGTATAGACTATGAGGAAACATTCTCACCAGTTGCAAAGATGACTACAATCAGGACATTGATAAGTGTAGCTGCTGCAAGGAATTGGAGACTCCTCCAACTTGATGTGAAAAATGCATTCTTAAATGGTTGGATAAGTGAAGAGGTATACATGTCACAACCACGAGGTTTTCAAAAACCCTAATCATCCATCTTATGTTTGCAGACTTAAGAAAGCATTGTATGGATTGAAACAAGCTCCTAGAGCTTGGAATTACAGGTTGGTTACATATCTTCAAGATCAAGGGTTCAAAGCTAGGAGCTCAGATCCTTCTCTATTCATCAAAGGAGATCACAATGAGGTTATCTATCTATGTGTATATGTAGATGATATTATTGTGACAGGTGATGATCTAAATGGCATTCAAAGGATCAAGAGACACATGCAAGAGGAGTTCAAAATCAGTGACCTAGGTGAGCTCACATATTTCCTAGGTATGCAGGTGATATACACAGATGAAGGAATGTATTTGACTCAAAGAAGATACATTCAGGATCGTTTTCTCAAGTTCAGAATGGAGAACACTAAACCTGCAGGTACACCTTTGGAGATGAATCATAAACTTAGTGTTTATAAAGGTGAGAAAATTGAAGACATTAAAGAGTATCAAAGCTTGGTAGGTAGCTTGATATATGCTACTCATACAAGGGCAGACATCTCATATAGTGTGGGAGTGCTTAGTCAGTTCATGCACTCACCGAGAAGACCACACATGGATGCGGCTAAGAGAGTAATTAAGTATCTCAAAGGTACAATCAACAAAGGTATATTCTATCCTTACTCTTTAGATTTGGATATCAAAATCTACTCAGATGCAGATTGGGCAGGAGCCAAGGATGATAGAAAAAGTACATCTGGTTACTTAGCATTTTGCAGGTTCAAAGCTAGTGTCATGGAGTTCCAAGAAGCAACCAACAGTTGCTTTATCCTCAACTGAAGCAGAGTACAGAGGCTTGACCATAGCAACTCAAGAGGCAATATGGTTAAAAGCATTGTATACAGATTTGGGACTTGTGAGTTCCAAACCTCACATATTTGGAGATAATGTAAGTTCCATGCATCTAGCGGCAAATCCTATTTTTCATGCGAGAACCAAGCACATAGAAGTCCATTACCACTTCATCAGGGAGAATCTCATGGCAAAGGAGATCGACATTTCTTTTGTTCCAACTAAAAAGCAAGTAGCAGATATGATGATGAAGGCCCTTGATGGAATAAAGCTTTGTAGATTCAAAGCTATGGCAGGTATTCAACCTATCAGAGAATGAAGACTCAAGCATACTTTAGCTTGAGGGGGAGCTCTTGGAACATCAAGCTTACACTATGCTTGAGGTGGATTTGATCTACATCAAAGGCTATCACGTCGAAAGAATATCCGTTCGAGAGTTCTTTTTCATATGCTCATTTATTGTATTTTTTGAGAGATTTTTGATGGTTCATTTACCATTGTAAAAGCCTTGAGCTTTACACATGTAAAGGTAGAAAGATAGAGCCAAAATCGCACGAATTTGTGGTGGTTGAAGTTGCATTCAATCAACCAATCAATCACCTAAAAGTAGATCAAACTAGATCTTCACTTTTCCTATATTGTAGGAAAGTGAATTGATTTCCTCCAACAACCATTCCCACCTTCATTTGAATTTAAATTCAACTTGTAAAAGTCGTGGAACACTCCTAGAGGCTATATAAGGACTTGAAATCACTTGTACATTACATGGAAGCAATATACATACACTTGTGACCATCATTGTCTTGCTCCTTCAATTTTCTGCATCATCTTCTTCGCCAACAGTAATCTTGCAGAGGGGCTCTCTCTCCAGAGCTCCAAATTGAGTGCAAGATGACTCATTGGAAAGGTAGAAGTGTCTAGTTTATGCCTAAAACGTTTCAAAGCATTTGGTTCAGCAGATTTGGAGAAATATGAGTTTTTCTGCCTCGGGGTCAATCTCTATGTATTCCTGAAAAATAGGAAGTACCACCAGTGAATGTCGCATTCATTACTATAGCATATTTTGCTTATTCCTTATACTTTTGTGCATTCCATACACTCAATCCTATGTGTATAACTCCCATAAAAGGATTTTTTCTAATTGTAATCACGCTGGTCGCTATGGACATTTGAAGTTCATTGTCTCTTCCATAGATAGTAAGTTTTTTGAGCTAGTCGACCCGCGAACCTATCTATTTTGTATCGACTCATTCTCTTTGATGCTCCAAAGTACATAGTGTGTTTCTTTGCACTTAATGCATGCCTATAATGTCTATTTGAGTCTCCATAAGCTCAAGGGCTGGTCTTGTGCCGGTTGGCTTGACCAAACTTCGTCGCTTGGAAACGCACTTTTCTACCTTCGACAAGCTTCTCCAAGTTCTTTCAATTAGTAATAGCTACTTATTAATAGCCGATCAATAATAGATAATCAGTAATAGCTATTTATTAATAGCTAGTTCGTAATAGCTAATTCGTAATAGCTAATTCATAATAGCTAATTCGTAATAGCTAATTCGTAATACCTAATTCGTAATAGATAATTCATAATAGCTAATTAATAATAGCTAATCAATAATAGCTAATTAGTAATAGCTAATTCATAATAGCTAATCCATAATAGCTAATTCATAATAGTTAATCAGTAATAGCTAATCAATAATAGCTAATCAATAATAGCTAATCAATAATAGCTAATTAATAATAGCTAATCAATAATAGCTAGTTAATAATCATGAATTAGTAACAAGCTAATTAGTAATAGCTAACTACTAAAAACTATTGAACAATCAGCTACTTAGTAATAGCTAATTAGTAACCAGCTAATTAGTAATAGCTAATTACAAACAACTAACCAAGAACTAGTTACTTCGTAATAACTACTTAGTAACAAGCTAATTAGTAATGGCTAATTCATAATAGCAAATTAATAATAGCAAATTAATAATAGCAAATTAATAATAGCAAATTAATAATAGCTAATTAGTAATAGTTAATCAATAATAGCTAATTAGTAACAAGCTAATCAATAATAGCTAATCAGTAATAGCTAATTAGTAATAGCTAATTCATAATAGCTAATTAGTAATAGCTAATTAGTAATAGCTACTTAGTAATAGCTGATTAGTAACAAACTAAATATTAATTTGTTATAGCTAATTCATAATAGCTAATTAGTAATAGGTGATTAGTAACAAGCTAATTAATAATAACTTACTAATAAGCTAACTAAGAACCAGCTAATTAGTAATAGTTACTTAGTAATAGGTAATAGCTAATTAGTAATATCTATGACGAATTAGCTACTTAGTAATAGCTACTTAGTAATATTTACTTAGTAGTAGCTACTTAGTAATAGCTAATTATAATAGCTAATTGGTAATAAATGAATATATTAACAACTATTTCTAACAGCTAACTAACGACCATCTACTTAGTAATAGATAATCGGTAACAATTTAATTATTAATAGCTAATTACTGAGAAGTAACCCAGAGTTAGCAACTTAGTAATAGCTAGCTAGTAACATGCTAATTAGTTACAAACAACTAACCATAACCATGTACTTAGTAATAGCTAATTAGTAACTAGCTTATTAGTAATAGCTAATTAGTAACTAGCTTAGTAGTAAGAGTTGATTACTAACAACTAACTAAGATCCAGCTACTTTGTAATAGCGAACTGGTAATAAGGTAATTAGTAATAGCTAATTACAAACAATTAACCAAGGTCTAGCTACTTAGTAATAACTAACTGGTAACAAGCTAAATAGTAATAGATAATTACTAATGGCTAACTAGGAACCAACTACTTAGTAATAGCTAATTGTTAACAAGATAATTAGTAATAATTTAGTAACCTAGTAATAGCTAACTAGTAATAAGCTAATTAGTAATAGATACTAACAAGTTACCAAGAATCAACAACTCAATAACTAGTAATAATCTAATTAGTAATAGATACTTAGTAACAAGTATTAACTAAGAACTAGCTACTTAGTAATAGGTAACAAGTAGCAACCTGATTAGTAATATCTAGTTACAAACAACTAACCAAGAAGCCACAGCCATGGATAAAACGTAATATTATTAATATAAATCAACATGACAAGCTTACCCCTGTGAAAGTTTAATCCACCATCAAACAGTCCAAACATTGTTTGCCGCACATGTTCTGGTATTTCTACCCACATTCAGGTCCTAAACAGTTGACTGACACACGAAAATGTGCTACAAAACAAATATAGTGATATGCATGGTTGCATGGCATAAAGTGCACTAAAAAACTCACCCTCTCCTCAATATTCAAACCATATGCTATGCACATGGATGAAACATTGAGAAGAGGGTTGATGGTAACTCTGGGGGAGGTAATCACAATAATGGTGAAAATTCATTTGAATCCATCATGCTTAACATGTTCTTTACAAAGGATAGATGTCAATTTGCACTCTTCAGCCAATTCTCATGCAACTTATATTCAGCCTGTGTATGTAACAATCCAAATGACCAGTATTTAACCTTAGAAAAATGTTCCAACCAATGTCAATAAAGCTAAATATTACCTCTAGTTCAGGCACCTTATCATTCTCATCTGGCTCAACCCCTAATAGCTCCATGTTAATAGTATATATCTGAATTTGTGTCTCCAACTGAATCCTCCTCTCAGTAGACATTCCCACATCACATTTCAATTCATCTATGGGTATATGTACTTTTTTCTCATCTCAATGACTGTTGTAGTCACCTTAAACTCAGCAGCCTTTGATAGTTTGGCTTGATCCAAATCAAGCTTGACCCCATCCAACTTATTCTATTCACTATCAATTAACAATTCCAAAGTACGTATAACCTTATTACCCTCCACTCGCCTTATGGAAGCAACTTCCCTACCTTGTCAAGCATATAACTCAATATCTTCTTTCTGTTCCTACAAGTTTGCATCCAAAGGCTCTAAAATTGGTGAAGCATCATCGTTCAAACAACTGTAAAACCTTTGCATCTTCGACTGCAATGTACCCATCTTCTTTCATCTTTCTCTAGAAGCTTCTACAGCTACAACCCATGCCACTTGGTCCATTGCTGGCTTTTTTTGATGTTTGAGTAGTGGTAGAGTTTTCAAATGCAAAGGCTCTAGCAAATTGTACAGACAATTCATAGTTTGTTGGTACCTCCTGATAGAATTTCTGATGTAACACCATCACTGCGTCATAGAAATCTTGTCTGACATATTTAACTTTCATCTATAATTGAGTTACCTTGAAGACAGACAACCAATATGCCTCACAAACCAATTTTTTTGATATAGTACCTAGATCTATACTAGCGATAGACAGGCCGTAAACGGTGTGGAAATCCTCTTTTTTCTGGCAGAATACACTGTGGTCTAACGCTTTTGGATATGCTAGATATATCCACGTGCATCAACAAGGCAAATTGTTTCATAAATGCATGCCCATTTATCCAATTGTAGCACCAAAGATTAAGTGTAGAGTCCCTATATCTTTGTGGTTTGTAAATGTAGAAAAGAAGGGTCTTGCAGAGGCCTGCAGACAATGTAGAGATACACGCAACAACTTCTGTATGCATTAATGATTCAATATAGCAATCACATACATGCGAATCATTACATCATGCGACACATGAGTGAGTCACGGTTGTTAAGCCATTATTTTCGAGACATGGCAATTGCCCACATGGTTCATACGTGGCACATCCACGTAATCATAGTTATGCCACTTCAACACCCCCCCTGTAACTAGAGTACTGGAATGTGACATAGATGTTACTTGATTTCAACAGTTCCAAGATGTTTCTGGTAGAGGATGAACTTATTTGCTCCCACAGGCTTTGTAAGAATATCATCCCTCCAATTTATCCTCAATAAGAAGCATACAAAATACATCATTGGTTTCAACCATGGCCAATCACTAAATACCTTGATACAAAAAATTGACTTTATCTCAAAAATTGGACAAAAATACCCAATCGAACTTTGTTAGACTTGTAGAAAAAATTGATTCCCTTGTGCTGGTGAACCAAAAATTGTATATATGTTTGGCACAAAAGGGCAAAATTGTATGCAAAGTTGGTGTGATAATGCATCTAGAGGCTAGAGTGTGCTCACCAATTTTCATGTGATATTGAGACTATGAACAAAAGGGTGTTGACGATGCCCTAAAGAAAGAAACCACCTACTCTGATATCAATTGTTGGAGTTCGAGGATACAAAAGCACATGAACATCGTTTACGTGAAGAAACCTTCTAGATCTTCCTTCAAAGATCAAGAGCATATGGTTTTCCACTTGCATTAGGCCTTTTATGGACTTAAGCAAGCTCCATGTGTATGGTGTGACAAGATACATAAGCACTTGGTTGCTCTTGATTTTACGTATAGTCCAATTGAAATCACACTTTATGTATGCAAATATGGGTCTAATCGTATAGTGATCATTTTTTATGTTGGTGACATACTCTTGACTGGGTCAACTGATGGAAGAAACAGCATGTGTATGGCTCATTTGTAGCATGCTTTTGATGTCACATATCTTTGTCTTTTGGACGCTTATCTTGGAATTCAATTTATATTCATTGAGGGGGGAATTTTTTTGCATCAAGCTAAGTATATTGAGAAAGTACCTCACCATTTTGGTTTTCTGGATTGCAAAACTATTTCAACACCACTGTAAATAGGACTTAGATCTCAATTGAGGTTGTGAATGATGCATTTGATACTTCTCTTTAGTAGAAAAATATGGGATGTTTGATGTTTGTATGTAACATAAGGTCTAACATACAAAGTGTGTAGTTTTCAAGTTGAATTAATTTCTACATAGCCTTGGCAATAAGCATTGGCAAGTGGTAAAACATGTGTTTAGATATCACAAAGGAACTTTGATTTTGGTTCTCTTTTATGCTAGAGATGTTCATCGATGTTTGCATGCTTTTATGTATAGATAGTGATTGGGATGGTTGTTATGACACATGAGTGTCCACTCATGGTCAGTTCTTTTCCCTCGGAGGACCATGCATATCTTGATTGAGTAAGAAGAAACCCACTGTGGTCACATTGAGTTGTAAAGCTAAGCATAAGGCAATTTTTACACCTACAATTGAGTGTATATGGTTGAGATGCCTATTGATGGATCTATGCATGGAGTTTGATGCACCTACACATATTCCCAATAATAGTCAAAGTGCATTGGTGACTACAGTAAATATCATGTTTCAAGTTTGCACAACAAGAAAAAGAAGCTAGGAAAACAACACAAAATTGATTGTATTACAAAATGAATGTACAAATATATGTGACCCATCAGGGTTATTAGCATATATGCCACTAGAAAAGAAATCTTTTAAAGAAAAAAAAAAGTGCCCCAACAATCCTTAATGTGTTCACACACATTACTACTAAAATATATCAATAGTCTATCATAATAATGCTTTCTAGTTGGATTCCCTTTTGTTGTTTGGGGTCTTATGCCACATTCTATCTAGAGGCATAATACGATACAATTTATTCATAAAGTTATGAGCTTATCCTATTACATATGTTGAAACTACTTTAAGGGCATCCATATTGAAGGCCTCTTCAAGAGTCTTAACGTAGTGCCAGGCGAGGAACATCAGCCTACAGAACTACCTCAGAGTTTATTATAACTTTGGGTGTGTGTCTTATGGAAGGGAATCACAAATTTTATGAAAGCTAATCCTCATCAAGCACATCACACAAGTATAATTATAGGTTATTAATTAATAGACCTGTATTACATCTAGAATTTCCATATTGCGAACAAGAATTGGAATGTACATGATTTGCATAGTAATTCATACGTGGATAGTTTCCAATATCTACAGTTCCTGTATTTTTTATTTACCTTCTGTTGTTCTAGATATAATCGAAAAACTATTGCATATACCTTGAAAGAAGATGTCTGCTTAAGATATCAAGCATGCTCACTAGTTCATTGGCATCTATTCAGGAAGAAGAACAAGTATGATGAGCTTTCTGATTTCTAAAAAAGGAGCATATACAATACATAATCGAAGTAATGCTATGGAGATTGGCCACTTTTTTTAAATTTTGAATCAATCAGTTCTGACATACAAATAGGTCCATCTATTATAATTTCATAATAGAAACTTTAAGTAAAGCAGATTCTATGGTATACTTTCTACTGCAATGTTCTGAATCAAACTATGTTAAAACAGGTGTTCTAAGGAACAAGAAGTCTGAAACTCACTCATCAACTTCTGTGAGCTTTAAGTAAACCTTGTGAAACGGAAGTGAACAGGGATACAGCTCTGTGTGGCAAAATAATGGACAAAGGTATAATCAAAATGATGGATAAAGGTACACTCAGGTGCACAAATCTACAATAGATGATGGCAATGATGATCCCCAATGATTTTCAAATCTCTGTTTATATAGACTTTAGAGAGGTCAAGGGTGGCCTTGGCGAATCCCAGCCTTAACTCTTACTCTTGACATTTTACTCACAAAAATATATTTTGCCCCTCATTGTCTACCCAAGGAAGCCCATGGTGGAGTAGAGACCCAATTTTGACCATGTCCAAAAGAGGTGGTGGCACCCAATCTCGGCAAGACATCGTACTACAAAGATGTATAGATCTACAAGAATCATATACAGGTTTTCTCACGGCAGGACATCGTACTACAAAGTAAAGAGCTAACATTAAACATACAAAAGATTAGGGATAGGGATCACATATTGTTAATCACTTTCAGAATAAGGACAGACATTCTCTTAACAACATTACCAAAAACATAATTGTATTCCATGTCTATTTTCTATATATTAGAGAGAAGCATAGAACATGTGATTAATCATATATTAGAGAGAAGCATAGAACTTGTGATTAATCATGACGCCTACAGAATTTGATACAGAAGAAGAAGAAGAAGATGATTGTGCAATTAACCACTCCGTGCGCAACGATCATGCACAGTAACGAGATGCTATCAAATCTCATTTATCCGGCGGCGATGCACTTATGGCGAGTTTCTAGTGTTTCTCATCAGCATTGCGATTTCCTTCTTCTGTTTCAACGCAATCTTTGATATGCGGTACTGCATCTTCATGAAGACTCCGTCCTACTAGTTTTAAGGACATCTCATCTTCATCTGTGCCATTACGCTATGTCATGGATTCATGCCATAGCTAAATTCTACCTCTGCACATCATCTATCAGTACTTCGAGTGCAAGAACTAAAATCTGAATACGCTAAAAGTGGGGTGAATATAAATTCACAGTCGATGTCGATGATGATCATGATCGGTTGAGAAGGCATAGACGATGGAAGTGGCACCAGGTTGCTGCAATCTCTCAGAAAAGCTAAGCGCCATAGACAATAGGGGCTCCACCTTGTTTTGAGCTGCCCCACGTAGAAGAGTTTTCAGTAATGCTGCTCTCGGATCTGCCAGCTCGTCCCAGCACGTCTCCATGTACGTGAGGGAAGCGCTGAGCCAAACCCTCACGTCCATTACTTGTCCGCTCACAGTGAGGGGCGGGTCATGGCCATCCAAGTGCCGCAGCCTCCGTATCGATTGTTTGAGGCCGTCTTGACAATCACTCATCTGCTCCAGGCAATCCTGCAGCGTTGATTTGTCATTAGTGGGAGCATCATTCTCGTGGAGCAGGCTCTGAGAGGCCAAATAGGTGGAGTTGACATCGAGCAGGGCGAGGTCCACGACAAAGGCAGTCAGATTCTGCAGGTTAGTCGTTGGTGAGGAAGCGGGATAGCGGGACAGGATTGACATGCAGAAAGAGGCGTTGCTGGTTGTGTTGCATAGAGACTCCACAGGCGTCGTCGGAAGTGTCGACCCTGTGTCCAACGCTTTGAGGCGAGCGGGGAAAGCTAGAAAAAAAGTCACAAACGAAAGCTGCAGAACAACGAAGGGTAGACGGAATGAAATCATGTTTGAGAGCATTGTGCTGAAAGAAGCCGCAGAGAGAAAAAAGACGGTGCTGAGGAGGATAACGCACAGACGATGGGGCGGCGATGGAGATCGGAAGTTGTTCACCAACAATCCGTAGAAACAGGAAATCAGTTCCCCGTGAGGAGCTCCATACCTGCCCAATGCCCATGGATATGGATTTTTATAGACGCACATATCTATTCTTTTAGCGAGGCTGGCCGACCGAGCCCACAAGTCGGGACTCGGATCCGCCAAAGAAAGGCTTCAATCAAGCCTCATGGAAATGCAATCCACAGACCATTACCAACAATTACGGGACATGCATCTTCATCCTCACCATTTCACTCTCTTTCTCACACACTTTTAGAAGCATCCGCATCAGTGCCATAAGCTGAAAATAACATCAAAAGGTAATCAAGACGAAACCATCATAAATTGTGGTTTGACACCTTGAGTCTCTGGGAGAAAATCCTGAGTTCAATTTTTGGTTGGACATATCTATGAGTTCTTCAAAGATGGGTGTCTCTACCTTACAAGGTCAGGTGTGTGAATGTGTTTCCAATTCATTGTACTCTCTCAAAAGAAACAAAAAGAAACCACTACAAATTAATCTTATATTGGGCCTCAATCTGAGCACACACCTAATTGGTGTGAGATATGCGAAGTGGAACCATACATCAAAAACTTGAAGTTCACCTAGAAATGCAACAGAAGTAGAAAGATTTACCCTTCCTCCTCTTTCACATTAAGTTGGAACACACGTAACATTTTATTTGTTGCCAACTTCATGTCTGGTTAGAAGAAGAGGTGAAATACGGCAACCTTGATGTATATGTGAATATATTAAAAAAGAAGAAAGAATTGGACAAAAAAAAGAAAAAAATAGAGTACAATTCATATCTTCAAATAGATTGGTGGTGTTGCAGTTTGAGGTCTGCGAAAGCACACAAGAAACACAAGGAAGAAGAAGAAAAAGCTTGGAGAACAACACAATATTGAATGTATTACCAATTGCAGTGAATGTACAAAGATAAGTGGCTCATTAATGCTATAGGCATATATAAAAGCTGGACGGAAAAAACCTTTTAAAGAGGGAGAAAAGTGCCTCGATGGTACTACATGTGTTCACATACGTCACTACCGAAATAAATCAACAAATCCCCTTGGGAGTGATGCGCTGAACAAGGACCTCGCACTCATGTATAAGGGGGTACCAAGATATGTGGAAAGAAATCAATCCACAAAAGGAAGTAAACATAAAGTTTTTTAAAAAGCTTCAAACTTCTCCCTAGGTAGAGCCTTTTGGAAAAGGTCTGCAACATTATTATATATGGGCACATAAGGAAACTAATCTCTCTAGTAGAGAGCCTCTCCCTCACAAGCACACCACAATGTGTTTTGTGTGATCTTGGAACACAAGATTCCTTGCAACTACCAACGTGCTCTAGTTGTCAATAAAGATGGTATTGGAAGAATACTAACAAACTCCCAAATCATCCAAAAAGGCATCGGAGCCATGCACATTAGTCAACAATCAATGTGAATTTTCCCTATACTCACCCTTAGAATTATAAGTAGCCATAGTAGGTGCTTCTTGCTCAATCAAGATATGCTTGAGCTGCCAAGCATGAAGCAAAACCACTAGTGGACACACAAGTGTCATAGCAACAAACCTATTCCAATTCAATAAAAGCATGTAAATCTTCTAGTAATGAACCCCCTTGAGATAAAACAATTCAAGGAGATGGGTATCAATCAAGTAGCGAAAGATGTGCTTAACCACCTACCAGAGCTTGACACTTGGGCAATGCATAAACTTGCTCATCTAAGAGATAACAAACAAAATATTTGATTGATTTATGCACAAGTAAATCAACCATGCAAGAAGGTGTTCATAGAGAATAACATCAAATGCATCTGATCTGGCATCATGAAGACTCAATTTTAAACCTATTTGCATGGGAATGACAATATGTTTGCAATATTCAAGGCCAAAATTCTACAACAATGTGTCAATATATTTTCTTTGACACAAAGCTATTCCCCCATCAACCTGCATAAATTGAATGCCCAAATCATGATGAAAAAACCCCAAATATGACATCTCAAGAGGCATGAAAATCAAACTTAAATTTAATAGATATGTTTCTCACTAATATCATTCAGCACATATCATCAACATATACAACAATGATCAGAAGTACATAAGCTACATGCTTAACATTATAAGGTGCTCTAATAGGCCTCTTTTCTAGTGAAATATATTTCATTTTGAGTTTTTTTTTATTTCATTGTGGGATAATGCTTAGAATGAATAATTAGGTCATTTTATGAATGTAGGATAAATTTTGGGATTACAAGTTTCATATTCTCTCTCTAGACCTTATTCACATCATGTTTTCTAGTCGAAATTTGAAGGTGAAGATGAAAGAATTAAGAAAAACTATGTATGAGAGAAAGGTAGAGCAAATATAAGAGAATAAAAGTGTCTATATGAAATTTTGTGAATCATGTTTTAAGTACCTTGTTCAAGGCTCTACATTTTAGTTCATTGTAGGAAAATGTCTTGACTTTACTCTCTCTCTAGAATTTTGAAACTTGGAGGTCTCAAATTGGCATTTCAAGGCAGACTTGGACCTAGATTGTCTCTAACACTATTGTACAGATCAAAAAAATGAATAGAAGTCTCTCTCACAAGCTTAAGCTAATTCCTCACCGTCTTTGAGTTATAGGGATTTGAAAAGTTCCATTTTCCAACACTTAAGAAAAAAGAGGGCTTCTCTAATTCTATTTGAATCCATGATTATGATGCTTACGTGTCATCATGTCTAATTATGGATATTTTTAGATATGTATTTTTGGTGTTTTTCTTCTATTTTTGAATAGAAGTAGATTTGGACCTAGATTGTCTCTAACACTATTGTACAGATCAAAAAATTGAATAAAAGTCTCTCTCACAAGCTTAAGCTAATTCCTCACCGTCTTTGAGTTATAGGGATTTGAAAAGTTCCATTTTCCAACACTTAAAAAAAAAAGAGGGCTTCTCTAATTCTATTTGAATCCATGATTTTGATGCTTATGTGTCATCATGTCTAAATTTGGTGGATCACACATTTCTTTGGGGTGGCGACCAAACTCTGCTAAATGGAGACTTGCACATCAATAAAGAGGTTGGCACAGAAATTAGAGAATTACCTTGTGATTGAGAGTGAGAGTGTGATTGAGAGTGTGAGTGTGAATGAGATTATGATAGCTCGGGGGTGTTTGGGAGGTGGAGGCTTCATCAAGAAGCTATTTTCCAAAGCTATTGTAACCATTGATTCTCATCTATAATATCAGAATTCCTCTTTCTCTGAGTCATATCTTTTCTACTCTTCTGCATCAGATTTTCTCTTATCATGTGCAATCTCTGCGTTTTTCTCTCCTATATTATTCTTGAGTGATCAAAGTATTGTGATTGGGGATAGATTGTGATTGAGGGAACACGACAAGTGTTATCAGAGCATAATCGATTCTCGAGAACGATGGAAGGTTTGACATAGAAGGTGTGTGAGCAAGAGGAGCTTATTAGAAGCTTCTTGGAGATTTACGCAAAGAACGAGGTGGAAAACAACCAGATGGTGCAACAAATTTATTCAAGGAAGTGAACGATGAAGTGGATGAAGGTGCGGGAACATCTAGTGTGCCTCAAGGAAAACAAAAACGGAACTATGAAGATATGGAACCAGATGAGTTTGCCCTTAACCAAGTCTTCAATAAGGCAAAGTTGAATGATTTTGACAGTGAGAAGAAGAGGGACAAAGATCTTGAGGCATGGATTCAAGAGTTGGAGGATTTCTTTGATCTTTGATGCTTTATTGAGGAGTCCAAGGCAAAAGTTGGAATCCTTCACTTGCATGGTATCCTGAAGCTATGGTGGAAGTCCTTTATGCAGACTCAGATGCATTCTGGTCCAGTTTTATGGAAGGAGTTTAGAGAACAAGTTGAAAAATGCTATTGTTCTCCACACTACCATATGGAGAAGAAGATGGAGTTCTACATGTTCGACAACACGAAAGTGACAAGCATAGCTTTTTTGTTAATGAGTACAAAGACAAGTTTCAACATCTTCATAAATATGCATTGGAGGTTAGTGGCGATGCTCTGAAGAGAAAATTTATTGAAGGTCTTCATGAGGAACTTTGCTATCAAGTCAAGGGATATGGATGCAACAATTTTCTCAATGCTATTGCAATGGCTGAGAATTTTGAGAAGATGGAGAAGTTCAATTTGTAGAAGGAAAATAGAAGCAGATTCATTGCAACAGGACATAGGCCACAGAGACCTTTTGCTATGAACATGAAAAATTCAAGGAAGACTCCACCTTCTAACAACCAAGGTAAGAATCCTGCTCAGGTGGAAAATCAAAGGAGGCATCAACCAATCCATTGGCAACAAGACCCTAATTTTATCTGAGAGGGCAAAAAGACTTGGTCTATGTTTTCATTGCGGGGAGCAAGGGCATCGGACATATGAGTGCCCGAATAAGGTAGTCTCTCAGCCCACACAATCGAAGGCAATAAACATCATCGAGGAAGGTACAACGATTGAGAAAGAAGATGATGGAGGTAAGTACCCTAACTCTACTTTACATTGCATGGTGGCTAATTCTTTCCCAAACACCCAAATTAGTCATAAGGTGTCTGAGCCACACACACTCAACGGTCCTTGTGAAAGCTTCCCTATACTCAACCTCATAGCTGGAAGTGGCCACAGTAGGCTGCTTCTTGCTCAGCCAAGATATGCATGAGCTACCAAGCATGAAGCAAAAACCACTAGTGGACATATGAGTGTCATAACAACTAGCCCAATCATTGTCAGAAAAAGCATGCAAATCTGGCGATAGTGATCCCCCCTTGGGATAAAACAATCCAAGTAGTCGGGTACTACTCAAGTAGTGAAAGATGTGCTTAACTGCCTGCCAATGCTTGACACCTAGGCAATGCATAAACCTGCTTATCTGTGAGACAACAAATTGAAGATCTCGCCGAGTAATGGATAAGTAAATCAAGCATCCAACAACCTCCTGATAGAGAACAACATCAAATGCATCTCCAACATCATGAAGAATCAATCGTAAACCTGTCTCCATAAGAGTAGTAATAGGCTTACAAATGGATAAGTAAATCTGGCCGAGTAATGGATAAGTAAATCAAGCATCCAACAGCCTCCTGATAGAGAACAACATCAAATGCATCTCCAACATCATGAAGAATCAATTGTAAACCTGTCTCCATAAGAGTAGTAATGGACATATGAGTGTCATAACAACTAGCCCAATCATTGTCAGAAAAAGCATGCAAATCTGGCAATAGTGATCCCCCCTTGGGATAAAACAATCCAAGTAGTCGGGTACTACTCAAGTAGTGAAAGATGTGCTTAACTGCCTGCCAATGCTTGACACCTAGGCAATGCATAAACCTGCTTATCTGTGAGACAACAAATTGAAGATCTGGCCGAGTAATGGATAAGTAAATCAAGCATCCAACAGCCTCCTGATAGAGAACAACATCAAATGCATCTCCAACATCATGAAGAATCAATCGTAAACCTGTCTCCATAAGAGTAGTAATAGGCTTACAGTGTTCAAGGTCAAAATGCTACAATAATGTCTTAATATATTTCCTTTGACACAAAGCCATTCCACCATCAACTTGCATAACTTGAATGCCCAAATAGTGATACAAATGCCCCAAATCAGACATCTCAAATGATCCATGCAAATCAGCCTTAAAATTAGCAATATGCATGTCATGAGGACCAGTGAGCAGCATGTCATCAACATATACAACAACGATCAAAAGCACATCATTAACACGCTTAACATACAAGGTGCTTTGAGTTGGACTGTTCTCAAAACCATGTGAAATCATATAGGCATGTATCTTCTCATACCAAGCACGTGGTGCTTGCTTTAAACCATATAATGCCTTCCTTAACCTGTACACCTGGTTTTCATGCCCTTTCTGCACAAAGCCACGGGGCTGAAAAACATACACTTCTTCATGCAAGTCATCATTCAGAAATGTTGTTTTAATGTCCAACTAATGTACATTCCAACCATGATGAGTTGTAAGTGCATAGGTGCTACGAACAATAGTCATTCGGTAAGTAGGTCCAAAAGACTCATCAAAATCAATGCCTCTTTCACACACATAACCCTTTGCAACAAGCCTAGCCTTATACTTGTCAACTGTTCCATTAGGTTTATGCTTCAGCTTGTATACCCACTTAGTGCCAATGGCCTTCTTGCTCGGAGGCAAGTCGCATAAAGACCAAGTACCATTTTTCATGATAGCATCACATTCAGATTGCATTGCAACCATAAAATGTTCAGAATTTTATGCTTCATCAAATGAAACATGTTTTGTCTCATCACAGATACTAGAGGCAGCCATAGCATAGCAATCTGATGCAAAACAGGCACTATGAGAGCCGGACTAAGTATGATATGACAGAGGTGCATCTAATTTGCTATCACGCAAAGTCTGCACTAGCCATTTTGGCATAGTTTTTGCCTACTCAATATCAACTCTCTCGTCAACAAGTGCATCATGTAAATTTGCATAAAAAATGGAATGATATGCATCATCACATGAAACCTAAAAAGTTTGAGATGTTGCCTCATTAGGACCAGCACTAGATTGTTCACCTGTAAAAATGGTTAATCTGTGTAGGTGGAGGTATAACAACCAAGTCTTCTAGAAATATGTTGCGTCTTCTACCACCACCATCTTCACTGACAGTCAGAGCACATTGGAAGTTGCAAGGAACCTTGTGTTCCATGCTCACACTAAGCACATTGAGGTGCATTATCATTATGTCAAGGAAAGGTTCTCTATTGAGGAGCTCAGCTTGGCACATGTGCCCACGCTGGAGAACATTGCAGACCTTTTCAGGAAGGCTCTACCTAGGAAGAAGTTTGAAGCTTTCTGCAAAGCTTTGGGCTTACTTCCTTTTATGGAGTGATTTCCACATAGCTTGGCACTTCCTTATACATGAGTGCCAACTCCTTGTTCACCACATCACTCCTAGGGGGTATTTGTTATTATATTTAGGTAGTGATGTGTGTGAACACTCTAGGACCATGAGGGCACTCTTTTCCCTCTTTAGGAGGTTTTTTTCCCTTGGCTTGTGTATACACCTATTGCCCTAATGGGCTACTTATCTTTGTACATTCTAGTGGTAATACATTGAGTATTGTGTGTTGTGCTCCAAGCTTCTTCTTCTTCCTTGTGTTGTTCGCATGCTTTCGCAGACATCTAACTCCAACACCGCATATCATGCATACACAGAAAGAAACAAAAAAAGAATACGTTTGCGGAGCTGATAGATCGATCTTCCCTTCATCGTCACCTTCTAGGGCATAATGATTATATGACATAATGGACTAATCGCAAATAAGCTTATAAACCAGATCTCCCCATCTTACCTTTAAGTCCCTTCCTCCAACACAATGTCGCATGACACCCTCAAAAATCCCTACCTAGTCTCATTCATCATCGATGATCAACATCCTCCAGGAGGTGAGTCAGGCTCCACCTCAGAGGCCTCATCATCATTGTGCATACCATCTCTTCAACACCTCCTTAATCATTTCCCTTTTTATCTCTAGCCTCGTCTTTGTGAAGATTCAATATGATTTGTCATCTTTGATATATGGTCCTCTAGCAAGATAATCTGCAAGGTCTTGGTCACTCATGTTTGCTATGTCTCTCAATATGTCAACCCCCACCATAATTTCACTCAATCCTCGCCTAAATAATTTGATATCACCATGACATCTCATCATTTTGCAATCCAAATGCCTTATCCTTTCGTGCAATTTCTCATTTTTCGGTTCCCGTTCGTGCATACTTTTTTCATTCTCTCGGAGCTCATTTCTATTTTCCCCAAACAATTCATATAGCTTTTCAATCCTCTCTTGCGTTTTCATGTGTTCCTTTTCAAGCATCTCATATCCGGCTTTCTGTTCTTGCTCCATTTTTTCGACCTTTTTTACCAAGGGATCTCTTCTAATATTCCTCTCCCTAAATTCTCCATCTTGCTTTCTAACTCATCCCCCTTTGATTCTACTTCTCCAACTCTCTGGTTTACTTCTTGAAAACTCTTCTCTACATGATCAGCTAGGGTTTCTACTATCCTCTTTGAAACATTCATCTCTTCTACCTTTCTTCCAAATGTGCTAAGCTTATTTATCATCATCCTCAGCTCCTCTTCAATTCTATCAACTTTTTCATCTTTCTCTACACATCCCCGTCTTTTGTGTTCTCTCTGAATCATCCATCTATCCACCTCTTTGCTCGTCCTCGAATTCTCTCTTCCAAGTTCGCCCATTTTCTTATCACTCTCTACCTCGGTAGACTTAATCTTCTCTGGTTCCAATTGGAATTCCTCACCGATTCTATCTTCTTGATCACTATACCTGCAATTTACCTCCTTTAGTCTCTTGACTTCTTGCTCTCCTTGCTCAACCCTCTCCATCAAATCGTCCACATCTTATTGGATTTCATTTTCAATTGTAAGCCTATAGAAGTTTGCTATCACTAAATCTGAGCTGGTCTCCAAAACCTCTCTTTCGATTTCTTTGCCCTTCTTAAAAATCTCTCCACTCTAAAGTCTTTCAATTTCACTCTTCAAGATTTTTTTCTCTCTTTTCAAATCTTTGTTTTTTTTCCATGAATTTCACCTTCGCCTCCCATTCCCCTAAGATCTCCTCTATTTTTGTTTGATTTCTCTCTAGCCTCTTCACCTTGGCCTTTCGTTATCTCACTCCACACATATCCAGTTTAGTTGGCATTGTGGGCTTTTTACAAGTCCTTCTAAAACTTGATCCTAAGATTTGTTTTGCCTTTATTTTCACTTGCATAGCCAAGGTCCTCATTTGTCTATAGCTTCTCAAAGCTATAGGTTATGTTGATTGGATTTATCATTTTGGAAAAGACCCTAGTCATACTTGAGGTCTCGTTTGATTGGCAAGTCTTGCTTCCTACCTTGTTCACTTCATTATTTCTTCCATTTTCAATCTCCACATAGAAAGAAGAGAGAGAAGACCTAGTTTCCTTCCTCCTGACCTTCCCACCAAAGATCTCTTTTGCCTTGCATGCATGCTCACACAAGCTATGCTTTGCACAATTTGCACACAACAAGAACAAAGTCCAAAGGACTAGACACTCGAGGGAAAATTTGGCAATATGCCCAATTTTCTCACAACACCAACATCTCACATAGTTTGAGATAGGGCCAAATTGAGGACATCTATTTGCATGCCCTCCCACTATTCTATCAAATTCAATTCGTCTGTCACTCCATCAAAGATTCATCTCCCTCGTGTCACTCTCCCAAAACCCCACACTTCCCTTCATTGTGTCATTTCTTTAAAAAAGATCAAAGCAACTGTGGGGCCATATGGTTGTGCCATACAGTTGGGGCACCAAGTAGACTCATAGTAATCTCTATGAGATTTACTAAACCAAGTCCCACCGGGCATGCCAAATTAAGGGCTTTTACGAAGCCGAGAAAATGTGGGTTGCTTGCAACTAAGTTGCTTAGATTTCTATTTTTGGGAGCTCTTTACTCACCCTGAGCTTGCGAACATGCACCAAAGCACTCCTTTTTTCGATCCCCAATAGGATCATCAAATGGATCTTGTTTACTTTTCTACCTTCGACTTCGCATCTCTCTTATACTCAGTCCTTTTTCACTTCTTTATCTTCCTTTCCCTTACTCCCACTCTCACCCTCAACCTCACACCCTTCTCGTCTTCTCAGGCTTATCAACTCCCCCCTCACTAAACCTCAACTCATGCTCAATTCTCACTCTTATCTTCAACTCTCATTAGCTCTTCCAACTTAATCACCTCTTGACTTAATATTCCACTTCCACACGTGCATATTCACATCTGCATCCAACCACATAGGCCACCATACATGCACACACTCAAACACATATTGAGACAATAAATCACTCACAATTTGATAGTTGAACATTCTTAATTAGACTATCAAACACTTGTACTTGCACTCACGTAGACTCACTCGTTCAGTCCCTAACTCACATACTCACGCAAACAAGCACTTTCCCTTTATTCCCCTTTTGAGTGCTATCTGCTTTTCTTTTTTTAAGTTTGATGTGAAGCACAACATTGTTATATCGAAGCAACCAATAGTAAGAAACTTGAACATCTACCAACATGGAGGGTAGAAATGACATATCCCAAATCCATTGTCGTAGCCCCTCACCCTTCCTCCTACTAGTCTAGTATATAGTCAAGTGTCACACTTGTTTTTTTTTTCACACTATTTGTAGGTTTTGTAATCGTCTTCTATTATTTCATAATACATTGTGATGAATTTAGGCATATTTTGCATAGCACTCTTAGCATCCAGACTCCCAATTTCAAATACACTGTAAGAAAGATTTCTATACTGATTCTTGGAAATGATTTCGATGAAAAGTATATGATCAATTGTGCACTCACATTTAACAACAAAATGCAATTATAACATGAGAAAAAAAACTACTGAAGATGAAGTATCATACATGAGGGAGTATGTTTTTCTTGCCATGGTTAAGCCACACCTCTATTGACTATGTACACTTTCCTATTCACACTCTCATACATATGTTCTCTCTTCACACAATGGGCATTCAAGCAGAAGTTATTTTGGTCACTAGTTGCATACAATCCGTATTCCCACATGATCATTTCATACTTTAAACCTCCATTCCGACACACAATATGCAGGTATGAATCCAATGTACAAGTGAAAGTCAACCATAGATGAAATATTACTAAAGAAAAATTCTAATCGTTGCCCTCCTTGTACCACACTTCTTCTTACTTTCATGAATGAAGGAAGAAATGTGCAGCTGATTGTAGTGCACAAAGCTCTAAATACCTCTAGCTTCTGCTCCCCTGCTGGCAGTCTCCCTTCTTTGCCCCGAAAAAAAAAAAGAGGAAGACCTGCTCTCCCTTCTCAAGGTTGATGGAGAAGAAACATCCCTTTTAGCTCTATAAGTGTTATGACCTATGGGGTTAATCCAAACTCTACTGTAAAGGTCAACTCTTCTAAGTCATGACACTGAGGGGTGGCCAATGCAACTATCATCCAAATAAAACCAGTCCTTGAGGAAAACACTTGGAAGCTCCAAATGATGTTGATTACAGTTGTACCAGTGTCTCCCATCTAAGACAAGACAAAGCTGTGCATTCCATAGTATCCATGCTTTTTAACTTTAACAGATCTTACCAAAATCCATGGCACCATAACATAAATCTTCTTCCACTATATTTCTCTTCGTGCCACAACCTCATTCTCTGTGTAGGAATTTTGTTGAACACCTACCACTACTCCCTTGTCTTTAGAGGTTGATGAAATAGACGAATAGGCCAAAAGCTACGATCACAACTTCTTAGCAGGTGACACCCTAGAGATTAGCTTTCTTTTGCAAGACACTTATGCTATCAAAGATGTCATTGAAACCTGATGAATCGTTTTATTTCTTTTCTCTCTTATTTCTCCTTGAGCTGAGTTTTGAGAACCATAAAACAATAGTCCCCAATTATCCACATCATCTACATCTAGTAAATATTAGCAATCCATCATCACCACGACCTACTATTGTCTCATCCTCCTTCCCTACAGTAGAAAATGCTAGTACACGAAAACTTGACCTCTGGTAGGCCACCATCTTTTGCATTGTAGGTGTGGTTGGAATCATCAAGATTTTGGCATGCTTCAACAAGGTCTCTCCTCTTTGCAATAGAGAGCCACTCTGTATGCAACAAATGAACTCGACCTCTTTGAGATGGACCGTGCCAATGAGGGAATTGTACTCTCAAAACCTCCTTCCACTATGCACAACTCAGGTCCCACTCTCCTGAATATGACAACATAACCTCCTCTTTCATCACCTTCTACACCCAACAAGACTATAAGTTGTAAGTCCCATAGTAGCATTTTCTTTTTATTCAACTTTGCACCTTGTAGTGTTTACAAAGTGGCATTTATGAATTATCGATACAGGTCTAACTCTCTCCATAATAGCATCAAGGGCCTCTAATGTTTGTGTCTGTTAATTGCTGCATCACAAGGGATTACAATATGACATTTGCATCCATATACAGATGCAACCATTGCAAGGCTGATCGTTGTACACCCAGAACCTCCTTCTGCAACATTGCTACCAATGCCTAACCCTTTGGACTTCAAGCCTCTTCAATAATCTACAGTGCTACTCTATCTTTCACACTACCACTCCCCCATGTGCACATGTACAGAAACTAGAGGAAGAACCCCCAAAAACTCCTTTCGCTCGTGGTGTTCTCCTGCAACAGAGAGCCCCCAAAAAAAAAACCTTCTGGGAACAAGCAGCCCCCATTTTTCTACCCTTTGACACCTGCAGAAGAAGAAGAGGCAACTCCATGCCCATATACTTTCTCTCTAATGCACACACTAGCCACCTTCCTGCATGTGTGGAGTGATGGGACATACCCCCCTTCCCTTAATTACTGATAGGATGGTGACCACTGCCCTACCCTCCATTGCTCTATGTGCACACCTACACACCACAAAAAAAAACACCGTGAAAACTCATTAACACATTGCGAGGATAGCAATTCGCAACTCCAAAAGAAAGCCCAAGAGTGCCATCCCATAACCAGTGCAAGATATCCCATCAATAGTTGGACTTGAAAAGATGAATAGATTCATCACTTATAAAACCTAACAAAATGAATATGATGCATGAGTTAAATGAAACATTGTTAATGTTATTTTCCATGCCTTTCCAAAGAAAATCAATGACATTGCATTCTTCCTACTCCATGTTTCACCCTCTATGATTGGGCAAAAGTCAAAGAAGCATGAATCCTTAAGTCACTATCAGCACCCTCTGGTCATTGAAGCATTTGAATTTTACTCCCTTCTCTTTTTATTGTTCCCAATAATCTTCCAAAGTATTCTGGATGAACTCTCTGTACTGATCCTCTACAGCTCTTCAAATATTCACTACAGAACTACATTGGTCATCACTTCAATGAGATCAATATCTTTTTCCTCCTTTGAAATCTCACTGCTATGTTTTTTCTCCCTTCGATCTCTTTCATTTGTGCAACAATTAGCTGACAGCAACCAGACAAATCTTCTAGGTGATACCTCCTTTCTCTTGTTTTGTTGTGAACCTTCTAGTTTCTTATGTGACTATAGCATGGTGACCTTCTCACTCATTAAATGTACTCCTCCCTCTTGTGCACCTGCTCTGGGTCATCATGTTGATATATTTAGGTAGTGATGTGTGAACCCTCTAGGACCGCTAGGGCACTTTTTTCCCTCTTTAGGAGGTTTTCCCCCCCGCCCAACATGTATATATGCCTATTGCCCTAATGGGCTACTTATCTTTGTACATTCTTTAGTAATACATTTAGTATTGTGTGTTGTGCTTCAAGCTTCTTCTTCTTCCTTATGTTGTTCGCATGCTTCTTTAGACATCTAACTCCAACAATTGGTATCAGAGCAGGTCGCCGCTTCATCTAGGGCATCGTCGGCACCTCTCCGGTTGTAGTCTCAGAATCGCACGAATTTTGGTGAGCATACTCACCGTGTTTTATAGATCAAAAGAGCTTTGCTGCATGGTGCCGAAATCGCAATCTGAGCTCGTTTCGGCCTCCAAACACACTATCACAGCGCTTGTGCATGCTATTTCATCTTTTTGTGCCAAACATATATACGAGTTTCGGTTCATCAGTATAAACGTCTCCAAGTCTACTAGAGGTTTAGCAGAATTCATCTGGGTAGTTCTGTTCAACGTTTTGAGATACAATCAATTTTCTGCATCAAGGTATTTTAGTCACCAGCCATGGCTAGAAGCAGTGATGTATTTCGTATGTTGGCTGTTGAGGATAAGTTGGATCGTACCAACTACCCGTTGTGGGCTTATATGATGCGACATGTTTTGGTTGCAAAAGGACTGTAGAACATTGTGTAGGGTGTTAAAAACGTCCTATCACACCTGCAACTATTACAATTGTAGGTACTGAAGCTGATGCAAAAGGTGTCGAAGATGATGATATTCTGCATATTCGTGTTCGTGTTGTTGTTTTTGTTGCACCTACTGTAGAGCAAATTCATTGGGATGGCAGAGATGCCCATGCACATGCATTGATAGCTTTGTCTATCAAACGTGCCATTATTCCTCACATACGCTCTTGTAGAACAGCTAAGGATGCTTGGGATACACTTACCACATTGTACTAAGCTAAGAATGAGGCTCGTGTTGCTTACCTCCGAAAACAATTAGAGAGTGAGCACATGAATGAAGGTGATTCTATGGATAGTTCTCTAACAAAGATCAAATAATTGAAGGAATAGTTGATTTCTGTTGATGAGGTTATACCAGATAGCTCACTTGTGCAGACCATTCTGAATGGTCTTCTTGATTCATATCAAAGTTTTGCTTCTACTCTTCGGTTGATGATGAAAGGCAATCCAAATGCCTTGTCATTTGAGGAGTTAGTCTCTGTTCTATTGCAGGAAGATCAGTCCAGGCACAACAGGTCCATTATGCGAGTTGCAAATCAAGCATTCCTTGCTAGTCAGAAGGGCAAAGGAAAATGGAGCTCTTCAATTAATAAGCAGAAATCTGCTAATTCTGCACAATCAAAGAGGGAAGACAAAGATGAAAAGAAATCAGAAAAGCAGAAATTGTTCTGCAAGTACTGTAAAGGAAATGATCATATCATAAAGAAATGTCCAAAACTGGTAGCTAAAGAGGCAAAGAAGAAACACGTTGGAATGGTTGTTGCAGAGGCCTCTACACCAAAAATAGATTCTGCTAATCTTGTGCAGGAAGAAGAATGGGTGTTTACTACTGTTTGCGGTTTTGACCCATCTTCTCATGAGCACTGCATGTCTATAGTAGACTTAGATGTTTGGTACTTTGACAGTGGGGCGATCAAATATATTACCTCGCAGCACAGTTTTTTCTCTTCACTCAAGCCTACCCCTACAGGGAATACTGTTACATGTGCCAGCCACTCCTCTTATCCTATTATGGGAGTTGGTAAGATCATTATGACTACTATTGATGGTAGTTCTTTCACTTTGTCATATGCTTTATTTATGCCAGGGATCAAGAAGAACCTGTTATCGGTTTCTGCATTAGCCAAGATTGGCTTGGTTGTGAAATTTATTGATGATAGGTGTACAGTTCATGATCTATCAAATGGTGATGTGATTATTGCTTCTAGCATTTTATGTCGTGGGTTGTATAAGCTCATAGACTATGAAAGATCTGTGAATGATTTGGCATGTGCAATATATGATTCTCAGGCTATGTCAGATGCAAAGCTTTGGCATGCACGCTTTGGTCATCTGAATTTTGCTTATTTGCTACGCCTGTAGAAATTTGAAATGGTGTCCTCTTTGCCCAAACTTGAGGTACCTGGAAAACATGTTTGTGAAGGTTGTATTTTGGGCAAAATGTAGCGTTCCTCATTTCCAAAAGATGGTTCAGTTTGGACTGTTACTGTTAGTATCCATGTGAAAGGCCAAATGGCCACCGGACACTTCTTTGTATATGTTCTTTAATAAAACATATAGTGGACTGGTTAGTTACAGACTGTAAGTTCGACCGCATTTTAAGACCTAAGAAGTCTATCTTCATGCTCTCTGTGTACTGGGTTTTCTGTGTGTGTTTGTAGTCTTTGCGCGGAGTACCATGTGCGGCCTCAAGAGCTGGATTTTCTACTCTGAGGATATCTTCGTGGAGTTTGCGAGAAGGAGAGTGCACTGTGGTGCATCGCCATCGAGTTACTTCACTGGTATCAGAGTGTTTTGAGACAAAAGCTTTGTTCCTTTTGTGTGAGCAAAGCGAGCACCCCCCTCGGATTTCTCTCGGCTTACGACTAAGGCAGCGACCAAGGCATAGACCTTGGCATACCTTGTCATCCGAGTCACCGAAGTCACCGTTGGCACCGTTGGCTACGCACGAGGGAGGACCTCAACGATCAAGGAATAAAGAGATCCCCGGTACTTCTCGGGAGGTCACCCATCCCAGTATTGTTCCCCCTAAGCTCACTTAACCGTGGCAATCTCTTGCCACTAAGCTACACTCTTGTGGTGTCTGAAGAAGGGGAAAGACTAAGGTTGACATTACCTTGAGCTAGTTTTGTCCCTCAAAGCTTCATTCTTTGCTTTCAAAGCCTATTTCTGAAGCAATTTCGGGGTGTCTTTTGGAGCCATTTTGGAGTACTTTTGCACATAGTTCTCTTCACACGGGTCCAAGAACATCAAGAAGAGTGTTCTTTGTACTTCTCAGACAATAAATATCAACCTTTGGGGCTGTGTTTTCAGCCACACTAGTAAAACTACAGGTTTCTCGCGAGGTTTTCAGTTTTGGTGGGAGTAGCCACTGGAAATTTATGCAAGTTTTTTGAGCCTAAGACATCAGAGTTGACAGACACTTGCAGGTGTTATTGGCAAGTTTTTGGGCTGTGTTGTTTCCACCACAGAAGCAGAGTATGTTGCAGCAAGTGAGGCATGTAAGGAAGCATTGTGGCTTTCTCGTCTTGCTTCTGATATGGGTTTATCTCAGCATGTACCTCGCTTGCTCAGTGATAGTCAGAGTGCCATTGCTTTGGCTAAGAATCCGATCTATCATGCAAAGACCAAGCACATTGAGGTGAGTTATCACTTCATTAAAGATTGCTTAGCCACTGAGCGCATTATTCTTGAGAAGGTTCACACTCGAGATAATGTTGCAGATGCTTTGACTAAAGCTCTACCACAGGATAGCTTTCGACACTGTTGTCACTTGATGGGGGTTACTTGATTCTTGATCTTACACAGTCACTTGTATACTATGTAACATGCCCATCAGGTGGGAGGTATAGTTTGTATACTTACACTCAAGTATTCTTTATCATTCTTTATTTTTCTCCCATAGTTACTATGGCCATATTGGCCTTTAGTGGGAGATTGTTACCGTTAGTGTCCATGTGAAAGGCCAAATGGCCACCAAAAACTTGTTTGTATATGTTCTTTAATAAAACATATGGTGGCCTAGTCAGTTATAGACTGTAAGTTCAACCGCATTTGTAAGACCTAAGAAGTTTGTCTTCGTGCTCTTTGTGTACTGGGTTCTCTGTGTGTGTTTGTAGTCTCTTCGCGAAGTACCATGTGTAGCCTGAAGAGCTCGGTTTTCTACTCTGAAGATATCATCGTGGAGCTCGCGAGAAGGAGATCACACTGTGGTGCATCGCCATTGAATTACTTCATGGACTACTCAGAAATTGGAACTTGTACATAGTGATGTTTCTGGTCCTATGCAGAGACCTTCTTTTGGAAATTATCTTTACTTTGTGACTTTCATCGATGATTTTTCCAGCATGCATAGGTATATCCATTGAAGGCAAAGTCCGAAGTGTTTATGTGCTTCAAACAATTTTTGGTTTTGGTTGAAAATCTGTCAGCATGTAAAATGGACACCCTCCGTTCTGATCGAGGGGGGGATTATATGTCTTCTGATTTTAATGCATTTCTAGTTGAACGTGGGATAAAACACCAGTGTACAGTGTTGTATACACCTCAACAAAGTGGAGGTTTTGAACAAAAGAATAGGTCACTCATGGAAATGGCGAGGTGTATGGTTAAGAGTCAGGCTTTACCACATAGTTTCTGGCTTCAGGATGTCATGTGTGTAGAATATGTACTTAACAGGTGTCCAACTAAAGCATTGCAGTCTATCACTCCATATGAGGCTTGGCATGATCACAAGCCATCTATTGCTCATCTATGTGTTTTTGGTTGTCTGGCATATGCATTAGTGCCTGAAAAACATCGCAGAAAATTGGATGATAAAGCAGTAAAATGTATTTTTGTTGGGCACTGTTCTAAAAGTAAAGGCTATCGTCTATATCATCCATAGACTAAACACATTTTGGTTAGCCATGATGTTGTTTTTGTGGAAGATGTTATTCAGTCATTGCTTTCATGTACTAAGGAGACATCTCTTAGCTCCAAAGACATGTATGATACTTTGCTACCTCTTTTTACAGGTGGATAGTCTAGTGCTGGTCCTAATGAGGCAACTTCTCAGCCTATGCAGGTTTCAGCTAATGATGTAGATCATTCTATTTCTAATGCAAATTTACATGATGCACTTGTTGATGAGAGAGGTCATATTGAGCAGGCAAAAACTATGCCAAAATCTCTAGTGCAGACTTTGAGTGATAGCAAATTAGATGCACCTCATCATATCGTACTCATTTAGGCTCTCATAGTGGCTCATTTGCATCAGATTTCTATGTTATGGCTGCATCTAGTCTCTGTGATGAGAATGAGCTTGTTTCGTTTGATGAAGCACAAAATTCAGAAAATTGGATGGCTGCTATGCAATCTGAATATGATTCTATAATGAAGAATGGTACTTGGTCTTTGTGTGAATTGCCTCCTAGCAAGAAGGCCATTGGCATTAAGTGGGTTTACAAGCTGAAGTGTAAGCTTGATGGAACAATTGATAGGTATAAGTCTAGGCTTGTTGCAAAGGGTAATGTGCAGGAAAGAGGCATTGATTTTGATGAGACCTTCGCACCTACATGTCGTATGACTACTATTTGGAGCATCTATGCACTTGCAGCCCATCATGGTTGGAATGTACATCAGGTGGACATTAAAATGACATTTCTGAATGGTGACTTGCATGAAGAAGTGTATGTTTTTCAGCCCCATGGCTTTGTGTAGAAAGTGCATGAAAACCAGGTGTTCAGGTAAAAGAAGGCATTATATGGTTTAAAGCAAGCACCACGTGCTTGGTATGCAAAGATACATGCCTATCTGATTGCACATGGTTTTGAGAACAATCCAACTAAAAGCACCTTATATGTTAAGTGTGCTAATGATGTG
>CM035412.1:178402556-178430056 GCA_020310875.1 Ceratopteris richardii
GATTTTCTATTTCCCGCCTAAAAGCTTTTCGAAAAGAACACGATTTTGGGGTCATTCTCAGAATCACGATTCTCTGGTTGTGCTCAAAATCGCGATTCTTTAAATTTCTCAAAAACACGATTCTAAGAAGACATGATTTTCAGTGGGCTCAAAATCGCAATTTTCACAAATCACGATTTTCAGTCAAAAACACGATTTTGGGAAAAACATGATTGTCTGTGGGCTCCAAAATCGCGATTTTCAAAAACACGATTTTCATCCAAAATCACGATTTTCACGATTTTTAGAACACGATTTTCAGTAAGTTACAAAATTGCGATTTTCAGAACACGATTCTCAAGAAGCACGATTTTTAGCCGAAATCGCGATTTTCAGGTAAAACCACGATTCTAAGAAAAAACATGATTTTCATTCAAAATTGCGATTTCCATGTCAAAAACACGATTTTCAGTCAAAATTGCAATTTTCTGGTCATTCTCAAAATCGCGATTTTCAGGCCAAAAAACACGATTTTCTATCAAAATCGTGTTTTTCAGGATTCTCACTCAAAATCGCGTTTTTCACGATTCTCACTCAAAAACGCGTTTTTCACGATTCTCACTCAAAATCGTGTTTTTCACCATTTTCATTCAAAATCACCTTTTTTGGGATTATTCAAAATCGCGATTTTCATGAGAATGATTTGACATAAGTTTTTTATCAAAAGTCCATTTTTTGAGCTCTATAGCTCATTGGAAAGCTCGTTTCGAATCCTACATGGCCTCAACTATTTTTTATAAGAACAAGGCGTTGATTTTTAGATAGGATAATTTGAATTTGACCCTCAGGTGGGACCAGGAACCCAAGGGGACTCCAAAAGGATTTTGAACCATACCAAGAGGAAATTTTGGACTCTTAACCAAAGCTTATGAACCTGAGATCTGGTAGACACCTAAGCAAGGATAGACAAAGCATTAGATCTTCTGAGGGAAGTGTCAACCATACAGCTAAGTCTTGGGCACAACAACTAAGTGGTTATCCTTACGTACTAAGCTCTGACACAAGTGACTCAGAAATGTCTTTTAGCATGGGGAAACCTGCAGGTGGCTCAGGAATTGCCTATCTACAAACACCCAAAGGTCCATATAAGACACAATTGGAATATATTTCAGACCAACCGATTAGGTGCTCACATCTATGAGGACAGCCTAAGGCGATGAGTGGTCCAACTCAAAAATCTACATCAACCCTTTGGACTTGAACACCCAGTAGTCAAGTTCGAAGAGGGTTCATACATTGATAAGGAAGGAACCATGTATGTGGTCACCAACCTACCAGATAGGACTGATGAGTTTGGAAATATCATTCCTGAGAATGAGATAGGAGACCTAGAACAAGGAAATGTAGGACAAGGACTCCAGACTCCTAGAGGTAAGTCAGTTTTGACCAGAGTGATCACCCCAGATTGGATCCCTCAAGACAACAAAAGCATAGAACTATTCTTGAATAGAGAAATAGAGGAAGCCTTTTGGAGATTCAAGCCAGATCAACCTAGCCAATTGGGTATAGTCATCATCTACGAATTCAAAGATCCTGAGATACCAGGCAAAGTTGTCTACCTGGATAACACATCGGAGAAAATGTTCTTGGTATGAGAGCATGATAGGCACGCATATACTTGGCAGGGTGAATTGATCTTTCCTCCACCACGACCATACCTATGTGAAGAAATGCGACACATGTCAACGTGCACAATATTCGATAAGAAAAGATGAGATGCCATTGAGACCAATGATGGGAGGACGTGCATTCTCGAAGTGGGGTATAGACTTTGTTGGTCCTATTAATCCCCCAGCAAGAAATTCCCATGCGGAGTACATCATTGTAGCCACAGATTACCTGACAAAGTGGGTCGAAGTAAAAGCCACGACAAAGAATGATGCTCAGACAACGGCTAAGTTCTTATTCGAGAATGTGTTCACTAGATATGGATTACCAATAGAGTTATTTAGTGATAGAGGTACGCACTTCTTGAACGAAGGCATTGAAAATCTTCTCCAAGAATTCTTGGTGACACATAAGAAGTCTGCCCCTTATCATCCTCAAGCTAACGGACAAGCGGAGAGCACCAATAAGATCCTCTGTAATGTATTGACAAAACTGGTAAACAATAAATGCTCTGATTGGGATAAACAGATTCATCATGTTGTTTGGGCTTACCGAGTGGCCTATAAAACGGTACTCAATGCCATGCCATTTCAGATGGTCTTTGGACAGAATGATATGCTACCATTAGATTTCTTAATTCTAGCTTTAAAAGTAGCACAAGATCATGAGTGGAATGGACATGAATTGTCCTCTAGGATCTTTGATCTAGAACCCTTAGGAGAGACGAGGCTACGAGCGGCAGCAGGTATCTATGCTGCAAAGAAAAGGCAAAAGGCATACTTCGATCCCCACATCAAGGATAAGGGACTGAAAGAAGGAGACCTAGTGTTGGTCTATATGCTAAAGCAACATGCCCGTAAGTTGGAAAAAAGAGGATATGGACCCATGATCATTAATAGAATTTCCACTAGCGGTGCGGTTCAATTGGCTACTTTAGAAGGTGACATCTTGCCAATCTATATTAGTGGTTGTCGAGTGAAATTATATCAAGAACCTCTTATTAGAGGACATGCAAACAAGACTCAATATTGCTAAGAAGCAAAAAGAAGAAGAGTTGAGGGTCAGAGAAGAAGCACAAGCAGAGGCCAGAGAGCGTATTAAGCGAAATAACTTAAGGTGATTAGGCCTAGATGTCAACTCAAAAGCCCCAAAATATCACATGGATATGTGCCGAAAATCAGGCATAATTAATTCTCAAAGCATTGACCGACGTCCCTTTGTGACCATAGAGATAGGACAAGGAAAGAGTGCAAGAACTGTGAAAGCATTGATTGACTCAGGTGCAGCAACTAGTGCAGTTAGACTTTCCTACTACCAAAACTTGCAGTTGAACATCAATCCCATAGAAGCTTATCTCATAGGATTGGGAGGTGTGGAAACCCCTTGTTTGGGCGAGGTGGAATTTCCCATCTACCTTCAAGATGTTCCAATGAAAGTCAAAATGCTAGTGTGTCAAGATGAGGACCTTATGGAACCACTTGTCTTGGGTCAAGATTGGATTTATGACCATGCAGTCAACTTGAACCTCAGAAATCAACTTCTTCAAGCTTGAGTACATGAACAATGCATTACATTAGAATTAGAGAACTGCATGCTCATAGATCATGGCACCACACACTCTTTTAGTTCCTCTAAGACTAATCTTCGCGAGCAAGATGTTGTATGTGTCAAAAACTCTATGATCCAGAAGGACTCAATCATGGAAGTCGCAAAGGCAAGCAGACCCTCCTTATTTTTCGAAGGGTAAAGCATCCATAGTAGTTCAACCTCAAAAGCAAGCACAACAATTCAAGACAACTGCTATAGCAAATAGAAAGACACCATTCAACAAGAAAGCCATTCTGAGCATGAAACAGATTTGGGTACGCAAAGGAGAGCAACCACCAGCCTTGCCCCCACAAATCCCATCCAAGAAAACCAACCAGGCCAAAAGATGAAGGAAGAAGCTCGGACAAGCTCAACCACAAGGTATTCGACAAGTTTGGGTGCCTAGGAAATTAGCTGCAGCTCAACAAGGACAATTACAAATCTGGGTACCCAAGCAGCTCCTACATACACAACAATCTATGCTCTCCCACATGAGAAAAGTCTCAACAAAGAAAGCAAAGACCAACTCACCTCTTCAACAAGAGTCAGAAGACAATCATCAAGGATATGGGTTTGGAAGCCAAAAGCATTAGCGACCCCTACAAAACCAAAGCACCAACCACAAGGGACACAACGGTCAAGAAACCAGCCAAGGATGAATAGGCCAAAAGTGCTCACTACACAGTCACAGATCCATCTCAAATGGATCCCCATAAGGAGGAAGGATCAGTTGTCATCTCGAGATCCAATGGATACCTCCACGACAGATGGCATCAACATCCGCAAATAACATCGAAAGCCTCGACGAGCGACAACCATGTGCTCCTTGCACAACCCTGTCTTTTGCACCATTCAGGTCATGCATTTCCAAAGTATGCATTAATATAGGGCCACATTACATGGCCGTGCATCGACACAATTGAGAGTCCCATGCACAAGAGCACATTGACACATGTAAACCATTTTTTGATACTAACCTTTGTCTTCTTGATTTGTGACATTGTTCCTTCTTCAAAAAAAAAAAAAGAAGAAAAAAACGAGAGAGAAAGAACTTAGGTTTGGCTCATGGAACATGAATGAGTCATGCTTAGTTGAAAAATGGAACTGTTGATTCCTGGGCATTTATCAGTTTCGATAGAAGTGGGTCTCGGTTAGCAGATGATATTATTGTTACCTTATCTGGTAGATGTCAAGAACTTGGCATGAACATGGCATCCACAACTATGGTTCCCCCTTACCATGGTAGGAGTGAAGAGCTTGAAGGTCTGCAACTTGAGTGATGCTTAACTACTGCATGTACGAGAGCATCGAGGGAGATATCTGCAAGAGGTAGTTTGGTACCCTAAAAATCCTTGTCCGTATACTGGGTGAGAGGACTCCTGCTTATGATGAGCTAAAGAGAATATGTGAAACTAAGCTTGGTGTAGTTACCCAATGTTGTTTGTCAAGCAATATAAAGAAATTCAATTCTCAGTACTTGGAAAATGTTACTTTGAAAAGAGGAGACAAGATGAGTCACTCAAAGAATTTCATCAATGAACCATCCACACGGACATTCATCAACAATGAAAGACTAGCTGACAATCCATCACAAATGTCAGGTTTACAACACAAAGAAATAAACATCAATCAACCCTTCACCATGGTAACTATCTCTACTTTGACAACACCATAACCATGATAGATTAGGAAACCTATTCGTTGGCATACACTTGAGCACTTAGCTCAAGACCCCCAATTTTTGCACCATTCTTCTTCCAATGCATTTTCCAAGTAAGCATACATAGGGCTACATTACAAGGCCATGCACAAGGAACATATTTTCCTCAACCCATGCACGAACACACTTACCCATCCCTCATTATGGATTACGAGTACTTGGCATGAGCTACATATGAACATCATCTCTGGAAGATCTGGAGGACATCAATGGAGGCCCACAATGACACATTCATGCTCAAATCCAAGGAAGAAGCACATACCAAGGGGCTACAACTTGCACAAGCTCGCAATGACAAATGAGGAACCAGACAACCAAACCTGCTACAATTGCAAGATAGATGGCTCTTAGGATGGACACTACCTCTCAAAGCACTACATGGAACAACCATTACAACAAGGGTCTGTCAGGGATGACAGACTCGAGAGGGGGGGAGTGTTGAAGATCAAGGTCAAGGACAAGCATAATAAGTGCATCAAAGAAGTGGATACATAAGAAGAAGGAGAAATTAGGGAGCCCCAAGAAGTACATGTCAAATTTTTAGAAGAATCCCTATAAAAATAGTGATTTTCATCACTAAAAACCATTGTAAATACCATTTTCTATTTTTGTGACTCCATTTTGTTCAAGCCAAGGACTCCTTGAGCTTGAGGAGTATTAGAAGTATCATCCTACCAATTTTCATAATTTTTAGACTTTGTTTGAGCCCTCAAATAAGCCTTGGAACCTAATTCTTAACTAGGTTGGACACTAGGTCTGGACAGGGCCAAAACTAGTCAAAAAACTATAAAAAGAGCTAGAGAGCTCATTTTTGGGGTTAGCTTATTTGAGAATAGCTTTGTAAGAGAACTCTTTTGGCAATCAAATCTCTCCATTGTTCCTCTCTTTGATCTTACCTTGTGCATGTGTGTGTATGTGTGTGCATGTTTTTGTGCTTTCACTCACGCACTTGTGCCTTCACTTTCTCGTGGTCTTCATACCGGTCCTCACGTCTCCGTGCATTCACAAGTAAAGGAGGTGGTGCTTACGCTTGAGCTACAATGTGTATGTGTATGTGTATGTGTACATGTACGTGTACGTGTGCGTGTGCGTGTACGTGTACGTGTGCGTGTGCGTGTACGTGTACGTGTGCGTGTCCGTGTACGTGTACGTGTGCGTGTGCGTGTACGTGTACATGTGCATGTGCGTGTACGTGTACGTGTGCGTGTGCGTGTACGTGTACGTGTGCGTGTACGTGTACGTGTGCGTGTGCGTGTATATGTACGTGTGCGTGTGCGTGTGCGTGTGCGTGTATGTGTACGTGTGCGTGTGCGTGTATGTGTGCGTGTACGTGTGCGTGTGCGTGTGCGTGTACGTGTGCGTGTGCATGTACGTGTACGTGTGCGGGTGCGTGTACGTGTACGTGTGCGTGTGCGTGTACGTGTACGTGTACGTGTACGTGTACGTGCACGTGTACGTGTATGTGTACGTGCGCGTGTACGTGTACGTGTATGTGCGCGTGTACGTGTACGTGTACGTGGGTGTGTACGTGTACATGTACGTGTGCGTGTACGTGTACGTGTACGTGTGCGTGTACATGTACGTGTACGTGTGCGTGTACGTGTAGGTGTACGTGTGCGTGTAGGTGTACGTGTGCGTGTACATGTACGTGTACGTGTTTGTACGTGTACGTGTTTGTACGTGTACGTGTTTGTACGTGTACGTGTACGTGTACGTGTACGTGTACGTGTACGTGTACGTGTACGTGTACGTGTACGTGTACGTGTACGTGTACGTGTACGTGTACGTGTACGTGTACGTGTACGTGTACGTGTACGTGTACGTGTACGTGTACGTGTACGTGTACGTGTACGTGTACGTGTACGTGTACGTGTTTGTGTACGTGTTTGTGTACGTGTCTATGTCTATGTCTGACGTGTACGTATACGTGTGCGTGTACGTGTGCGTGTGCGTGTGCATGTACATGTGCATGTGCGTGTGCGTGTACGTGTGCGTGTACATGTGCATGTGCGTGTGCGTGTGCATGTGCGTGTGCGTGTGCATGTGTGTGTGCGTGTGCGTGTGCGTGTGCGTGTGCGTGTGCGTGTGCGTGTGCGTGTGCGTGTGCGTGTGCGTGTGCGTGTGCGTGTGCGTGTGCGTGTGCGTGTGCGTGTGCGTGTGCGTGTACGTGTGCGTGCACGTGTGCGTGCACGTGTGTGTGTACGTGGGCGTGTACGTGTGCGTGTACATGGGCATGTACGTGGGCCTGTACGTGGGCCTATACGTGGGCCTGTACGTGGGCCTATACGTGGGCGTGTACGTGGGCGTGTACGTGGGCGTGCACGTGGGCGTGCACGTGGGCGTGCACGTGGGCGTGCACGTGGGCGTGTACGTGCGCGTGCACGTGGGCATGTACGTGGGCGTGCACGTGGGCATGTACGTGGGCGTCCACGTGGGCATGTACGTGGGCGTGCGCGTGCACGTGCGCGTGTGCGTGCGCGCGCGTACGTGCGCACGTGCCTCTATACATGTCTATGTGTGTGTCTGTGTATGTGTCTGTGTCTGTGTCTGTGTGTGTGTCTGTGTCTGTGTCTGTGTTTGTGTCTGTGTCTATTTCTGTGTCTGTGTTTGTATGTGCATGTGTTTGTATGTGCATGTGCATGTGCATGTGCATGTGCATGTGCATGTGCATGTGCATGTGCATGTGCATGTGCATGTGCATGTGCATGTGCATGTGCATGTGCATGTGCATGTGCATGTGCATGTTTATGTGCATGTGTGTGTGTGTATGTGTATGTGTATGTGTATGTGTATGTGTATGTGTATGTGTATGTGTATGTGCATGTGCATGTGCATGTGCATGTGCATGTGCATGTGCATGTGCATGTGCATGTGCATGTGCATGTGCATGTGCATGTGCATGTGCATGTGCATGTGCATGTGCATGTGCATGTGCATGTGCATGTGCATGTGCATGTGCATGTGCATGTGCATGTGCATGTGCATGTGCATGTGCATGTGCATGTGCATGTGCATGTGCATGTGTATGTGTATGTGTATGTGTAAAGAGAGATGGTGGATGCAATCCCAAGATGAGTTGGTGCTACTACAACCAGCTTCACACTAGCCAACTGAGACTTCATATTTGGTTAGTAGACCCTTTGAGCTTCCTTAATCCACAAAAAAATCACACAAGTTTTTTGTAATAAGTATCTCAAAAGTTTGAGTTAAGACACACTAGTTGCAAAGTGACTTGCTCCCAAAACTTGTTATTTTTGTACATACACCTTTTGGAAAAAATGAGTACTGCTCTCAACTTGGTAGGAATTAGAAAAATTCCTTTTGGACATAGCAAATAGACTTAGCTTGCTAATCCAATTTACAACACTTCAATTGATCAATTGAGTACTGAGAACAAGATTTAGACAAATCTAGAACACTACCACCATTTTTAGGGCTCTGGAGAGATTCGATCAGTGAGGAGAAAAACACAGATTTCTCATAATCAATAACTCCAAAAACCATGAAATTTTGTGATAATACACTAGATGTAGAGCGCAGTCTGCTACACTTTAAAACTCTAAAAAAGGTTATAGATAGCCCGAGATATGTGCTTCTAAATTTACTATTCTAAGTGAGTATAGCAGGGAATAAAATAGAGAAGAAGTAAATGATGAATGTATAGATTCACATAAAATTACAACCACATTGGCAATGAATACTTGCAAAATGGGAGTAGAATGATAGATCTATGGATTAAGCTCTTCAATCTCTACAAATGAACATGAAGTGGGCACGAGTCAAGCTCTCTAATGGCAACTTCCTTCTTGCTCTTTTTATAGCTACTTTTGGAGTTAGTTTTGAATTTGAATTCAATTAACGTCACCTAAAAGTGATGCTAAGAATTAGGAGATATTCTCTCAGCTAATGGATTCATCCTTTTAGGTACTAAGAGCCACGAATTTCATTTTTACATCATGGATGACTTAAGCCATTCTTTCTTTCACAATTACAAGAGATAAAATATACTCTTTTATAAGAGGTATTCATATGTTTACATATATGACTACAAATTAACATAAATCAAATCATATCAAGCATGTAGGATTGGGTAAAATGCACCAACAACTTCCCCTCAAGCCTAGCATGCTTAGTCTCCAAATAAGTCTTCAATTGTCCTTGATTTCCAGTAAGCCAATCATCAACTTGAATCTACTCAATTTTGTACCATCAAGAGCGTTAGTCAACATGTCTGCACATTCCATATCTATAGAGACATAGGATAGTTGAATATCCATTGTCATTAGCTTCTCCCTTACATAATGGTATTGGACTTCAATATGCTTGGTTCTAGCATGGTATACTGGATTAGCTACAAGATGTAGTGAGCTTGTGTTGTCACTAAAAATGTGAGGTGTTGAAGAATAATATCATCAACATACACACATAGAGAGATCACTTGACATCCATTCCTCTTGATGAACAAAGAGGTATCTGCCTTGCTAGCTTTGAATCCTTGGTCCTACAAATAAGTCACCAATCTGAAATTGCAAGCTCTTCGAGCTGGCTTCAATCCATACAAGGCTTTCTTTAATTTGCATACATAGTTAGATGATGTGCATCCTCATATCCAGGAGGTTGTGCCATATACACTTCCTCAAAAATCCATCCATTTAAGAAAGCATTCTTTACATCAAGTTGATAGAGCTTCCAATTTCTAGATGCTACAAGACTGATGAGAACCCGAATTGTAGGCATTTTTGCAACAGGAGAGAAAGTCTCCTCTTAATCAATACCATGCATTTGAGAAAAACCTTTAGCAACTAACCTTGATTTATGTCTATTTATACTTCCATCTGGATTCCTCTGATTTTGTATATCCATCGAGATCCAATTACCTTCATAGATGGCTTGTTAGGTACAAGCTCCCAAGTGTCATTCTCCTTCAAGGCTTCCATTTCTTCATCCATTGCATCTCTCCAAGTTTTCTTTCTTTGTGCTTCTTCAAATGTGGTAGCTTCTTCATTGGTTGAATCCGTTGCAATGTAGATTGAGTGCTTGGTGACCAAAGAAGTATCATGACCATACCTCTCTGGTTTCTTCTTCTCCCTTGAAGACCTTCTAAGGGGTTGATGTGAGCTCTCAGGTCCATATGTAGCATCTTGCATCTTTGATTTAGCTTTGCTCTTCCATAGCTTTAGTCTTTCCAAGTCTTCTAGGTCAATCTCTGAATCACTTTCTTCAATTTGCTTTGGCTCCTTTGGTTGAAGTGATGGAAAATCTTCATCCAAATCATAAGGCTACTTCACTTTCCTATCAACATCAAACCGTGATTTGTTCTCATCAAAAATTACATCTCTACTCATAGAAAATCCATCTAGTGACTTAGATGGAAGTTTATTTATGAGATATGCGGTTGTAGACACAGCCTCTGTCCATAGGTAGTTTGGCAATCCCTTTTCATTGAGCATGGACCTTGTGGCTTCAACAAAAGCTCTGTTTCTCCTCTCTGCTACACCATTGAGTTCGGGTGTATACCTTGTAGTGACTTCCATTTTAATGCCTCTTTCATGTAAGTAGGCATCAAATTCACAAGAGAAGTATTCTCCTCCACCATCTGATCTAAGTTTTTTCAAAGTCCTACATGTTTGGTTTTCAACAAGAGCAATATACTTCTTAAAGCAATTAAAAACTTCATCCTTGTACTTCATGAAAAACAAAATGGTCCACCTGCTACAATCATCTATGAAAGACACATAATATCTTGAGCCTAATATAGATGGCTCCTTACTAGGACCCCACACATATGTGTGCACTAGATCCAAAAGATTTTGATACACATATCCCTTCCTATTGAAAGGTTGTCTATGAGTCTTGCCCAATCGACAAGCTTCACACTTATAAATCATGTGTTGCCTTGTGATATTAGGCAAACCAAGTATACTTTGGTCCTCACAAATTTGTTTGAGTGTCCTCTCACCAATGTAAGAAAGCCTTTTGTGCCATATCTCCAACTCTGTGAGAGTTTGAGATCCATAGCTAAATAAAGCTATATTTTTTGTATCTTCCACTTCAAAAGTGAGAAGCTTTCCTGTCTTTTCTCCTTTGGCAATCCTTCTAAAGCCTTTCCTTGGGTCTTCAACATATTCTCCAAATCGTTTGAATCTAACTTGCAATCCTTGTTCAACAATCTGCCCAACACTTATTAAATTTTTGGTAATTATAGGGACATATAGGACTTTTCTTAAGAGGTTCATATTCCCATCTGATGTCTTCACATTAACTATCTTCTCCCCCGAGTGCTTTGTATCATCCCTTGTTTGCACTTCATGTTTGTTGTGAGGATCTTCCAAATCAGAAAGTAAATCCATATTTCTTGCTACATGATTTGAGCATCGTGAATATATGTGAAAGATGTGATCATCATCCTTACCCTTCTTCACTAATAGATTCATAATCAATAATGAATCTTCCTTAATTTGGCCTCTACATAGTTATTGTAATCTCCTCTTCCTCTATGGCCACTATGATAGTTGTTGTTGTTGTAATTGTTGTTGTAGCCTCAATTGTATTTGCCTCGATTTTATCCATAGCCACCTCTAATGAATCCTCTTCCTCTTGAGTTCCTCGGGTTCCTCAAACATTATTCAGTAGTATGATTAAATAAGCCACATATATTGCGAGGTTGAGATGATTGGAATCTCCCCCTTCCTTGCTTACCACCTCTACCTCTTCCTCTAGCTCTTCCTCTACCTATAAGGTTTGCTTGGAAAGAGCTACCTTCATCTTACTTTTTCTTATTCTTTGACTTGTCATTGACCTTAGCTTTATCAAAATATAAGGTTGAAGTTTGATTACCTCTTGAGGACTCACCACCTTTGCTAATCTTTGCTTCATGAGTGAAGAGTTGGCCCATGAGTGCGTTGAGGTCGGGTACATGCATATCCATGTACAAGTCCATGATTGTTGTGAAGGACTCCCACTTGTCATTTGTGTTGATTCCATTTATGATTTGTCTAATGATTTGTTCCTCTTCAATTACCTCTCCAATGCTTCCAAGTTGATCTGAAATCTCCTTCATCTTTGTGACATAATCAATCACACTTTGCTTGGGGCTTTTCTTCATTGTTGTGAAATCCATCCACAATTAGTTCTTCCTTGCTTGAGTGTTGGAGGAGAAGAAAGAAGCAAGCACATTCCAAGTCCCTCTTGATGTCTTGCATCCCTTGACATGAGGTAAAAGAAAATCAGAGATTGAGTTTAGAATATAGGACCTTGCAAGTGCATCCTTTGAACACCGATTTGAAATTCTTTCCTCTTCTTCATGTGATGCATTAGGGGAAAAAATGAACCCTGCATGGGCCTTGTAAGGATTCCTAATTTTAAGGGATTAAGCTTAATCTTGTTCTTTCTTGAGGGAACAAAGTGCATTTAAAAGAGCACTTTTTAGTAGGCTAGACTAGGATTTTTTTTAGGCCCAAGTAGGGTCATCTCTCTCTTCTCTAAAAGAAAGAGAGAGAGATTCCACTTTAAACATCATCAAATCCATCCATCTTTGTGAATTAAAAAATGACTTCTTTTTTAAAAAGTCACACATTTAGTTATTGCTTACCAAAAAGGGCCCATTTCTTAATATAGATGTGAGGAGTTACTTTTTTTTATATGGATGTTTTAATAAAATCACTCAAAATAGTTCTTTTTTCAAACTCCTCCAAAACTAAAGTGCGACATCATCAAACTCGTAACTTTCCCTACCTCAAAAAATGAGTTTTTTAAATTTTTATCATTTTCACTCACATAGAATGGAAAACCTCACCCTGACCCATACACATATAAAAAAAGTACTTTTCTCTATGTACAGATACTTCTTAGTCCATTATACATGTTATTTTGATTCTCTTCTCTCTTTCTCTCTCTTACCATCTGAATTTTAGCAGTCATGGGGTACTCAAACAATTTCCTCGAAGGAGAAGATGTAACAATAATGGAATCACTCAAAAGGAAATTTTTCTCCCATGAGATGATAGTTGGAACAGAACAATCACAAATTGATGATTACAAAAAGCTTGAAGCAAGCTTATGATCAGATTGAAGTGGAAGAAGATTCTTGAGAAAGTGAAGAGATCTCAGAAGTGAAGCTTGTATACATATGTACATTACAGTTGGAAATTCTTGTAATTTGAGTATAGATAATCCTTAGGATGATAAGGAATAATATAATAAGTCTAGAACCAAATGTATATAAGTCAATAATGTAAAGAAATACAAGAGAGAGTTAATAGATGCCAAGTGTCATTAAGATAGATGTGTAGAGAGTCATTTTTACGAGTTAGCGTTGAGTCTTTCTTTGATTTCTCTCAGTCTGATCATGTGGATCAGAAATCCTTTTGTACACATCTAATTTGGAAGTTAATGAAGCTATGTTCAAAGTTTCATGATCTAATTCATTTCATGCTATGAGTATGATCAATAGGAACATTTGTATGTAAAGTTTGCAAAAAGAATTCTCAGAGTCGTGCACTTTTTCGTGTTAGTGTTTTGCTTAGATCTCAGTGCCCAGTGTAAAGTTTTTGATAAGTGAGCACTGAAAATCTAAGTAAGAAGATAAGGAAGCTATGGCTAAAAGCATTTAGCAAAACGGGATGTGTGCTGTGAGAAATCAACTTAAGAAGTTGACCATGTCGAAGTCGTCATTTCTGAAGACAGTTTCTGACACAGGTTTGATCGAAGTGATCAAATTAGAAATCTAGTAGTTCATTTGAAGAACTAATGATCAATATAGTTGCACAAAGGTAGCATGGATATGTGAGTATCATTTGAATGATTAAAATCAAAGTAATATGAAGAGATTGAAGTCTATTTCTGAAGCAGACTCTTGAAGATGAAGAAAGCTTCATATAGAGAAGTATTTCTTAATATATGTGAAAGATAATTTGAAGTTTGTGTAAAGTTTGATTTATTCTTGATATAGAGAAGTTCTTAAGTCAAGATAAATTGAACATTTGGAGATTAAAAGGTCTCCAACAATGACAATATTCATGTCCAAGTAGGTGGTTTATTCTTTCCTTGTGATCAAAGATGTACTATTCATTTTACTTTCTAGTATTCATCTACTATTTTTCAAGAGGAAAAACACACAATACCATCATTTGAAGCTCTTTCATGTGGAGTGGGAGGACACAGACATCATATTCTTCCAATGAGGTATATATTTTTCTTGATTCTCATATTTGCAAAAGAATTAAACCAATATTTCTCATGCACAGGTAATTCATATGAGAAATAAGTGCTTCACCAACACCAAAGAAGCACTTTACATTGTTAAATAGTTTGTCTTAATTCTCCTTCTTTTCAAAAGAATGACACCAATATTACACAGTATGGATAGGAAAATGTGTGTGGAAGCATTTCTCCATGCTTATAGAAGTTATTCATTAGGAAGATGAATTATAAAGACGACATGATTGATATTGCCACAAAGTTCTTACACATAAAAGAAAATATGCCTAGGTATGTCTAGCATGCAACCATGACTAAGGAGTCAATGAAGAAATCATATCCTTAGTTTATGAAGAAATCATATAAATATGCTTCTGTTTGTACAAAACAATAAATAAATAAATTTTTAACCTATAGAGGCTTCAAAAATCAATGTTTTTCTTCTAGAATAAAATCTACCTCTACTATTTTTCTTTCCACATCCCTTTTTAATTTGATTTTATATATGTTTATCGTTTTGGTACATGTTGTGGTGATAGGCTCAAATTCATATGAAAGATACTAATCATCAATGACTTGGAATAGTGAAAGGTAAGGTACATTCTACATTCAAGTCTTGTTTGTTTCTTTAAATTGTGCTCATTTTATTCATTGAAATATTACATGTTGTATTGTCATATGGAGAATTTTGATGTATCGATTTTTATCAGTCAAGATTCGAGTACAGTAGTGATTGAAAAGTCCCATTATAGATCTAATAGTAAATTCTTAAAAAGTACATGTCATATTAGTGGTTCTATGCATTTTGACTAGTTGGAATAATACTCACTTGCTTTTCTTCAAACAACTTTGGCAAGAGTTTGGCAATTAGAAATGTTTCATGAAATTACAACACAACATTGCAAGCAAAAATTCGAGGTTATCAACAAGTCCTTTGCATCATGATCAATGTCCTGCACAAAAAGTTTTTGAGGGTTCAACTTGGAAATAAAGTTACATAAGAGGAATCATTTGATTATTTTATACTAACAAGTTTTTGTGGTATATCCTATCCATGATCAAGGTACATAATGACCACCTTGGATGGTCCCATCAGAGAGGATGAAGCGGTCTACATGCAACAGAGGTCACCGTACAATCATAGAGTGGTTCAATATGATAGAGTGAAGTCGATTAAAATATCAAAATAGTTCATAGCCTCATGCATAGAATCATTCCTAAGAGCATGATGAAGATCAACTACCACAGATGTGACCATTCATAAAAAGATTCTAAGGATATGCACAAAGGGGAAGAATAGATCCACTAATTATTGGTGATGAACCATTTGAACTCAATATACCTCCAAATGGAACATGGCTGATGAAACATGAAGTAACCATTCCAAGTCATCCAAAAAGGAGAGCTTCAAGGAACCATCATGAAACATAAGCATATTTCAACATCACATCAAGTAGAGGCTATAAAGTCACTACTATAAGGTCAAAGCACACTACCCGCATATGAGAAAAGAAACATATGCCATAAATTGTGTCACAATGTCAATCAAGCCATACATTTAAAATGAATAAGAACTACCAACCACATCATAGATCATATGTAGCACAACCTAAAGTTTCTCCTAATGCAAAAGCAACAAAAAAGTGAGCAAACATTATAGACCTTTTGTGCTTCAAAGTTAATGCACTAGACTTTGGATATAATCAATAGCACTTCAATCCATCCAAGAGGAAGGAGATGCATTCCTTACTTCTATTTTGAAAGATATTAACTTGTGTGTAGCTCATGTGAAGATGATGACCATACAACCAAAGAAACTAGATGGGACCATACATGATTATGTAATCATTCTTGTTGAAGAGATACATTTTGTTAAATCAAATTTTCATTATGATAATCTACTTTTTCATCATCTTTCTTACACATGAGAAAGTCCACATTGATCTATATCATATGTTCATAATTGTACCCACTTGCATAAAGATCGTATGTGTGGAAAACAAATCACTTAAGATTCAAAACTAGTATTTCCATTGTTCAACTAAGTTGTGCATATAATAAGTTCCATGAACCTAAAATTTGAAACAAAGGAGTTGTATTGTCACTGACCACATCATATTCAAATGTCCTAGGAAGAAGATACAAGTTGGGTTTAAAACTTCCACGATCACCATTCCACATCGAAAGATCATCATCTGAGTCAGAAAAGGAGTACTATCCATCATGAGAATCATGCCCTTGAATCTTTACCTAGATATACTACAAACCCTTTCTAGTTCCATCATGGATATCCATCATCGTCATGTTCCAGTACAACATATGAAGAACTCTAAAAAGACCAATAACTACGCAGATTCAATTTCCAAAAAATCTCACAGTTACGTAGCTACTCCTCGTGCAAATTATCGCTTTGAGAGGGAGGTGATGTCATAAACACAAAGGAAACCATTATAAAACCTTAAAATCTATGCAAATGTTTATATCTCTTGATTGGTTTAGATTTTGGAGAAATGGATGCTACCATCATGTCCAGAACATGCAAAAACCTTAAGATCGACTATTTATTTGTCTAATTCTGACATATAGAGGCTTAATAACCTCAAAAAGCACCAAAAAAGGGGCGGCCACAGAAACGCGGGATAGGCCTTTGCAAAAGTTTTGTAGAGGCCTATCTCGTGTTTCTGTGGCTGCCCCTTTTTTGGTGCTTTGAGGTCATGCAAGGTCATCAATGGTGAAAATAACTATTACTTCTTGCAAATTTTAGGGAAATTGATGAACTATACAACCCAAGAAACTAGATAGGACCATATATGACTATGTGATCATTCTTCTTGAAGAGATGTTTTGTAATGTGAAATTATGGTAATATACTTTTTCATAACCTTTCTTACACATGCTCAACTCCACATTGATCTATATCATATGTTCACAATCATATGCACTCAATTCAACATGCTATGTGTGCAAAGCAAATCATGTATGGTTATAAACTCATTTTTCCATTGATAAATTGAGTGAGCACATAATGATTTTCATGGACCTTAAATTTGTAATAATAAAGTTTCATATCCACTAGAAATAAACTTGCATGGCCTCAAAAGCTCCAAAAAAGGCCATCCATAGAAACATGCAATAGGCCTCTACAAAAAGTTTGCAGAGACCTATCCCATGTTTCTATGGCTCCTCTTTTTTTATACTTTTGAGGCCATGCAAGGTTATTTTTAGTGGATATGAAACTTTATTATTTAGAGTTTTATAGCCATGGAACTTATTTCTAACAAGTCACTTACTCTACAGTGATCCATGCATATACAACTTCTACAATGGGAGTCAGTATAAACAAACATAGTCAGTACATGAGATAAAATAGTTTGCAAAATAAAATTTATGATAATATCCTCATGTCTAGAAGTTTTGTTCTGCCTTTGTACCCCACATAAGGCCGAAATCCCCCTTTAAACTCCTCCCATTAAGGTTCTATGGGGAAATTCCATGGCACTAGAGGGCCTTTATTTTTAGCTTGAATGGCATTCAAATTGCCAAAACTTTTATGCCCCACTTAGCTCATGGCATCAATCACAAAGACCATCTATTACCATAAATTATCACATATAAAACTCATCTAGCTTAGAAGTTAAGGTTCCATGCATGTTTGTACTCTCAAAGTGGTTTCTCCTCATAATGGGACCTTATAACTTAGAGCACCATGGATCATTTGTGGTACTTGAGGAGTAAGTATTGACTATATCTAACATGAATGGCCTTTTTGAGTTATATCCTTTATAATTTCAAACTTCATAAATGATCATCTATTGAGAAAATTAACCAATAAAATGTCAATTAATGTGAAATTGAACATACTCTATATAAAAGCAAAAAATTGAATAATCACCAATAGAAATTATAAATGCACAGTTGTAGAATACAAAAATGTGAGAGTAGACATGTTTTCATTACAAATAACAAATCTTACAAAATTTACAAATTATCCGTATCAATGATTGTACAACTTGAAGTGCTTGCAAATGCAAGAAATCATCACAAAATTTGTGATGCTTATCCATGGTGTAAAGTATTTCTAGACCAATTCTCGATCAAAAGGATTTTTAGATATCTTAGTAGGAGAGAAGGCATCAGAGACATTTTTTTCTTCTATCCATACTTAGTTTGGAAGAATGTGAAAAGAGCTCTCATGCTATACGAACCGGTTAGCTAGAAACAAGACATACTTGGTGATGCTCTTGAATGTAACCAAAAGCAAAGACCTCTAGAAAATTTAGAAGGAAATATGTGTTATTAACTCCAATTGCTCTTGCAAAGACCAATCCATTGAGAAATTTGGAGATTGCTTGGGCAGAAGAATAAGAAATTTGGGAGAAATCCACTATTCAAAGAGTCGAGGTTGTTTATCTTCTAGAATAACAAGCTAAAAGAGAGTGGATCTTGCATGAAAGCGACATCAAGCTAATCAACCTCCTATTAAATTCTCTTCAAAATTCTTCTATTTCTCTCATTTTTTTGAAGTTAAACCTGTTTCAGAGAAAAAAAGAAAATCATCACATAGAAAAATATATATGACAATAAAAATGCCAACCTCATTTATAGTTCAATTTTGAAGGAATTTGGATATATTATCCACTCTCTTCACAACCTATGAACAATAAAAAATAAAATATAAGTATCAAAGAAAGAAATATTATAACATGTATAATAAAAAACTTGCAGATTCCTAACCGTATGCCCTTGTCAATATAGCTTATATTCAAACAGATTATCAAAATTTATTTTCTCCTAGAAAACCTTGTCAGTCCTGAGTTGGATATCTTCACCTAAAAATTTATTGCAATCTACATACACGAAAAGAAAAATCCATCATGAAGAAATTATTAATGCTATGGAATGACTAATGCTATCAAAATTTCGTGCAATGTTCATAATGTACTTGTAAGGCTATGGAATGGTTGTTCTTCTAACTACAAAGAAAGAAATGTAGCCAAACCACAAAAAAACATATGTAGACAGGTCAAAAACATATTAAATGCCATCAGCAACTGAAAATTTCATAAAAATGTTCAGATCTTCATGCAATTCTTGGAAAACACCTGTAGGGGTATGAAGTGGTTATTCATCCACCAAAGTAGAAGGAAATATGTATGTAACAAATAAAAGCATATCTAAATAGGTCAAAGATATATTCAACACTATAAACCATGCAATATTGTAGAGTAATACTTACAATTGATAGAATACCTCATTCTAGTAGAGTTTTCAAGTGCCATAGTTGCCATTTCAAGATATGTTATGCAATAGCAACCATCCCATTGCATTTATGGTCACAATGAAGACCCAAGTTTCCAAGATGTCTAACTTGATGAGGTCCATATCTAGAGGGTTGCATGTACACCCATGCACCTTTGGAGTACTCATGTGGCATGTACTATCCATCTGTAGCTTTGATATTGTGACACCTTAATGTGAGAACTTCATCTTTTGGTTGCCTATAGCCTTTAGATGTTGCCATTGAAGTTCAAGGTCTTCAATCTACAACAATAGTTCAATACAAGAGAAGCCGATAGCTTGGAATATAGACACAAGAGCTTCAATGGTGTACTACAAAGAGAAACTAGTGGAAAAAAGATGTGCTTTTAGGACCTAGTATGAAACTATGAGGTTTAGGAGGGAAATACCTCTTTTCTTAGTATTTTTTAAAAAAGTCATTTTTTCCAGTTCAAATCATGCATGGATTTCAAATTTGTGGTCAAAAAGAGCACTTTTGACCCTAAAAAGTAATGGGGGCTCCATTGTCAGGTGTTATGATGAGATTTTAAACTTTTTAAAAAATTTAAATTTTTGGGCCCAACCTATATGAGATTCCTTCTCTCTCTAGAGGCAACTCATTAAATAGGAAGGAAACTTGTCCCCTCTCTCCCCTTCAGCCTAGTATTTTATAGGGTATAGATTGTGGCCACCACCCTCTTCTGATTGGTCAATCACTAATCACTCCTTAATCTAAAAGGCCCATGCAGGGTTCATTTTTTCCCCTAATGGGTTTCCCTTTGTTCCTCATGGTTGGAATAGCTTCATCTCCAGATGTGTATCCAAATAAATTCCTCCCTTGAAGATAAGCCTTCATCCTTAGAGACAATGTTGGGTACTTGTTTCTGTCCAATTTGACAATTGTTGATGGAAATTTGTCTCCCATGTTGATTGACTATGCTTTGATACCACTATAAAGAGAGATGGTGGATACAATCTGAAGATGAGTTGGTGTTGCTACAACCAGCTTCGCACCAGCCAACTGAGACTTCAAAGTTGGTTAGCAGACTTTTTCAGCTTCATAAATACACAAAAAAAACACTCAAAGAGTTTTGGAACAAGTATCTCAAAAGTTTGAGTCAAGACATACTAGTTGCTAAATGACTCGCTCCCAAAACTTGCTATTTTTGTACATATACCTGCTAGAAAAAATGAACAATGCTCTCAACCTAGTCGGAATTAGAAACATTCCTTTTGAAAATAGAAAAAAGACTCAGATAGCTTTCTAATCCAAGTTAAAACACTTCAATTGATCAACTGAGAACTAAGAACACGATTTAACAAAATCTAGAACACTCCCACCATTTTCGGGGCTCTGGAGAGATTTGACAAGTGAGCCAAAAAACATAGTGATTTCCTTCTTGCTTTTTTTATAGCTACAGCCACAAATTTCCTCTTTACATCTCGAGAACTTAAGCCATTCTTTCTTTCACAATAACAAGAGATAAAATATACTCTTTTACAAGAGGTGTTCATATGTCTACACATATGATCACAAAAGAACATAAATCAAATCATATCAAGCATGTAGGCTTGGGTAAAATGCATCGACAATATGTGTATGTGTATGTGTATGTGTATGTGTATGTGTATGTGTATGTGTATGTGTATGTGTATGTGTATGTGTATGTGTATGTGTATGTGTATGTGTATGTGTATGTGTATGTGTATGTGTATGTGTATGTGTATGTGTATGTGTATGTGTATGTGTATGTGTATGTGTATGTGTATGTGTATGTGTATGTGTATGTGTATGTGTATGTGTATGTGTATGTGTATGTGTATGTGTATGTGTATGTGTATGTGTATGTGTATGTGTATGTGTATGTGTATGTGTATGTGTATGTGTATGTGTATGTGTATGTGTATGTGTATGTGTATGTGTATGTGTATGTGTATGTGTATGTGTATGTGTATGTGTATGTGTATGTGTATGTGTATGTGTATGTGTATGTGTATGTGTATGTGTATGTGTATGTGTATGTGTATGTGTATGTGTATGTGTATGTGTATGTGTATGTGTATGTGTATGTGTATGTGCATGTGCATGTGCATGTGCATGTGCATGTGCATGTGCATGTGCATGTGCATGTGCATGTGCATGTGCATGTGCATGTGCATGTGCATGTGCATGTGCATGTGCATGTGCATGTGCATGTGCATGTGCATGTGCATGTGCATGTGCATGTGCATGTGCATGTGCATGTGCATGTGCATGTGCATGTGCATGTGCATGTGCATGTGCATGTGCATGTGCATGTGCATGTGCATGAGCATGTGCATGTCCATGGGCATGTGCATGTCCATGTGCATGTGCATGTGCATGTGCATGTGCATGTGCATGTGCATGTGCATGTGCATGTGCATGTGCATGTGCATGTGCATGTGCATGTGCATGTGCTTGTGCATGTGCATGTGCTTGTGCATGTGCATGTGCATGTGCTTGTGCATGTGCATCTGCATGTGCATGTGCATCTGCATGTGCATGTGCATCTGCATCTGCATGTGCATGTGCATGTGCATGTCCATGTCCATGTGCATGTGCACCTGCATGTGCATGTGCACCTGCATCTGCATGTGCACGTGCACGTGATGTGCACGTGCATGCGCATGTGCAAGTGCATCTGCATCTGCATCTGCATCTGCATGTCAATGTGCATGTGCATATGCATCTGCATGTGCATGTGCATCTGCATCTGCATCTGCATGTGCATCTGCATGTGCATCTGCATGTGCATGTGCATCTGCATCTTCATGTGCATCTGCATGTGCATGTGCATCTGCATGTGCATGTGCATCTGCATGTGCATGTGCATCTGCATCTGCATGTGCATCTGCATGTGCATGTGCATGTGCATGTGCATGTGTATATGCATGTGCATGTGTATGTGCACGTGCATGTGTATGTGTACATGTGTGTGTATGTGTGTGTATGTGTGTGTATGTGTGTGTATGTGTGTGTATGTGTGTGTATGTGTGTGTCTATGTGTGTGTCTATGTGCATGTGTATGTGTATGTGTATGTGTATGTGTATGTGTATGTGTATGTGTATGTGTATGTGTATGTGTATGTGTATGTGTATGTGTATGTGTATGTGTATGTGTATGTGTATGTGTATGTGTATGTGTATGTGTATGTGTATGTGTATGTGTATGTGTATGTGTATGTGTATGTGTATGTGTATGTGTATGTGTATGTGTATGTGTATGTGTATGTGTATGTGTATGTGTATGTGTATGTGTATGTGTATGTGTATGTGTATGTGTATGTGTATGTGTATGTGTATGTGTATGTGTATGTGTATCTCTATGTGTATGTGTATGTGTATGTGTATGTGTATGTGTATGTGTATGTGTATGTGTATGTGTATGTGTATCTCTATGTGTATGTGTATCTCTATGTGTATGTGTATGTGTACGTGTATGTGTACGTGCATGTGTACGTGTATGTGTACGTGTATGTGTACGTGTATGTGTACGTGCATGTGTACGTGTATGTGTACGTGTATGTGTACGTGTATGTGTATGTGTATGTGTATGTGTATGTGTATCTGTATGTGTATGTGTATGTGTATGTGTATGTGTATGTGTATGTGTATGTGTATGTGTATGTGTATGTGTATGTGTATGTGTATGTGTATGTGTATGTGTATGTGTATGTGTATGTGTATGTGTATGTGTATGTGTATGTGTATGTGTATGTGTATGTGTATGTGTATGTGTATGTGTATGTGTATGTGTATGTGTATGTGTATGTGTATGTGTATGTGTATGTGTATGTGTATGTGTATGTGTATGTGTATGTGTATGTGCATGTGTACGTGTATGTGTACGTGCATGTGTACGTGTATGTGTACGTGTATATGTACGTGTATGTGTATGTGCATGTGTACGTGTATGTGTACGTGTATGTGTACGTGTATGTGTACGTGTATGTGTACGTGTATGTGTACGTGTATGTGTAGGTGTATGTGTATGTGTAGGTGTATGTGTATGTGTACGTGTACGTGTATGTGTACATGTATGTGTGTCTGTGTGTGTACGTGTATGTGTGTCTATGTACGTGTATGTGTGTGTGTACGTGTACGTGTACGTGTACGTGTGTGTGTACGTGTACATGTACGTGTACGTGTACGTGTACGTGTACGTGTACGTGTACGTGTACGTGTACGTGTACGTGTACGTGTACGTGTACGTGTACGTGTACGTGTACGTGTACGTGTACGTGTACGTGTACGTGTACGTGTACGTGTACGTGTACGTGTACGTGTACGTGTACGTGTACGTGTACCTGTACGTGTACCTGTATGTGTACGTGTACGTGTACGTGTACGTGTACGTGTACGTGTACGTGTACGTGTACGTGTACGTGTACGTGTACGTGTACGTGTACGTGTACGTGTACGTGTACGTGTACGTGTACGTGTACGTGTACATGAACGTGTACGTGAACGTGTACCTGTACGTGTACGTGTACGTGTACGTGTACGTGTACGTGTACTTGTACGTGTACGTGTAGATGTACGTGTACATGTACGTGTACGTGTACGTGTACGTGTACGTGTACGTGTACGTGTACGTGTACGTGTACGTGTACGTGTACGTGTACGTGTACGTGTAGTGTACGTGTACGTGTACGTGTACGTTGTACGTGTACGTGTACGTGTACGTTGTATGCCTATGCCTATCTCTATGTCTATGTCTATGTCTATGTCTATGTCTATGTCTATGTCTATGTCTATGTCTATGTCTATGTTTAGGCGTATGTGTAGGTGTATGTGTATGTGTATGTGTAGGGGTATGTCTAGGTGTATGTATATATGTATGTGTATGTGTATGTGTACGTGTACTTGTACGTGTACGTGAACGTGTACGTGTACGTGTACGTGTACGTGTACGTGTACGTGTACGTGTACGTGTACGTGTACGTGTACGTGTACGTGTACGTGTACGTGTACGTGTACGTGTACGCGTATGCATGCGCGTACGTTTACGTGTACGCGTACGTGTACGTGTACGCGTACGTGTACGTGTACGCGTACGTGTACGTGTACGCGTACGTGTACGTGTACGCGTACGTGTACGTGTACGCGTACGTGTACGTGTACGCGTACGTGTACGTGTACGCGTACATGTACGTGTACGCGTACGTGTACGTGTACGTGTACATGTCCGTGTACGTGTATGTGTATGTGTATCCGTATGTGTATGTGTATGTGGATGCACACGCGCATGTGGATGTGGACGTGCATGTGCATGTGCACTTGCATGTGCATGTGTATGTGTATGTGTATGTGTCTATGTATATGTATGTGTATGTGTATGTGTATGTGTATGTGCATGTGTATGTGTATGTGTATGTGTATGTGTATGTGTATGTGTATGTGTATGTGTATGTGTATGTGTATGTGTATGTGTATGTGTATGTGTATGTGTATGTGTATGTGTATGTGTATGTGTATGTGCATGTGTATTTGTATGTGTATGTGTATGTGCATGTGTATTTGTATGTGTATGTGTATGTGTATGTGTATGTGTATGTGTATGTGTATGTGTATGTGTATGTGTATGTGTATGTGTATGTGTATGTGTATGTGTATGTGTATGTGTATGTGTATGTGTACGTGTACGTGTATGTGAAAGTGTATGTGTATGTGTATGTGTACATGTATGTGTACGTATATGTGTACGTGTATGCGTTACATGTATGTGTTACGTGTATGTGTTATGTGTATGTGTATGTGTACGTGTATGTGTACGTGTATGTGTACGTGTATGTGTACGTGTATGTGTACGTGTATGTGTACGTGCATGTGTACGTCTATGTGTACGTGTATGTGTACGTGTTTGTGTACGTGTATGTGTGCATGTATGTGTACGTCTATGTGTACGTGTATGTGTACGTGTATGTGTACGTGTATGTGTCATGTATGTGTACGTGTATGTGTACGTGTATGCGTACGTGTATGTGTACGTGTATGTGTACGTGTATGTGTACGTGTGTGTGTGTACGTGTATGTGTGTTTGTGTGTGTACGTGTGTGTGTACGTGTATGTGTGTCTGTGTGTGTATGTGTATGTGTACATGTATGTGTATGTGTATGTGTATGTGTACGTGTACACTACGTGTACGTGTACGTGTATGTGTACGTGTAGGTGCACGTGTACGTGTACGTGTACGTGTACGTGTACGTGTACGTGTACGTGTACGTGTACGTGTACGTGTACGTGTACGTGTACGTGTACGTGTACGTGTACGTGTACGTGTACGTGTACGTGTACGTGTACGTGTTCGTGTACGTGTACGTGTACGTGTACGTGTACGTGTACGTGTACGTGTACGTGTACGTGTACGTGTACGTGTACGTGTATGCCTATGCCTATGTCTATGTCTATGTCTATGTCTATGTCTATGTCTATGTCTATGTCTATGTCTATGTCTATGTCTATGTTTAGGCGTATGTGTAGGTGTATGTGTATGTGTATGTGGAGGGGTATGTCTAGGTGTATGTATATATGTATGTGTATGTGTATGTGTACGTGTACTTGTACGTGTACGTGTACGTGTATGTGTATGTGTACGTGTACGTGTACGTGTACGTGTACGTGTACGTGTATGTGTACGTGTACGTGTACGTGTACGTGTACGTGTACCTGTACGTGTACGTGTACGTGTAATTGTACGCGTACGTGTAATTGTACGCGTACATGTACGTGTACGCGTACGTGTACGTGTACGCGTACGTGTACGCGTACGTGTACGTGTACGCGTACGTGTACGTGTACGCGTACGTGTACGTGTACGCGTACGTGTACGTGTACGCGTACGTGTACGTGTACGCGTACGTGTACGTGTACGCGTACGTGTACGTGTACGTGTATGTGTATGTGTATCCGTATGTGTATGTGTATGTGGATGCGCATGTGGATGCACACGCGCATGTGGATGTGGACGTGCATGTGCATGTGCACTTGCATGTGCATGTGTATGTGTATGTCTATGTGTCTGTGTATATGTATGTGTATGTGTATGTGTATGTGTATGTGCATGTGTATGTGTATGTGTATGTGTATGTGTATGTGTATGTGTATGTGTATGTGTATGTGTATGTGTATGTGTATGTGTATGTGTATGTGTATGTGTATGTGTATGTGTATGTGTATGTGTATGTGTATGTGCATGTGTATTTGTATGTGTATGTGTATGTGTATGTGTATGTGCATGTGTATGTGTATGTGTATGTGTATGTGTATGTGTATGTGTATGTGTATGTGTATGTGTATGTGTATGTGTATGTGTATGTGTATGTGTATGTGTATGTGTATGTGTATGTGTATGTGTATGTGTATGTATATGTGTATGTATATGTGTATGTGTATGTGTATGTGTATGTGTATGTGTATGTGTATGTGTATGTGTATGTGTATGTGTATGTGTATGTGTATGTGTATGTGTATGTGCATGTGTATTTGTATGTGTATGTGCATGTGCACTTGCATGTGCATGTGTATGTGTATGTGTATGTGTCTGTGTATATGTATGTGTATGTGAATGTATGTGTATGTGTATGTGTATGTGTATGTGTATGTGTATGTGTATGTGTATGTGTATGTGTATGTGTATGTGTATGTGTATGTGTATGTGTATGTGTATGTGTATGTGTATGTGTATGTGTATGTGTATGTGTATGTGTATGTGTATGTGTATGTGTATGTGTATGTGTATGTGTATGTGTATGTGTATGTGTATGTGTATGTGTATGTGTATGTGTATGTGTATGTGTATGTGTATGTGTATGTGTATGTGTATGTGTACGTGTATGTGCATGTGTATGTGTATGTGCATGTGTATGTGTATGTGTATGTGTATGTGTATGTGTATGTGTATGTGTATGTGTATGAGTATGTGTATGTGTATGTGTATGTGTATGTGTATGTGTACGTGTACGTGTATGTGAATGTGTATGTGTATGTGTATGTGTACGTGTATGTGTACGTGTATGTGTACGTGTATGTGTTACGTGTATGTGTTAC
>CM035412.1:178442556-178445056 GCA_020310875.1 Ceratopteris richardii
CTTGGCACTTTGCACTTGCTTCCCATGCTATTACTCCACAGAGATACATCATATGGACTTAGGTCATCTTGATGATGTTGTATGTTATGGGAGTGTTAGTCTAGAAGTAGAGTGCACATGGGAAATAGTAGGCACCACTTAGATGGTTTCCCACCTTTGAGATGATCTCATATCAGATCTCTTAAGGGGAAGGATATGGGGAAACAACACACAGAGATGACCATGTACATAGAGTACATGGGGTCCAGGGGAGTCGAGCACTTTCTTCTACCATTACGGACATTTCATGTACATTTTCGAGGACGAAAATGCTATTAAGGGGAAGGAAATGTCACAATAGTTAATGGAGTGATTCTCCTCTTATGACAAGAATGCCACTTGGCATCATTAGATGGCCACACTTGGTAGAGGAATTAAGAAGAGAGATTATTATGACTCTCAGATGAGACTTGGCTCGGCGGCAGGGCGGAGAACCAAAGAGATGAATCTCTGTATTGATCGGTCGTTCACGGACGCAAGCTGAAGCAAAAAGATCTTGTGATACGTGAGATGTGTTATATATGTATATGTATATGTATATGTATATGTATATGTATATGTATATGTATATGTATATGTGTATGTGTATGTGTATGTGTATGTGTATGTGTATGTGTATGTGTATGTGTATGTGTATGTGTATGTGTATGTGTATGTGTATGTGTATGTGTATGTGTATGTGTATGTGTATGTGTATGTGTATGTGTATGTGTATGTGTATGTGTATGTGTATGTGTATGTGTATGTGTATGTGTATGTGTATGTGTATGTGTATGTGTATGTGTATGTGTATGTGTATGTGTATGTGTATGTGTATGTGTATGTGTATGTGTATGTGTATGTGTATGTGTATGTGTATGTGTATGTGTATGTGTATGTGTATGTGTATGTGTATGTGTATGTGTATGTGTATGTGTATGTGTATGTGTATGTGTATGTGTATGTGTATGTGTATGTGTATGTGTATGTGTATGTGTATGTGTATGTGTATGTGTATGTGTATGTGTAGGTATATGTATACGTCTACGTCTACGTCTACGTCTACGTCTACGTCTACGTCTACGTCTACGTCTACGTCTACGTCTACGTCTACGTCTACGTCTACGTCTACGTGTACGTGTACGTGTACGTGTACGTGTACGTGTACGTGTACGTGTACGTGTACGTGTACGTGTACGTGTACGTGTACGTGTACGTGTACGTGTACGTGTACGTGTACGTGTACGTGTACGTGTACGTGTACGTGTACGTGTACGTGTACGTGTACGTGTACGTGTACGTGTACGTGTACCTGTACCTGTACGTGTACCTGTACGTGTACGTGTAAGTGGACGTATACGTGGACGTGGACGTGGACGTGGACGTGGACGTGTACGTGGACGTGGACGTGGACGTGGACGTGGATGTGGACGTGGACGTGGACGTGGACGTGGACGTGGACGTGGACGTGGACGTGGACGTGGACGTGGACGTGGACGTGGACGTGGACGTGGACGTGGACGTGGACGTGGAGCAGTTTTGCTACACTACTAAGGAAACCAATTATATGGGATCACACAGATGGGTTTCATGAGACAGCATCAATGGGTGCTTATGTGATTTGAGTGATGGTTAGGAAGGCCACAAGTATGGCACTAGTTCTATGACTCAGAGCATATATCCCTTAGTCAGGAATAGTTGAGGTGCCCAATACATACTTGTATATAGGGATCTACAGAAAGGGATATCCATTGTCACATATTGACTAGAACCAAACTAACTAGTTCGAGGACATGGGACTCATTTGAGTGCACCGATATGATTTTAAGATATGGGATTCATTAGAGTCCACCTACATATTCCATTACATGGAATATATATATATATGGTTTAGTGTAGTTATGACACCATGAATTAGAAGAAATTTTCACTGTTATGGGACGGTGGAAATGACTTCCTTTTGAGCACTCTTCTTCTACGGCCAAGGAGAAAAAACTCATCATTCATGGCATCATATCTCACTAGATCAGAGGAGAGCTTTTAGTAGACATCTTCATAGGATTATGAATTATCCTTTATAGATTAGGAAAGATCTATTCTTCTAGTAGAGAATGTGATGGGTGATTTTATTACCATTGCTATCATATACTCATTTTGAGTTTTAAAGGAAGGACAACTCCATCAGTTTGATTGGATCGTATAGATCCATGCACAAAGTATGGTTGGGAGAGATAGTACTTTATTATGGATACACATGTGTTTATGGTATCATGTCACATCATTGCTGACCATTTTAGTAGAGGGCTTTGACCCTTATTAGGAATTTATTTTCTCCACTCTTCACTACATACACCTACATTATTTAAGGGAGATCTGTTCTCCATCTTCATAGGAATATATGTAATGAGGGATTATGCATTAGTTATGGAAGAGAGGACTAAATAAATTCATGAGTTTCTCTTTTAAGGAAAGGAGAAAGTGG
>CM035412.1:178493849-178521349 GCA_020310875.1 Ceratopteris richardii
TTGATTTTTGCGGATGAGATCTTTCCTGATAGTTGATTTATGAAAATTAGTATTAACAGTCTTCTAGATTCATATTAGAGTTTTGCTTCTACTCTCTTCAATTGATGATGAAAGGAAATCCAAATGCCTTAACATTTAAGTTAGTCTCTGTTTTATTGCAAATCAAGATTTTTTTGCTAGTTAGACAGCCAAAAGTAAATTGATCTCATCTACTAGAAAGCAAAAATCTGCTAATGCTGCATAGAAAAACAAGGAAGAGAAAGATGGCAAGAAAACAAAAAAGAAGAAACAATTTTGCAAGTATTGTAAGGCAAATGATCATTTCATAAAGAGTTTTCCTAAACTAGTTACAAAGACGCAAAGAAAAATGAGGTTGGAATGGTTGTTGTAGAGGCCTCTATGCCTAAAACAAATTCTACTAATCTTGTTAAAACTGAAGAATGGGCATTTACCACTATTTGCAGCTATGACACATCTTCTCTTGAGTAGTGTGTGTCTGTAGTAGACTTAGATGTTTGATACTTTGATAGTGGGACAACCAAACATATAGCCTCACAACGCACTGTCTTCAGTTCACTTGAGCCTACCTCTATTAGGAAAACTCCCACATGTGCTAACAACTCATCTTATCATGTAATGGGATTTGGTATGATTATTCTCACTACTATTGATGGCAATTCTTTCACATTGTCATATGTTTTATATGTGCTAGGATCAAGAAAAATCTATTATCAATTTAAACATTAACTAAGATTGGCTTGGTTGTCAAATTTGTTGATAACAGATGTATAGTTCATGATCTCTCAAATGGTGATGTTATTATTTCTTTTGGAATTTTATGTCCTAGTTTGTATAAGCTCATAGCCTATGCAAAATCTATGAATAATTTAGCATGTGCAGTTCAAGATTCTCAAACTACCTTAGATACAAAGCTTTGGCATGCACACTTCGGTCATTTGAACTTTGCTAGTTTGCTTCACCTATAGAAATCTAAAATGGCATCCTCTTTGCCCAAGCTTGAGCCACCTTGTAAACATGTCTCTGAAGGCTATATTTTGGGTTAAATGCAATGTTCCTCCTTCCCAAAAGATGGTTTAGATTGATTTGTTCATCAATTGCAGCCTACTCATAGTGATGTATATGGTCCTATGCAGACACCTTCATTTAGGAAGTACCTCTACTTCGTGATTTTTATTGATGATTTCTCCATGCATGCATGGGTGTATCCATTGAAAGAAAAGTCTCAAGTGTTTATGTGCTATAAACATCTCTTAGTCATAGCTAAAAATCTGTCAACATGTAAATTGTGCTCCCTTCGTTGAGATCAAGAGGGGAATACATGTCTTCTAATTTTAGTGCATTTCTCATTGAGCATGGGATAAAACATTAGTGTAAAATGTAATACAAACCTCAGCAAAATGGAGCTACCAAAAGAAAGAACATGTCTTTCATGGACATGGCAAGGTGTATGGTCAAAAGTCATGATTTACCACATAGCTTTTAGCTTGAGGTTGTTATGTGTGTAGCATATGTACTTAATAGGTCTTCCACCAAAGCACTTCAATCAATCACTATATGAGGCTTGGCATGGTAGCAAGTCATTTGTTGCTCATCTATGTGTCTTTGGTCGTCTAGCATTTGCATTAGGGCTTGAAGAACAACACAAAAAGTTGGATGATAAAGCAATGAAATGTATTTTTGATGAGTAAAGTTCTAAAAGAAAAGGCTATCACTTGTATCATCCATAGTATTATGAAACATTAGGAAATTCTCATCAATGCAACCACATTTAAGATATACATCCATAAATAGTATGCGAGTCATATTTTCATGCTTGTATTCATCTAAAGATTGGAGAAAATAGCAAAAGACATGTTATGTCAAAAGACAACGATAAAAAAATTATGGTAACAAAGTGCAAGGGACACAAATAAGGAAATCTCTATTCTAGAGTAATTTGGATAAGTTACACATCATTTAGAGTTTTTTACATGTTCTTACTTGATTTCAAGTGGTTCAATTTCATAACATTTATTCATGATGCAACAATCCCAAAGGATGTAAATGGAACTATACGAATAGATTCCATAAAATTGTGGATGATGGATCAAAAAATTTGCATTTCTAGATCATTGATAGTAGCATATGTTCCATAAAAACGTAGATTCTTGATGTTTGTATGTTATACAAGTGAACCCAAAAAAGTTGGTTGAATTTCAAGGAACATGCTATTTTAAAATAAGATAGTATTGAAGGAAAATTTATGGTTTAGAGCATGAGTTCAACAATATAAAGAGTAGAACAATAAGCTAATGAGAACATACAATCATCCCTACTAGATGAAAGTCTACATAGATGGCTCAATATAAAATTGAGACAAATATAGATTCAACAGATAATTTTGTTTAGTAGGTTAGTTCAAGTATTACTTTTTATCTTTTCTATCATGTTCTCTTTTTTTTTTATTTAAATCTATTATATATGTACACACATACATACATGCATGTATGCATGCATGCATGCATACATACATACATACATACATACATGCATACATACGTACATACATACATAGAAAACAATACATACATACATACATACTACATGCATATTTACATACATGCATACATAGATACATACATACATACATACATACATACATACATACATGCATGCATACATATATACATGCATACACATACATACATACATACATATATACATACATACATACATACATATATACATACATACATACATACATACATACATGCATGCATGCATGCATACAAATGTTGATATATTTTGGTAGTGATGTGTGTGGATACACTTAGAACCGCTAGGGTACTTTTTTCCCTCTTTGGGAGGTTTTTTCCCTCGGCTTGTATATATGCCTATAACCCTAATAGTTCACTTATCTTTGTACACTTGAAAATAAATTCAATATGTTGCATTGTGCTCCAAGCTTCTTCTTTTTTCTTGTGCCATCCATGTGCTTCCATAGGTCCTCCAACAATTGGTATCAGAGCAAGTCATTGCTTTGTCTAGGGCTTCCTCAACACGCCTCCACTCACAATCTTAGAATCACACGAAAATAGGTGAGCATACGTAGGGTGATTAGGAGTTCAAAATAGATCCACTATGTGGTGCGAAATCTTTGATATAAGCTCGTTAAGGCCTCTGAACACACAATCACAATGCATATGTAGGCAATTTTGTCCTTTTGTGCCAAACATATATACAAGTTTTGTTTTGCTATTACAAGCGTCTCAAAGTTTGCTAGAGGTTAGTGGACCTCAATAGGATAGTTATGTTCAACTTTTGGAGATACACCCATTTTTCTTCATCAGGATATTTTACTGAGTGGCCATGGTTAAAAGCAATGATGTATTCCATATGTTGATTATTGAGGATAGATTGTATGGCACTAATTACCCATTGTGGGCATATATGATGCATCATGTATTGGTAGCAAAAGGATTGTGGAATATTGTGTAGTGTGTTGAAAAATGTCCTACTACACCTACAAATGCAATTATCGAAGGTGATGTAGATGGCGTTGATGATTATGATCTTCAATTTTTTTTTCGTGCTTTGGTTCCTATTGCACCTACTATAGAACAATTCTTTTGGGATGGAAGATATGCTTTGGCACATGCATTGATATCTTTTTCTATCAAACGTGACATTTGAAAGAACTTGGAGAAGCTTGTAGGAGGTAGAAAAGTGAGTTGCAAAGTGAAAAAGTTTGGTCCAGCCAACTAGCACAAGACCAGCCCTTGAGCTCATGGAGACTCAAATAAACCTTACAGGCATGTGGTAAGTGCAATAAAATCCACTATGTACTTTGGAGCATTAAGGAGAAAGATTCAATACAAAACAGATAGGTTTGCACATTGAATAGCTCAAAAAACTTGTTATCTTTGGATGAAACAATCAACTTCAAATGTGCATAGCAATTAGCATGATTACAATTGAAAACAATCCTTTTGGAGGAATATTACACATAGGGTTGAGCATATAAAATGCACAAGAGTACAAGCAAAATATGCTCTGGAATGAACTTGACACTCAACACTGGTACCTCCTAATTTTCAAGGTTGTGTAGATTTAGACCCCTAGATAGAAAAACTAATATTTCTCCAAATCTACTGAACCCAATTCTTTGAGACTTTGTACACATAAACTAAACACTAATAAATTTACTATGCATGCTCACTCATCCAATTTGGAGCTTTGTAGAGATAGTAACATCCTCTGCAAGTTCATTGTTGTTGAAGAAGATGATGCAAAGAATGGAGCAAGAGAATGATAACCAAAAGTGCATGTATATTGCTTGGGTTTTGGCACATTCTAGACACAATGGAAGCATTGGTTTCTCCTAATTCTAAACCAATCATGAGATATAGGATTCACATGGAATATGAGGTTCAAGATGGTTTCCTTTGTCCATGATATCACCTCCTCCTCAGGCGACGAGTTCCACGAGGAGCGGTCATGTTCTCTGGTCTCGGCTTCATTGGATTTCCCTTATGGAATTCTCGAACCTTGATTGGTGCTCTTTGAAGGTTTTCTATAGGTTCCCAAGTACGATCATTGATGTCATACCCTTTCCAATGAATAAGGTACTCCAATCTTCCTTGGGATATTCTCGAATCTAGGACATGCTCAACTTCAAATTCTTCATGATCATCAATCTCGATAGGTGGTGAAGGACTAGGTCTCTCCCCCCTCAATGGTGAAAGTTGATATGGTTCCAACATGGATACATGGAAAACTGGATGTATTCTCATGGTACTTGGTAGCTGGAGCTTGAAGGTGACTAGATTAATCTTGGTCAAGATGGTGAATGGACCAAATCTTTGATGATCTAACTTTGCACAAGGCCTTGAAGTTTGTAAATTGTTTTTGAGTAACCATAATTTATTCCCAATTTGATACGATGGATTCTGGACATGATGTTGATCTGCATAGTACTTATATTGTTCTTGAGCTTTATGGATCTCTCCCTTGAGTTCTTTGTGAATGTCCATCAGGTACTGGGCCTTGCCTCTGGCAGCTGGGTTCTTGACATGATTTGAGAGTTGTATATCCATCCTATGAATGTTATCCATAATTTGCAAAGAAGGGATTCTGCTTAGTAGATGCATGAACACTATTGTTATATGCAAACTCTACAAAGGGTAAAAGCTCAAACCAATTACTTTTATGATAATTGCTAGTGCAACAGAGATATTGCTCTAGGACTTGATTCACCCGTTCTGTTTGTCCATCAGTTTGTGGATGATTTGCTAGTAGATAGTTTAACTTGAACACCAAGGAGCTTGCAAAGATTGTTCCAAAAGTTGGATATGAATTGTGGATCTTGATCATGACATTATCATCAGGAAATCCATAAAGCCTAAAGATGTATCGGAGAAAAATTCTAGCAATGGTTGCACCTGTGATTGCCTTGGTAGTTGGAATGAAGTGTGCCATCTTTCTATCCACAAAAACAAGAATGGCATCATACTTATCTGACTTTGGTAGATCTGTGATGAAATCCATAGACAGTGAAGCCCATGGCTTCTCTCGAATGGGTAAAGGCTACAAGAGGCCATGAGGTTTATGTCGGGGTACCTTAGATCTATTGCAGGTGTCACAGGTTTGGATATATTCTTTGACTTCCTTCCATATTTGAGGCCACCAAAAATCCCTTGATATGAGTTATACTGTTTTATTCACTCCAAAATGTCATGCTGCAAGGTTGTCATGATATTCTTGAAGTACTTGGATCCTAGGCTTTCTTGGAGGGACATACAATAGGTTCTTATAGAGTAGTAATCCATCCTTTTCTTGAAATTCGTTTATTTCTTGGATGTTTCCTTCTTGAGCTTTCTGCTTAACGTTACAAAACAATTCATCCTGTGGTAGATTCTCACAGATCAAATGATTCAAGGTTGAGTCTTCATGATGGCTTGAAGAGATAGCTGCTAACTGGAGATGTTGAGGCTTAAGTAATACACTCTCTTGTTGATCAAAGGCCTCTTCACCCTTCTTTGGTGCAAGGTAAGATCTTCTAGACACGGCATCTGACTGACACTGTTGACGTCCTGGACGATATGTGATGACAAAGTCGAATCCGGATAGAAAGGTTACTCCATCGAGGTTGCCTTCTATTGAGGATTCCGGTGGTAATAAAATACTCTATGTTCTTGTGATCTCCATACACAGTGACTTCATTGCTCCTTCTAGATGGTGATGCCAAGTATCAAATGTGTCCACTATGGCAAGAAATTCTTTATCATGAATTTCATAATTAATTTCTAGAGGGGAAAATTTCCTTGAATGACATGCAACTGGATGTAGGCGTGCATCATCTCCATATTGGGAAAGAATGGCCCCTAGGGCAAAGTCTGATGCATCTGTCTCTAGGAAAAAGGGCTTACTAGAATCAGGATGAACTAGAATTGGAGCAATAGTGAATGCTCATTTCAAGGTCTAAAAGGCTTTTACTGCTTCTTCGGTCCATGAGAATTTGGTGTTCCCTATAAGCTTGGTAAGAGGTGTCACTATCGTGGAGTAATCTCTGATGAATATCCTGTAGAAATTTGCAAACCCCAAAAAACATTATACATCTCAAACACATGAAGGTGGTTTCCAATCAAGGATTGTCTCAATCTTCTTAGGGTCCATAAAAATTCCTTTATCTCATACAATGTACCCTAGAAATTCTACTTCTATCTGATGGAAAGAGCACTTCTCGAATTTCGCATATAATCCTTTTTCTCTTAGTTTCTCTAGGACTATCTTTACATGACATTCATGATCCTCTAGATTTATGGAGAATATCAAGATATCATCAAGGTATATTACAACAAAATCATCTAAATATTCTCAAAAGATATCATTCATCATATGTTGGAAGACGGCTGGAGCATTTGTGAGACCAAATGGCATAACTAGATATTCAAAATGGCCATACCTTGTTCGATCGTCTGTATCATCCACAAACTAAATGCATTTTGGTAAGTTGTGATGTTGTTTTTGTGAAAGATGATATTCAGCCATTACTTTCATGTACTAAGGAGACATGAGTAAGCTGCAAAGATGTGTATGACATGTTGCTTCTACTTTTTACACATGGACACTCTAGTTATGGTCCAAATGAGGTAATATCTCAGCCTTTGCAGGTTTCACATGATGATGAAGATCATTCCATTTCTGATGCACATTTACATGCCACATTTGTTGATGAGAGAACTGATATAGAGGAGGTAAAGACTATGCCAAAATGGCTTGTGCAAACTTTGTGGGATAGCAAATTAGATGTAGCTCTATCATATCATACTTGTTCAGGCTCTCATATTGCTTCTTCAAATTGCAATGTTATGGCTGCCTCTAGTCTTTGTGATGAGAATGAACAAAGTTTCATTTTATGAAGCACAAAATTCAAAAAGTTGGATGCTTGCTATGCAATCAGAATATGATGCTATTATGGAAAATGTTACTTGGTCTTTATGTGACTTGCATTCTAGCAAGAAGGTCATTGGCACCAAGTGGGCATACAAGCTCAAGCGTAAACCTGATGGAACAGTTGACATGTATAAGGCTACGCTTGTTGCAAAGGGTTATGCTCAAGAAAAAGGCATTGATTTTGATGAGACCTTTCCTCCTACACCATGAAAACAAAGTGTGCAAGTTGAAAAAGGAATTATATAGTTTGAAGCAAGCACCACGTGCCTGGTATGAAAAGATGCATGCCTACCTGATTGCAAATGGTTTTGAGAATAGTCCAACTCATAGCACCTTATATGTTAAGCATGCAAATGATGTGCTTTTGATCATTGTTATCTATCTTGATGAGATGTTTCTCATTGGTCCTCATGAGAAGCATATTGCTTATTTTAAGGCTAATTTCAATGCCTCAATTGAGATGTCAGATTTGGGGCATTTGCATCATTATTTGGGCATTTACTTTATGCAAGTTGATGGTGGAATAGCTTTTGTCAAACAAAATATATTGACACATTATTGCAGCATTTTGGCCTTGATGACTGCAAACATATTGCCACTCCTATGGAAACATATTTACAATTGATTCTTCATGATGCTTGAGATGCATTTTATGTTGTTCTCTATCAATAGGCTATTGGATGCTTGATTTACTTATGCATTACTCGGCCAAATATTCAGTTTGTTGTCTCCCAGATGAGCAGGTTTATGCATTGCCCATGTGTCAAGCATTGGCAGGCAATTAAGTGCATCTTTGCTACTTGAGTGGTACTCGCCTACTTGGGTTTTTTTATCCAAAGGGGGGATCACTACCACCAGATTTACATGCTTCTTTTGACTCTAACTAGGTTGGTTGCTATGACACTTGTGTGTCCACTAGTGGTTTTTGTTTCATTCTTGGTAGCTCATGCATATCTTGGTTGAGTAAGAAACAACCTACTGTGGCCACTTCTAGTTGTGAGGATGATTATAGGGAATCTTTCATAGTGATTGTTGAGTGTGTGTGGCTCAAATGCCTTATGGCTGATTTGCGTGTTGGTTAGTCTTCTGCCACCACCATCTTCACTAACAATCAGAGTGCATTGGAAATGGATGGTACAAACATAAAAGAGTTACCACATAAAAATTTTATAATATCTTCATATGGATCACCTATTTTTATAAGTCTTTAATACGAAATCAATCAGGAAATCTATGGCTTCTAGCGAACAAAAATAAAAACATACCGAGGTTGAGGTTTCTTTAACAATGAAATCACCAAAAACACATTAACAACCAAACCTTAGGTAAGAAACTTGAGATAATGTGCACACAAATCCTTTTTTTTTTTGGAGATTCTTCAATGTATCTTTATAGGGAACCTAAATGAATATGGTAGATGTGCAATTGGTAAAATTGAAATGAAATGGAAAGGAATGCATTTAATAGAATAATAATGCTGATTTACAATGTTATAAGATAAAAGGATAACTTGCTACAATGTAATAAATTGAGACCCACAATTGACGTCACAAATGTTGAATTTAACCTATTAGGCCTAAAAACTATAGCACTTCAAAGATCATAATCCTCTTCAATTTGATCTATCAACGATTTCTTGAGAGGTCACTTTGCTGGAGAATTGTTGAAGTTCTTTGTACATCTTTTCTTCTAATTTTTCGAGAGATTCGCTTCTAATGGCATTCCAAAGGGCCACAAAGTAGTGGATTGCTTCTTCAAGCAAAGCCTACTTCCAAGTGATTTGATAGTCTAGCAAAATGAACTTACTAAGATACTACCATATCACAATGCTCTTAAGAAAAGAAAAGAAAAGGCGACCTAAGTCTTCCCTACCATTAAAGAATCTTTTACACCACATATTTCATTTGCTTTGACATTTGTTCAGATCCCTCTTTGAAGAGTTTGTAACACGAGGAATGCTTTCTTGTTCTCTATAAGTGGGTGATCCTTGAATTTATATTCCCATTTAATTGAGAAGAAATCTAAAAAAAACTTCTTGTTTAAGGATTGATGATTCTTTTAATTCTTGAAATATCTCCATCTTGTTTCCATTGATCCATTCAAACCGTCAAGTTGTGAAGATCCTGATTGAGTAGGAGATTAATCTCCAAAAGATACCAGGCATTGATAGGATGTTTTAACAAGCACCAATCTTCATATTCCACTCTATGACTCGCCTTCGTGTTCTCAAATAAAATCCAATGTCTTCTATATTGGTTCCAAACATGCTTCCACTTAATTCCAAAACCTCTTAAATCTATGGGATGTTTTCTTTCTCAACACTATCGATGAGTGTAATCATGAACCATATAGAGACATGTTGCTTGATGTGAGCTACCCATTTCCAATTGTTTTTCATGGAGAAGAAGTTCATCATCATGTTCTGCCATTTTCACAAAGAGAAGATCATATCAGATCCCTTGGGGACAATCAAAAGTGGAGAAAAAATGGAGTGCAAGCCGATCAATATCTTTCAGTCTAGGGACTTCGAGAGGGAAAGTTTATTCTAGTCCTTGAAGATAAGCTTGGTCCAAGATTCCTTGTCATTATACTAGGCTTTGATCATCCATTTATCTCCAAGCTTGTTAGCCAAGGCAAACACATCCAAAATGCTCAAACCATCTTTATCCTTGGGGCTAGAAAAAATCTCCCATTTAATCATAGCCACACCCTTGTATAAGGATCTTTTGTCCAAAGGAAGTTTTGGTAGCCTCTCTCCACCTTCAACAGCTCATTGTTGCTCAATCTCTGGATGACAAGAAATATGATAGACAAGATGACAAATGTGTTTATCCCCATCACTTTTTTTGCCACATTAAGTTGCATTCCCTTCTAGTATTGGAGCTTATTGTTGAGCTTGGCAAGAAATCAATCCCAACATTGGCTCATAGTAACTGTGAAACTCATCAAGATGCCTAACAAGTGGAAAATTTGACCAAAGGTGAGCTCCTTGCAACCTTGAACCCTTTAAACGTGTGAGGGGGAGGGATGAAAAAGTGTTTTGAAATCTGTTTTGGAGTGGTTAATTCTCAACCCAAAACAAATGATAAAATTGTCAAGGAAGTGACAAAAAAGGGAGACATACCAATATCATCTTGTAGAAAAACATTGGTTTCATTCACCAAAATCCAAAGAATCATCTGATCTTGACCATGGGGAAGAGTGAGACCCTAAATTTCATCCAAATGCATTTTACTTTTGACTAAGCAATTGAGCCCATCCACAATAATACCAAATAGCATCAAGGTGAGTAGATGATTGTGTCTCATAGAGTGCTTGAGAACAATAATGAGAAGAGTTGGCCATTGTTATTGACCAGAATGTAAACATTTCCAAAAGAATGGAAAACATTTTTTATGAAATTTGATCTAAATCATAGGTCCTTCAAGGATTTGAGAATGAAATCCCATTCAATTCTATCACAAGCTCCGTCAAAATCAATTGAGGAAGAGAATATTTTATGACGACTCTGTAGCATGTTGCAAACCTTCCCAAATATCCATGATGGCTTCAACAATCGACCTTCCTTATGGTCCTTAGGGATCCACAATCAACGATAGCTCACAATGTGGTTTGCTTGAGCTACCACAAAGACCTTGTATCCAATCTAGAGCATGGTGATAGGTTGCCAATTTTCAAATATATTCTTGTTGTCTTTCTTGTGAATGAGCTTTACAATGCCTTCATTCAAGAATCCCTATAGATACCCAAAGTTGAGAGCCTCTTTCCAAACCAAATGAAGTGGGTCCACAAGATCGACTTTAAAGGTTTGTAAGAACTCATTAATTAAGCCTCGAGACCCAAGCTTTCACCTTTAGAGAGGGCATCAATAGCAACATTGATCTTGTGGATAGTAAGAAAGCTATCAATTCTAATAGCAATGTCTTGAGGAATATATATGGATTTGACTTTCAAGATGTGGCCCAAATAATCATGTCTTTGAGGAGAAAGCAGAGAGGACACCCCAAACAACTAAGAGAAGTGATTAACAATTAAGTCCCAATTATCCTCCTTTGAAGCACATTCAACACCATTATTATAAATCATTCTTGGGATGACTTCTTTAAGCTCTCTCTTTTTCAAGAATTTACACATTTCTTTGGAATGTTTGTCCGCCTTGCCATCCCATCATTCTTTAATGAAAAACTGAAATTTCTTTTTCTTGAATTCCTCGTGTTTTGAGAATGCTCCTAATCTTGGGAAGGCCCTTCTATAGGTGGGTTTTACCTTGGTTAACTTCATTCTGCAGGCCAATCAACCTTCTCTAAAGTTTGTCCCTTCTTTCTTTTCTAATTCTCTAGATCTCCTTTTAAGCTTTTGTGCTAATTTTAATTGAGAATTTTGATCCAACTCTTAATTGGAAAGTGATCACAAAAATCTTGGTGTCATGTGATCATGATTTCTTGTTCAACCAAGGAAAGAGAATATATTGAAGGATCAACATGGAATCAAAGATCTTTTTAACCCTTTACGAAGGGTTGAAAATAAATAACAACCAATAAATGATCCGATGTTGCAATATCCATGCTTTGAGAGAGGCTTGTGAGCCCTTACATGCCACCAATTTAATACTTGGATAATGAAACCAAAGTTCAAGTTCAATACTAACCCTACACAAATAGACATATTCTAAGCATGAAGAGGTAGCTATATGGAATATAATGATTAAGACTTAAAAATCTCATTGGTATTACATTTTTGCAACATTTGTATAACATGTTGGTAGAATGATCTTGTATTTGGTTGGGAAGCCCATAGAGCTCATAAAGCTTTTTTTAACAAAAGGAAGTTCAGCTCTAGCCTACTCTCCCAAGCTTCAATTAATAGAAAAACAATTGTACATGAGAACAGGCCTAGCACCCATGGGACCTCCCAAATCCCACAAAGGAGGGGTTGCTTAAAAACTTGCTAGAATTAGAGAACATTACAAAGAAGGTTAATAACCCTCTCGTTCCCCTCATTGGGGGGGGGGGGGGGGGGGGGGGGGGGGGGCACTTGAATTTAATCTTGTTGCTCTCGAGGAAGAACACTCTAAGATGTCTAAATGAAGGGGACTTCTTACACTTGGAAATTATTTTGCTTAAAAGGAAAAGAGAGTTTTCAATCGACCATTCTTTAGGAGGGTTGTCAAAGTTGGCAAGACACCTCTGTTTCCAGATATTCGAGAGGACCTCACCTCTTATAGCATTCTACAATGTTGAAGAACAACCAAATGCTTCACCCAATAATGCTTGCTTCCAACCCCAAGGCCCCGTCAGACTGACACTGACTTGGGGCACAAAAGGAAGAGGTGTCCAAAGTCTTCATTTCCATGAAGGCAATGTTTACACCAAGGAGGAGCACCGCAAATTTTTTGAGCTTTTACATTGGTCCAAATTCCCTAGTAGAGGATTTGCCACATAAGAACAGCTTTTTATCTCGAGGAGGGGATGCCAAAGGGATTTGAACTTCAAATCCCACCTTAAACCCAACCAATTCACACACCACCTCCTATTAAGAGTAACACGAAAGTCCACATTCTTCTTGAATCTCATAATTTAATCAAGATTGTTGCCATTGTGCCATCTTAGACCCTCAAGGCATGGGGATTCATGTCCATAAGGAGGCGAGTCTTCAAGCAATCCCAAGCACTGAATTTGTTATGCAACAAGCACCATTCTTCATAGTTCACTCTCCTAGCCAAGTCAATGTCCTCAAATCTGATCCATTAGCATGTGTCTTGATTCTAGAGATGCTTCCACGAACGGAACCCTTTCTTCCAAAGCTTCCTAGATTTCTGGAGGTTCTAAGAATCTACACCTCTGATGCCATTGATAAGGAACCATATCAAATCATTGTCTAATGCCGACTGCCCATTTCCAATCTTCATTGATCTTGACATACTGTTTCACCTTGTTCCAACTTTTCCATAGAGAGCAAACTAAGCTTGAGTCTCTGGCAGTCACCCGATAGGGGGAGAACAAGAGAATGAGAAGGTCAAGTCCCTTCCACCCCAAAAGGCCCAGAAGCCTAAGAGAGCTCTTGTTTCTAAAAATTAGTTTGGCCCAAGGGGCTTTCCTATTGCTCCATGCTTTTATTAACCATTTGGCTACCAAGTTATTGGCCATTCCTTAATATCTAGAGTGCCATTTGGGTACCAAGTTATTTGCCATTCCTTCAATATCTAGAATGCCCAAACCACCTTGGTCCTTTTGGCTTATGCAAGTTACCCATTTAATTTTGGGCACACCCCTCTTATTAGGGTATCCTGTCCAAAGAAATTTTTTGCAAATTCTTTCCAATTTGGCAACCTCTTGGTTCTTCGATAATAGAAGAAAGAAGGAATATGTTAACCACCATAGCTCACCCATTCAGGTTGATCAACATGCCTTTCCAGTATGCCAACTTGTTATCAAGCTTAGAAAGCACCTAGTTCCATCATTGACCCATCGAAATATGAAATCCCAAAGGAATACCTAATACGCCAAAGATTTGGCCCCCCGAGATTAAATCACAACCATGGTCAATAAAAATTTGAGGTGGATGCCCAATAATGGCCTTGAAAAAGATATTAGAGTGGTTTATTTTGGATCCCAATGCCTCACAAAATATACTTAGGCAACACAAAAAGGTATCAATGTTGGCCAGGTCGTTATGCAAAAAAGCATTTTTGTCATCGACAAAGTCCCATGATCATTTGGTCTTGATTAAGTGGAAGAAAGAGGCCTTGTATAAGACCTAAGCATGCATGATGTTTAATTAGGTAGCTGAGACCGTCGACATCAATTGCAAAGAGAAGAAGCCAAAGGGCATCCTTATCAAATAGAACATTTTAAACGAATAGCTTGGGAAAGCTTGGCATTGATGTTTATATGAGCTGAGGCATTTCCCAGTAACATTGAGATCATCTTAATATTTTTCTAGCTACAACCGAGGTCTTTCAAAGATTGGAAAATGAAGTCCCACTAGAGTCTGTCATAAGCTTTATCAAAGTCAATCTTAAGGAAGAGGATATCTTGAGCAAATTCTTCCGTAAAATCCAAGCCTTCCCAAACATCAATGATAGCCTCGAGTATGGCCATCCCTTGATGAACCCCTTCTGATCTTCATTGATCCAGTTTTGTAAGTGATAGGCAATGTGATTAGCAATAACCTTAGGGAGGATCTTGTAACCAGTTCATAACATCATAATTGAACGCGAATTTTCAATCCTGTTTTTGCTTCCTTTTTTGTGAATAAGCTTTTGATAATGCCTTTATTGAGATAGCCGTGCGACATACGAAGAGACATGGCTTTTTGCCACACTATACATAACACAACAATAACCATGTACTTGAAGATCTTGAAAAACTCATTGGTGAGGCCATCTAACCTTGGGCTTTTGCCATTAGGAAGCGAATCAATGGCTTCAAAAATCTCATTATCCGAAATGGGAGCTTCAAGAAGAGGATTCATATTTTGTGGAATTCTTTTGGTTCTGACTCTAGAGATGAATTCCATGTAATCACTCCTATGAGGGGAAAGCGGCATGAAAACCCCTAAAAGTTGGGTGAAGTGATTGACAATCAAAATACTATTTTCTCCATCTATCTTGCACTCAACACCATCGATATCCATCATGAAAAAGATCGCTTCCTTCGACTACTTTTTGGAGAACACGAAAATTATATGCCAACAGAGCTTATTAAATTTTTTTGAGAACTGAAATTTATGGAAATCCTACAAGATTCTCATTTACATCTTCTATTTCATAATACATACATACATTTTAAATCTATGTAATATTCTGTAATTATTCATATCATTGTCTGTTCTTTAACATTTAGACACTCGAGGTGATACTCAATAGTCTAAAATGCATGTAACGTTAAACGAACCTATTCTATCACTGCACATGCTGCAAGGTATTCAAAGTCACTAGACTCGTGTATCAACTTGCATGGATTTGGTTTTCTATCCGGTTCCATTTCGTTAACCCTTTAGTAAAGATAATCTTTCTTAGTGTCATATTGTGACTTACAAAGAACTATTCACGAAATATTGTAGCGAGACAACACGAAATATTGTAGCAAGACAACACAAAATATTGGAAGAATATTGGTGTAAATCTACACCTCTGACTCATTTCATCAAACGATACATTTTGAGGAGCGAGGTAACAACGCATTGATAAGATACATTAGTGGTTAAGCATACATCGATACAAAGCATTGAGCATAAATCACGGCATCCTCATCTTTACCGTATCTGAGAGATTTTATGAAGCCAATCGACTAGGAATGTTGTTGGAAATATTTGGGTTGAAGGGTCGTCCTTTATGTATAAACCATCAGTTTGTAAGGGTAAACTCTCTGATAAGCCCAACACAATACAGCTAACAACTGCCAGTGCTTCATCTAGCTTTGAAAATCCCCTCAAAATTTGTCAATCCCTAATCCCCCCAAAATGTGTCGGTCAAGTCTTGATATAGTCAGTTTCACAGCAGCCCCTAAACTCTTCTTCAACATGCATTTATGCAGTTGGATCAATCTTCACGTAAGTATCGGTTCTTTCGTGCATTGAAAAGTACTCTCTATTTTCAAGGAAAATATGAAAGAAGAATCACGGATCAAAATAAATGCTAGAGTCAATTATTTTATGACCCTCAATGATTTAATGCACAACATGTTAATACAGAACATGTACGAAGCATAAACTGCAATCATCAGCTTACCGACAGTATTTGTGAATATGCTTTGATACCGGTGAGAAACCGTATGTATGTGGGCTTTGTGCTTCCATTCTGTGATACTTCTCGAACACGAGGAACTAAAAATTCAGCAACCTGACATTTGAAAAATAACCTCAGGCTACATGAAAATAGTTTGATAATAGGTGTTCAATTGTGTGAAAGAAGAAATTATATATCGGTAGAGTAATCATGACAAAATACCGTGTCAGCTGGCTCGGCCAAAACATTGATAAAAAATTTAGCCTGCATAAATGTTGCATTATTTACTGGCTCTAATCGTGCCAACTAAATGACTTTTTCTGAACAAAACAAAAGTTAACCTGTGGAGTATCACTGCCTGACATCAACAAATCAGTTGTTACCATTCCTGGCTGTTTCAAAATCTCTCTCTCTCTCTCTCTCTCTCTCTCTCTCTCTCTCTCTCTCTCTCTCTCTCTCTCTCTCTCTCTCTCTCTCTCTCTCTCTCTCTCTCTCTCTCTCTCTCTCTCTCTCTCTCTCTCTCTCTCTCTCTCTCTAAATTCAAAACCTAACCCTAACCCTAAGACACAATTTAGAAGACTCTTTCTGAAAGCAAGGCTGATAAGAAGACAGGATCTCGAAGAGGAGGACATCAACTTGGAGAGGCAGAGTTGTGCTTTCTTCATCATTTACAAGGTGTGAAGGAGCATGGAGCTTATCTATTTGGGGAAGATCATCTTCAACTTTGGAGATTGTGGACTTATGAACAACTTGTACTTCATGCAGATTCTTTATGCTATCTTGTAACTTCATGTACTTAATCATCGAATGTAATGAACATATCTGGAGCATGGCTCCTTTCATCTCTCTCATGTATTGTCTATTCTCCATCTTGTCTTTATTTTCTCTCTGTCTATATATCGATTGTGGGCCTAATAAACAACAATTGGTATCAAAGCAAGATAATCTAGAGTACATAGAGAATTTGGCTACATGTAGAAGACTCAAATCTTCATGGCAGATGAAGATCAAGCTCAACCTTTATATTCAACTTTGAGATGCACATGATCCGATCCATCTTTAAGAAGACATTGAATATATTGTTGAAGAGTTATACGATCAAAGAGGGGTCACCAACTATTATAGCATCAATAAATAGTTTATATTTACTCGATTTTCTACATTTACAAATTGCAGAGCATTGTGTCCTTGTGTACCTATAATAACATTGCATCTTCTAGTTGTCTCTATCCCCCCAAGTATTACTTGGTTGAGAGGAGTCGGGGATGTGTGGGTTCTCCTTTTGGTGTGTAGTATGGGAGTGCTATTCATGACAAAGGTCCTTGTATTTGCTTGTAGGATACTTTGCATGATATATGAAAAATTAGAGGTACCTAATCTTAATAATTACAAAAAATAAATATACCTACCTCGCATACTCCCTTAGTGTCTGGTTAGGAGGGGATCGTTAGAAAATATGTCATTGGGGAAACCTTCCACTCGAGACCCCACTTGTAGGTTAAATAAAATTGGTTTTGGAAATGGTCATAAAATGAGATCATTTCAGAGAAACAATAAAAATATGGCCAAACCTTATAATTAGTTATTGAGATAGTACTCCTCACGAGCTATCCAATGATGTATAACAATTGGGCATTTTACAAGTATATTTGAATCAAAAGTCAAACCGTAATTTGCAACTAGGTGTGAAAAACAATTTTTAAGTGAAAAGCAAATATATTGCATGTCTAAATCAGGCAAAACTTGTGGAATATGATCCAATGGTCTATATTATGACACATGGCATGTTAAAATCCATTATAGAAAAAAAGAACTTAAAAATAGGGTTTTTGTAAACCACGGAATAAATCGTGCTCAAATTTACAAAACATAATTTTTGGGCTTTTTTGAAGCTAAAAAATCATGGATTTGATACTTTACATAAAGAACACATCATGGAACACTTGAATTATCACTTGGAATGCTCTACTCATGTGATAACTTGGAGGAGATCCCTTCAACTTGGAGAGGTGGAGTTGTGTTTTCTTCATCATCTACAAGGTGTGCAACAACTTGGAGCTTATCTATTTGGAGGAGATCATCTTCAACTTTGGAGATTGTGGAGTTATGAACAGCTTGCATCTCTTGCGGATTCTTTATGCTATCTAGTAACTTCATGTACTTCATCATATAGAATGTAATGAACATAATTTGAGCATGGCTCCTTTCATCTCTATCATGTATTGTCTATTCTCCATCTTATCTCTATTTTCCCTATGACTATATTGATTGTGGGCCTAAAGAACAACAATCGGTATCAGAGCACAATAATCTAGAGTACATAGATAATTTGGCTACATGTAGAAGAGTCAAATCTTCATGGCAGATATAGATCAAGCTCACCCTTATATTCAGTTTTGAGATGCAAATGATCACGCTTTATGAAGATGTTGAATATATTGTTAAAGAGTTATACACTCTAGGAGGGGTCACATCAGAATTCGGTGGATTGCAACTATTATAGCAATGAATAACCGTTTATATTTGTTGAAATTGTTGGCTTTGCATTTGGAGAGCATTGCTTCCCTGTGTACCTTTAAAGTAATGTTCAAACTTCTTATTAACCTTCAAGTGCTTCTTGGGATAATCACTCACAAGATGGTAGAACATCTTGGTGTTCATGAATGAAAAGTTATGTGAGCAAGGAGGGGTTTTATTTCTACATTCCGAACTTTATGATCGACTTACACCACCTTGTATTTGTGTGTGAAGATGAGTGGACTCACCAACCTTGATAAACTTGCGAGTATGATTGAGTCTATATCCTAAAATAGCATAGCATCATGTAGTTGTCTCTACCCTTCCGATTAGTAATTGGCTGAGAAGAGTGGAGGATGTGTAAGTTCTCCTTGTGATGTGTTACGGGAATGCTCTTCATGACAATGGTCCTTGTGCGAATACGTTGTCGAGAAGATGATGCACGGTTGGTGGATGAGTTCAACTGCCAAGTCCAACGGTGCACACAGGATGCTTTATGCAAGCTCAAGTGGTGGAATGGAGACTCAAAACGATGATAAAAACTCAGGAAGAAGATTGATCAGATAACTTACAAGACATACCATCATATGGGATAAAGAAATTAATTCATAAGAAGTGTTCATACAATTCTAATTGAAAATAATGAAAAAGATACTAGTTACTGGTTCATAATTGATCATAAAGTTGTCATAATAATAATCTTCAAAATCCTCCTCCAAACATGTATATAGATCATCCTCCAAGCATGTATGTAGAGACTCCTCCAAGCATGAGAGAAGAATCACCACCAAGATGTAGAACTAGCAAACTCCACCTTCATCACCAAGTAGGTAGCATAACCTCCATAGGTTTGAACTCCTTCAAGTCTTCACCTCCATCCAACGCAAGAGTGTTGGTCTTCAAGATTGATCTCCAAAATCTCTGATGCAAGCAAGAGCTTCTCCAACGATGAGCTTGTCCTTGAGCAACCAAGTGATGATGTCTTGAGAAGATGATGAGAAGATCCTCAACTTGAGATGATTACAATGGCCACAAGAGGATTCTTTTGTAGTTTGTTAGGAAGCCAAGTGATCAAATACAATGGAAAAAGCAAAAGATAACGATGCCAAAAAAGTATGATAATGCTTTTGTTTTATTCGTTCTTCACATTAATGTGTTTCACTTCGCTTTCTGAATTCGTTTTGACTTTCATTTGCATGCTTTTGATTTTATGTTGATGCTTTTGTTTTGTTTTGTTTTGTTTTATTTTATTTTAATATTTTAATGTCTTAATTCTTTAACTTCATAATTTATGGTTTCACACAATATATATGTTTTATACTTGGGTTCATATGCAATCGCACACACTTGGGTGCACAATTACATACTTAGTTTTACACAAATGTGCACATATAAGGTATGTGTATAAAAAATTATACATTCCTCATTCTTCTCGAGGTGAAGTTTAATGATCTCAACAAGTTGTACTTGGAAAGGTAATAAAAGCATGGTTTGGTTCAAAATATCATTGAGTTGATCAAATTCCAAAGTGCACCCTTAAATGGGTTTAGCTTGCAATGTAGAGATGTGACTCTCTACGACAACGCCACATGTTAGAATCAGGTTAGACTTGAAGAATATGATCCAATGGCCTATATTATGTCATATGCATGTTAAAACCCATTAAAAGGAAGGGAAAAAAAAAAACTTAAAAACATAGCTACCAGCACGGCTGGAAACGTTCGGTTCGGACCGGTTGGAAACGGAGTTTCGGAGTTTCCAAAAATTTGGAAACGGTAGGAAATGGGAAACGGATATATATATATATATATATATATATATATATATATATATATATATATATATATATATATAGTGTTTAGGTGTGTGACATGGTGTGTCTGCGTGCACATTGTGTGTGTATTTACAATTCATTGATAAATTAGTAATTACAATATCCATAAACCATTGAACATTCAAGGCTTAAGCTTTAAATTTCAAACCAAGAATTAAAAAGTTAAATACTTAAGCTCATAGATCCTTTTAAAAAATTTCAAACTTTAGTCAAAATATTGAAGTACAAAATGCACATCAATGTTCAAACTTCAAACTAAAGTCTACTAGAAACACCAAATTCCAATGATCAGATATTAGAAGTTAGAACATAATGAAACATCAACTGTCAACATGATAATCAACCATCAATGTCATCCATGTAACATGATACTACTAACACGAAACATCATACATCATCCATCATCCATGTCGCATCAAACCAAAATGATCTACAATAGTAGTAAGTACAATGTCAATGTCAAATCATGAATTTATGATCCATCCAAAAAAGTAAATACACACTGAACTACTGAGAATCAGCTCCATGGCCATCACTATCATCATCATATAATGGCTCATCATCTGACTGATCATCTCCAATATCTGAGGATGCCGCTTAAGAAGAGGATGATGAATCATCATGCTCAGTCACCCTCTGCTCCACATAGGTTGATGACGATGGATCTCCTCGTCGGCGAAATCGTGTATCATGCACAAACTGGAATGACTCCTCATAGAGTAGTGCATAAATATCCCTCTCCTCCGTGTGGGATATTTTTTCCAACAATGCCAAATTTGCATTGCAAAACACCAAATCCTCAAGTTGTCGCGTAGTGAGTTTGTTCCTCTTTTTTGTATGAAAGAGGGACCATGTACTCCAGTTCCTTTCACAAGGTCCTGCACCACAATCTTGTGAAAGAACTCGGAGAGCTAGCCGTTTCTGTCATAGTTTACAAAAAGAAGATAACATAATGTAAGTATATGATTCATAAAGAATTGAAATTTGAAAATATTGAAATGGTAAGTTGATAGTTGTCACTAAGGAAACAAGACCATTACCAAAATAGATGTTTTATCACCATATTTTTCCCACCACGAAACCGGTCTCAACTAAGACTCACGTAAAAGTGCAGTGGCCTTTCCAAATTTGCCACGATGGTTTCTATACACCAGCATCTCATCCTCAATGCGAGTTTGCATATCGATATCCCATCTATCATGATTCATTATTCATAAATAAAAAGTCAATAATCATGAATCATGATTCATTCATAAATTATGATTCATAATACCTGTCCAATGCTCAACATACTCCTCAAAACCACTATCCAACTCATCGTTTCCAAGCTGATGAGGACCACGCCATAGAGGGTGCAATATATGTACCACTGCATGAATTGGTTTATGGAACCAATTCCAACGTGCATTCCACACATCTCGAATACTCTCTATCCTGCAAAATTCATAATGCAACAAGAAATCCTTATTAGAGGAAAAACTCAAATAAATCTCCATTCATGAATGATGGATCAAATTCAAATAAAAGGCTTTAAGCAAGTTAAAATTTACAAATTAAGAATTTAGAACTTACTTTTGAGGAGCCAAGTATGTGTTCTTACTCAAGGACTCTCCTATTTTGTCCATATACTCATATAAGAGTCCAAGAGTACTCCCTTGCATATCCGTAATGCGTAATACTATGTAGATTGGTTGCAATGTCTTTACCAAAGCTTCTGCACTAAGCCACCAATCCTCATCTAAAATGTTTCTTCTAAAATCCATGAATTTTGGTGTGGTGCTCTTATCCCATCTTATCCACTCCTCAGAACTGATGGTACGTATCAAATTGGGACGTACACGAATAAGACGCTCCAAGACATGAACATATATGCAAATCGTGTTGCAGATGGCTTCAAAATTTCCAAAGTGCTATTAGCACGATACATAGAAAGAAGCTTTGGTCTTTTGGTAACCATCTTCACAATACTCTTTGCCCGTTTGAAGATGACAAATACCCACTCAATTTTGCCTATATCTTCCATGAGAAGATCTAGACAATGTGATGCACATGGGATCCAAACGATTTTTTTGTACTCATCCTGCAAAATGTTCCCCATAGAGACACAATTACTCCAATTATCTGTAATCACATGGACCACATTTTCTGGTCCAATCTCCTCAATCACCTTCTTTATATGAGTGTATAAAAATGTACCTGTAAAATAACAAAGTATGGTTCAATTACCACATGTGAATATGTGACATCATACATGATACAAGACACATGAAAGAATGAAAGTAATGAAATTGGAAATTGGAATGTACAATTAAATATTACCAATTTACCTATAACAGTGAGACCAGCTGTAGATGCATCAATGGCTCTCCAAAACATTGTTTCCATGCATGAAGAAATAAGAACATTATATACGTTTCTTTTTCGGATGTCTGACCATCCATCACATAAAATGCTGCATCCATATTTTCTCCATGCATCCTGTAAGTAATCAAGTTGTCCCATAATGCATGCTTTTTCTCTTTTCAATTCTGTAGTATTGTGTGGTTCTTGCAACATTAAAAGGAATAGCACGTCGTATGAATAAGCGTCTCATTTCCTTTGTTGCCTCTTTTATATGCACTTTTTGCATACTAGCTTTTAAGCTAGCTTCTCCAAGTGATCCTTTCTTACACATATTTGGACCCTTTGACAAAAGAGTCCGTACCGCACTTGGTCCTTCACTAGTCCCCTCTTCACTTCTTTGTCTTTTTGTCATAGAAACATTAGAGCTGCAAGGTATTGCTGATGGCACAGAGGAGTCCCCTACTTCTTGCGACTCATCACGATCGGTAGAATCATGGATTCCTAGTCTCATCTTTCTCCATCCTTGAAGAGGAGCAAAGACATCATCTTGGACAGCCATACAAGGTGCAATGTCTTTGCATGAGACTTTTGCAAGGTGGTCTTTCACCCTTGTGACCAATCCGGTCTTCTCATATCCACAAAAAAAACGTTTCCATCTTCTAGAACCGCCTCCTCCTGAATATGATCCAATTTTTTGAACATATCTCCAATATGGATCAGGAGCCATGCTCAATGCTGATTATAATATCTGAAATTCAGAAATACAAAACTTCAATTTTTAAATGAATCATGATATATCAAATATCATATACAATGTCACACTACATGGCACATGTCACATGCACATTGCATAATTTGAATTTGTATGTTCTATGTAGTACAGGTAACAGTACAGCACAGTGCACACACACACACACACAAGTTGATGTGCTATGTGTATTTGACCATTGACATGCATGCACTATGTAGTAGAGTAGAGCACACACACGGACACATCATACATGCAAGTTTATGTGGTTGACATGTAGATTCATGATGTATGCACATTGCACTATGTAGTATAGCACAACACACACACACACACATGCAAGTTTATGTGATATGTGTGCATATCACATAAACTTGCATGTGTGTGTGTGTGTGTGTGTTGTGCTATACTACATAGTGCAATGTGCATACATCATGAATCTACATGTCAACCACATAAACTTGCATGTATGATGTGTCCGTGTGTGTGCTCTACTCTACTACATAGTGCATGCATGTCAATGGTCAAATACACATAGCACATCAACTTGTGTGTGTGTGTGCGCTGTACTGTACTACATAGTACATACGAATGCAAATTTTGCAATGTGATAATTATAAATCTTCAATCTTAAATCAATAATCATAGCATCAATGATCATGCATCATGCACGATAGCACGTAGATTATGATACATCATACTTACAACAGGGAGGCTGGAGCAAGGTTGCACTGTGCACAATTCACTTTAGGCTTCGGTCGAAGTCTTCACTCTCTCCTACAAGCTTTGGGGCTGCAAGACCACACACGAAGGCAAGACAGTCTACAAAGGCTGATAGGTCAGCTGGGCAGTGGGCTACAGGAAACGCGCGAAGAAATGAGGCATAGCCCTCCAAGAGGTCGAAAAAAATCTGCCCCAGAAACGCGTTTCCGGGAGGAAACAGCCGATCCGTTTCGGACCCCCAGAAACGGCGTTTCCGGTAACTATGCTTAAAAATAAGGTTTCCAAAAATCACAACGGAATTCGTGACGAGATTCACAAAGCTCAGCTTCTGGTCTTATTTTAAGTTAAAATACTCAATATAAAGAACATGTCATGGAACACTTGAATTATCACGTGGAGTGCTCTACTCATATGCTAACTTGGAGGAGGTCTCTTCAACTTGGAGAGCTGGATTTGTCTTTTCTTCATCATCTACAAGCTGTGCAATAGCTTTGAGCTTATCTATTTGGAGGAGAACATCTTCAACTTTGGAGATTGTGGAGTTATGGACAACTTGTATTTCTTGAAGATTCTTTTTGCTATCTTGTAACTTCATGTACTTCATCATGGAATGTAACGAGCATATGTGGAGCATGGCTACTTTCATCTCTCTTATGTATTGTCTATTCTCTGTTTTGTCTCTATTTTTTATGTATCTATATAGATTGTGGGCCTAAAAACTGACATTGTGCTTCCATGGATCGAAGATGAGAACCACTAAACAGTGGGGATTGTCTCCTTTGGGAACTCTTCTTCTATGGCCAGCAAGAGAAAAGACTCATCATCCGTAGCGTATGATTCCCGCTACACACAAAACTCTTCTTCTATGGCCAAGAAGAAAGGGACTCATCATCCATAGGGTATGATTTCTATGTATGCATTAAGTCCCTAAACCCAAAGGACATCTAGATAGGCGCATATACTTATATGCAGCCAAGTGTAAAGTGTTTGGCTAGTGTGAATCGGACACTTCATGGTCTTCTTTAGCGCAAGACCAACATGGTGTAGCTTAAGATTCCAAGACCTTAATGGTCTTCCCTCCGGGCCAACATGGTTAAGCGTTTACCGTAAAGGCGCAGCCATAGTACAAAGTAGAGATTTAAATCGTAGATTTAAATCGGGATTTAAATCATTTAAATCGTAGAGGTTTTAAAAAATAAAAATAAAAATCGAAGTTTTTATTCATCAAGAGAGATTTTTATTTTTTCTTGTATTCAAGGTACAATACAAATTCATCTCATACATACATTTAAGGCAAAATTGATTAGACAATATCAATATGACTATCTAGAGAACAATGAGAATTGATAAACTTATCCTAGATTTGATAAGTTTTTTTTTTTTTTTTTTTTTTTTTTTTTTTTTTTTTTTTGCTTCACATTTATCAAACCGTCAAAAAAAAAAACGATTTTTTGCATAAAAATCGTTGAATAAAAATCGCCCTTAGAGATTGAAATCACGAGAGCAATTTTTATGATTTTTATTTAATAAAAATCCACGATTTTTTTTACTATGGGCGTAGCGTCTTCGCTTAAGTGAAAGCATAGTACAAAGGTGAGATTTAAATCGTAGATTTAAATCTGGATTTAAATCGTTTAAATCGTAGAGATTTAAGAAAATGAAAATAAAAATCGAGGTTTTTATTCATCATGAGCGATTTTATTGTATTATGTATTTTGTCATTCGTCATGATATCTAAAAGCCTCTCCAAATCTCATTAGCAATAGCAATTACCATAATTGAAGAGATTTCCAACAAAAGAGTGTAGAATAGAATAAAATTTAGACAAAACTTATTTTTTTTAATAAAAAAATTCAAAAAAAAGAACGATTTTTATTAATAAAAATTGTTCCTACAGATTTAATTCGCGATTGAGGTTTTTACAATTTTTAAAAAATAAAAATCGTATGATTTTTTTAACTATGAGTGAAAGTTTATTTGTTATTCATTCCTTGTGTGTGTCACACTTGGACTCTTAGCCTTTAGTGGAATCACCCACACACCCATCAAGTGTGGATGCAATGATGAGACACCAGCCCTTGCGGTGATGGCCACACATGTAGCTGCATGCTCCTAGGCTCCAGGGTAAGCTTACTTGGCTCTATGGCTGGAAGGTGAATTTTAGTGTCCTCCCTTATATGTTCTTTCATGAATATGGCTTGTGCTTTGTCTTGTTAGCAACGACCCTCGTGAGGCACTACCATTGCTATCCGGGCATCTTCTTGCTCAAAGAACAAGGCAAGGTGAGAGTGCACAAAACCACAAGAGCTCATGGGCTCAAGATGGTCAAACCTGAAACTGCCCTCTCGAATAGGGCAGCTCATCCCAAACTACACACGATTTCTAGTAGAATACATTAGTTATTTGGACAAAAATCTCCATGTCTATCATTGCTTGTTGTAGCCTACATTCAGATTTTTTGAGAGTACTGGTTCAGGAGGCCCATTGAATCCAATTGAGCTGACATACAGTTTTATATAATTAGTCAGAGGAGTCCTTTTTTATTTTTCTACTCTCAACTTCCAAAGGATTTTTTTTCTAAATTGTTTTAACATTTAAAATTCTTTTTTTCTTTTGAAGTTTACTCGCGAACCTACTCTTCCAGTTAGCTTTAAATTTGAAAGAACTACTCACACACCCTGGTGATCCCCTTTTTCTCCCACTTTACAAGGGCTTACATCGGGCCAGACTGCAAGACTTAAATCTTGGACCCATCTGCCAGAGTCCAAGGTGTTAACTACTAAACCACGCACCCCCAATCCCAGATCCTCTTAAACACTACCTTTATACTATTTACGGAACATTCATCATACAAAGCTTTATTGAACTTACATAAAAGCAGTGCACAAGAGGAATGCTTTGACCATATAGCCCAAGATCACTAAAAACAGGATAAAACAACTAAGAGTAGTCATGGATATAAGTTGATACCGAGAGCATGTGAATGATCACATTCTTTATCTGCTGCATTTTCAGCTCTGCCTGTATGTTAGAGATGTTGGACCATGTGCTCATCGTGTATGTCTACATATAAACAAACTGACCAGAAAAATATGCCAAAAAGTTTCTACCTGCAAGGACTTTGTTAACTGCACCAGGCTTCGCTTTGTTGC